>VZTN01019248.1:188-65574 GCA_013400515.1 Erpornis zantholeuca | reverse complement strand
TTCTCTGTTTTGCCCTTTCCCCAGTTATATGCAGAAAGGTAGCAGCAAAGAGCAGGAGCCAGACAAGATGTTCTAAACAACTGCCATGTGGGAAACAGCACTAGAGAGTTGCAAGCAAAAGGGAGGCACTTCCAGAGACTGCTAACAGAGAAAAGAGTCTCTTATGAGACGGAATAAAGAAGGGAATGGAAAGGTCATGCTTATCTTTGCAGTCTTTGCATTAATCTAAGCTTGTGGAAGTGCAGCAAGAGTAGAATGCTCCCCTTTATCATCTTAACTTAAAAGAAAAAAAACAAAACCAAAACCCCAATAAAACCCAAACCCGCAATGTGCCTATTTACACATACTTGTGTAAATTACCCTTCATACTGGGAAACCAGGGACCCCAGACACTCTAATTTTTTATATGCTTAATAGAAATTCTGGCACATTTTATTCGATAGCAAACTTCATGAGCCTTTGTCAATTCTAGTGTAACTAACTTCCCAGCTTTCTTCTACCTGGCAAATTTGATCTGAGCTTGTCAGATCCTGTAACAGTTCAATGGAATAATGACTTTTATCTCAGATGAACAAAAAGCAAGTAAAAGAAAATTCTGTTTGAGAATGGAAAATATCAGAATTTACAGACACTGCTTTAGTACCAATAATATTAACATTGTAATGCTCATGTGAAAAATGTGTGGGTCAGGTTTCCTATAATTACACGCAGTGTAGGTGGTACTTACCTGTGTGTGGCAGTCATTGGGCTTCTAGCCACTCTTGAGGTTCCAGGAGTGCAGTGCTAAATGTTCATGTGAAGAGGGTGTTTTATTTGCCCAAAGCCTTTAGAGAGACTTTGTAAATGGTGAACAGAGGTGTACTGACTGCAATTTGGTTGTGACAGGATGTATCAGATTTAATGGATTTCATGTTTTTTTCCACTGAAGCTTCTTCCAGATTAATACAATCTATTATCCTGTGCAGACCGTGTGTGTTAGGAGTGTTTTCCAAGAGCACACAGATCTCCAGGGCCACCTGGAGTGAGCTGTTTTTCTACAAATGCGCCAGTACTGTTTGAACAGTCTCATTTCCATGTAGTCACTCTTGAAAGTGATTAATATGTTCCTAGTTCGGCCATTATATATCCTCTCTTGTAGATAGGTGGTAGGCTACATCAGTACTCATTTTCAATTTTCTTTGAAGGAGCAGTCATTTCTTCTGATCCTTTTGGTAGTATGGCATCTGGTTAAAAATAAACAATTTTTTTCACTTATAGGGAAGATACAAAGTTTGTGACTGGTAGCGATGCAAAATATGGTATCAGAGTCATGATGCAAAGTATGTTGTCATGGTATTAGTGACAAAGTGTTTCTTTCACACAGACTGATAGGTCAAACTATAACAACTGTTTCATCATGCTAAGCATGTCTAAATAAAATTCCTCCTTTGTTATTGCCTTAAGGAGGCATTATTTTGCAAGCTTTCATAAAAAAATATTTTCCGTTTTTTCATCCTAGCAATTAAGAAATTTTATAAACATTTGAATTACCTGGGAAGTATAAGTGAGTTGCATCTGTTTAATTTATAATTAAATTTCCATCTTGGAGTAATGAGTAAAGATGACAAGTATGGAATTTGCTGCTGTCTAGCATAATTTTCCGATTTAAGGTCTCTTCCAATCCAAACCATACTATAATTCTATGATTCAACTACAACTTGTGTGACGTACACATTTTCTGTATTAAATAGAACTCTATTGATGCTTCCATATCTCTGGTTAAAAGCAAGATTTTCTTTATACTAGCCCTAGTTCCGTGGTGATGACTTCAAAGATATGTATTTTAATAAGAAATAATTGTTACCTTTAATATTAAAGTCTCCAGATTCTACTCAGAATTATTTTCTGTATTAAGTATAATACCTTCACATGACATTCATTCCTTATCCTTTGTTTTAATCATTAAAGGTGAAATTCCAACCTCCACACAAAGTTGGAGGTTTTATTTTTAACTCTAATGAAGATTTAACTAGATGCCTTTTAAAATAGGATTAGGTGTAACATGATCTTTAAGCTACATCTCAGGCTAAAATCCAAAATTTAGTTTATAAAATGTTATAAAATAACCTAGTTAGGTTTTAAAAATTGAAACAAACCAACAGTCAGCATATTCTTTACAATTCAGTAGGCAGCATGGGCTTTATTTCATTGAGGTCTTTGAATCTTATTGAGAGAAAAGGAAATAAAATACTGAAATAGAATACAAAATACTGATTAAAAAAATAAGTCTGAACAAGCCTGCTAAGATAAAAGCTCAATGTTAAATCTGTTACCCGATAAGAAAAACTTAGTGTTAAAATTGTTACCTGATGAAGATAATAGAAGCTGAAACATCATTAAGCTTTAATTTTAAGCAATTTAATCTGAAAGGACTTCAGATGCTCTGTTGCACCATTTGAAGGAATATTTTCATCCTGTCACAGAACAAATCAGGCCTTAAATCTAAATTACACATTTGAAATCTTTACCCATGAAGTTATGTCAAAGTACAGAGCTTCGTCATAAATCTACACATAAGATGAGCTATCAAAAAGTGATACTTGCTTGTCCCCAGTGATTTATAAGGTCTGAAAAGCTTTATAATCAGTTTTTAGAATGAAATCCCAAATTGGGCTTTTTTAATGCCATTACTTTTTTTTGAAAATTCTCCACATGGTTCTTCTAAGGAACCCAGTGTTCCTAAAATGTTCCTAGGTTCCTAAATGTTCCTAAATCCTTCTGGGTGTTGTACCAATATCTTTTCCTTGATGTTGCCACTCAGAATATGGAAGAAATATTTCAGCATAAGGCAAATATAGGTAAAGCCTGTATTAACTCCCTATTGATGCATCAGATTTTAAAAAGAGCAAGGTTCAGATCCCAAACCCTGCTGATTCCAAAATATTATCTGTTCCCCATCCTGTCTGCTTGCATTGCAACTCTCCACACAAGTAGCAGCATGGTCAGAGACTATTATGATACTGACTGTTAATAACAACAAACGTATTGACTTAGCTAAGTATGAAAGTACAAATGAAAAGAGGTTCAAGAAAAATATGCTCTGTTAGGAAGAACTCTGATAGCCTTTAGAAATAAAGGTAATTATTGAATTGCATAAATTGAATATAATGTTCTTCTTAATAAAATATTTTATCTCATTTCTACTAAAGTTACTAGGAATTTTTGTGGTTTTCTTACTGTTTGACAGGTTCCTTCTGAACCTTTGGGATCATACCAAGTTTTGGAGGTTTAAGAGGAAGAACATTTACTAATTCCCAATTCACATTGGCATAATTAATTAAAAGCAGCTAAATAACTGTCTAGAGACTTCATTAGATTTCTGCTTCCTTGTTTGCCAAGGAACTGTGTTATATAGTAATGGAAAATGCAAGTAGGTGGAAGTGAGATTTTAAATCTGGCCAAGTTAATTGAATAAAAGCAGTTGAAATCCTATTTCATCTTGCGGACAGCTGCTGCAGCTATTTATAGCCAAGTAAACAAAAATGTTTTGATATTTACATGTCATATGTACTACTTGATGACTGGGAGGTTAGTGTGTGGTTTTCTCTTGATTTTGTTAATAATTGACCTTAGGAGTGTTTTAAGTGTTTCTGTAGCACATGTACAGAAATGCTGCTGTACACACAGGGGCACAGTGATGGTCCAAAATCAATCAAAATTTACTATGCAAAGGACATTGCTTGCCATTTCATCTTGGACAGATTAATATTTCCTAGGCACTCATTTCTCTCTCATTTTTTTCAATATTCCCTTCCCTCTTTTTCTTTCTCTCCTCTACTCCCCTCTCCTCACCTCTCCTCATTTTTTTAAAATCTCCGTGGTTCGTGCTCCAATTTTACTCCATAGAATCCTCTGGTTCTCACTTGTTTATGGCTAATGGTTGCATCTAATTCATCTATTCTTCTCCATTCAGATGTTCCCCTTCTAATGTCTCTCTCTTTCTAATTTCACTGGTCACATTCAGTCATCTACTCAAATTCCACAAATTATCAGGATTTTAATTGTTTGTGTGGCAGGGTGGGTGACAAGAGCCTTGTCGACTCTGGTTTTGTAGCTGCAATACCTCATTTGGCTTCAGAACACTTGGAACCACAAAGTATAAAATATCTAGTGTCAATAGAATTTAATTTTCATGGGTGATAAAAAATTACTGTTCTCACAAAACCTGAGGCTCAAATTAATTAAAAAAAATAAAAATCCAAGCCATAAAAAGACTCTATTCTCCTCAGTTAGGCATGCAGAAATTATTGCAAGTAATTTACACTTCCTTTTGAAAATTTGTTTCCTAATTACTGTCCAGTTTATGGTAATACTTCAGCTAAACTGGAAAACTTAACCTTTTAATTGCCTTTAAGCTTATTAGAAATGTGAAATATTTTCCTCTTGAAATTTTGGAATTATTTAAATCATCAAATATGACCACTGACATGAAATTAAAAAAAAAGCAAAAATATGACGTGCAGCCACTATATCATGGTAACTGTGGAAGCAAAATCATAGATTCATTAAGGTTTGAAAAGACCTCTAAGATCTTTGTGTCCAACCACTAACCCAGCACTGCCAAGTTCATCACTAAACCACGTCCCTAACCATGCCATGGTTTAGTTGATGAGGAGGTGTTAGGTCATGGGTCGGACTTGATGATCTCAAAGGTCTTTTCCAACCTAGTTAATTCTGCGAGTCCATGATTCACACCCTTCTGTGGATAATTAAGGATTATCCTGAACAGTCCAGGACCTCCTAAACACTGTTACTGTGGTTACCTCCCCTTCAGTGTAATATTACTACTTTAGCGTAATGTTACACTATTCAGTGAAATAACTCATCTGCTGTGCCTAACCTTTATTCCCTCTTTTCTACCTATTGCTTTTTCTCATGCTTTTCTCTCTCTCTCTGCTTCATACCTTTAGGAAACATTTTGGGGGAATAATGGCAAGAGCTCCCTGAGAATCCAAGATAATACGTTAACCAGATTTTCATGACCTTATTTGTTCTCCAATTCCACATAGGAACACTCACAGAGTTGTGACACATTGTATCCAGCAAGAAAAGTCATCCTGAATCTTCCTTTTTTGGTTGCACTTATTTTTATTTTTATTCCTTCTATCCTTTATTATAGTTGCTATCATCCTGTCTGTATGGGTGTCTGTTTTGTACATTTTTTTTTCCTCCATGTTTGCCCTGGATGTCTTTCTAAAACCTAAGGACATATTTTCCAACTTTTTTTCCTTTAGTACTGAGGGTGATTAAATGATAAGTGGCACACTACAGCTAACAGTTCAGCCATTTAATATTTTACTTACCATAAAACACAGATTGACCATTATTTTGAACCAGATAGTTCTGTTCGTTTTATCAATTTATTTTAAAGCCTTTGATAGTTTTTGCTGCTGCTGTTGCCATCAGTCCCATCTGTCCCATCTCTTCCTTCTACATTTAGATTCTGTCACTAGAGAAGAAATAGGTCATTCAATGAGGCCTCTTCTCTTTTTGTGGGGAAAAACGCACTTATGAAAGAGTTTTCATTGAGCTATTTTTGCTAGTTAATATCTGTCATTATTTCTGTATTTTTAATAGCAGAGTTTGTCTGGCTGAACAGTATAGAACTGATAGTTCTCTACAGCTATCCATGTAAATCCCTTGCAAAGGGGAGAAGTGAGCACTAAGAGTGGGAGTTATGATAATAGGAACACGGGATGGCATAAAATGTACTTTTGCAACACTGGAAATTTTGCTCCTTCATTTTGATGAGGACAGTGAAATATATTTTATTTGCCAGCCAAAGTACTATAAATAATGGACAAAGAAAACCCTCTGAAAGTGATCCTGTTTGTAACAGCTGCCTTGAGGATTCTTGTGTATGTGCATCCCAGATAACTCTATCTGATCACGTGGGGGGTGATGTGTTATTCTCTGGAAAAGCCACCTCCACATTCTTTGTTGTTACAGTTCCTGAGCTTTGATGGCATTTTTCCTTGATGTGTGTCTCAACGACACCAATTTACTTATAAACCTGTTAACTCCTGGTGGACTTTAAACTCACAGCACTCTTCCCATAGAGAAAAATACATTATTTTCAGTATTTTGTGCTCCCAGTTTGCTGGAGGTATGAAAATTGTTATAAAGAGGATTATATTCTTCTTTATTGAATTGAGTTCAGTGAAAGAGGCAGTTATTTTTCTAGCTGTGACTGCTGCATGTTCCTTGTATTTTCTGACCTGCCTGGTCACAAGTGGGTGTTCTGTGATTAGGATAGCAATACATGACAATGACACAAAGTTAATGGCTGATGCAATAGCAGTTCATATCAAAACAGACTTAGAGATTAAAAAAGTGTCATGATTCATCTTGACCAGCAGTAATCATTGAGAGATTTAGTGCTACCTATGGCTTACCCTCACCCAGCTTCAGAAACTCCACTCTAGCTGATGCCCCTCTGATGAAACAATATTGTCTTCTGTAGTTACTTCAGGAACAAATGTTGTGCACTGAAAAAGCCTGCGCTTACTTTTCATATTTGCTGGCCACAAATCCAAGTGGTGCATCTACCACACTGGTTATCCACATGACCCAGGTCTGCCAAGCCTTAAAGATGGATCTCCTCCTTTAAAACCCCATCCCAGATATAAAACTGTCTGTGGCAGTGCCTATTGGCCATGTGCTTGGAATGTGCTTTTGTAGATGCTCCGGTGCTTGTGGTGTCCAAGCAGAGCTGACTGGGAGGGGAGTTGGCAGCTGTGCCTTCCCTTGAATGTGATGAAGAAGGGGAGAAGCAATGGCCCTGGGGTGTGGCCAGGAAAGCACACCATCACCACACCAGGGCACTGTGTCTGAGAGAACCGTGGTGTAAAATATGTTTCCTGGCCGATAATAAGGTGCACAAATTCTTGGATGTCATGTGGAGAATGAATCACATCCCCACCCAGCATTTGCAGCCAAACAATTTGGTCACATGTCTGCAGACTCAGCCACTGGAGGCGAGAAAAGTAGGAAGATCTGGTGTGCTAGCAGCAACTGCTATGCCAGAAAACCTGAAATAATAGAATAATAATTATAACACTGAGTAGAAGTGTCCAGTATTTTGGGATTTTTACAGATTCTTAAAATTGTGGAACAAGATTTCATCTGAGAGAATTCTCAAAAGTAGTGTATTTGCACAAACTGGATTTTTTGTAAATATTTTCTTTTGTCTTCAGCAGGTTTCCTCAAAAGGGTGCACATATGACTTTAAATATTAGCTCAGTTTCATACTGGAGGAGGGAATGAGTGAATTGTTTGGAAATATCTTATGGAGATAAGTTCAGAGAGTCATTAGGGAAAACAAGACACATAGATTTTGATTTTCTCTATTTCACCTTAAAGAAGCTTGGGAATCAAAGCTTGAACCAAAAAGTTGCAGTTTCAGAGGAAGAGCCAGTGGGGAAAACAGGAAACCCATACTTCAAAGGAGTTTGGATTTCACCCTTCTATCATTTCAATTTAAAGAGACAAGAAATATCAGTAATAGAAGAGTGAAAACTGTGATTTCTACAAAATTAAAAATGGAAAAATTCAAGAGTAGTAATACTGAAATTAGAGGAGAAGTTTTATAAATGCTGACTTTCATTGCTTGGTACAGAGCTAGATTCCACCACTGGAAGGCCTGATTGCTGGTGTGATTTAGGTACTTTAAAAAATTGAGGCGGGAAATGACAGTGGCAATTTCAAACATTTTCAGGCCACTTTTCATGACTATCCTCAATGAAATGTGACCAAACCAAGTTACCAAATTGTGCCATGTTCTGTTTTGCCTGGTAGTTAAGTTTGCCTGTTGGTTACAGCTTGGATGGATTTCCCCCAGCCTCTGTAGCAGCACATTTCCAGTTCGCCAAACAAACACCACAAATATTCCAGAAGTGAAGTTATAGCACTGTTCAATGCCAGCACCTCGCTCTTTCTTTGTTCCTTGAGACCTCATGTTGCAACTCCAAATTGTTTTTTTTAATTTTTTAGTGAACATGAAAGCTTTGTCACCTCAAATCTTTGCATTTTGACATATTGGGGATCTGCCTTTCAAGATACAAATTTATTAAGAGAATAAAAGCACACTTTAGTAGGACATAGCAACAGTTATAGCAATATGTAGTCAGCTGAAATGCAGTGGGAAACAATCTCATAAAAAACAGGCAATACTTTAAAAGTTTTCAAATGAAAGGTCTGTGTGTTTCTAGCAGGGAGATGCAGCTTCTTTTCCAAGGACTACTATTTTTTTCCTCCAATTTGATAATTTCTTTCTTTTTTTCCTTTCCTATGAGTGAATAAAGGTCTTTTGCTTCGTTTGTGTTTTGTTCTTTCCAGAAACAGTAGGCCAGCTTCCCCTTTCCTTCAGTCTTTCATGGTGACATGACTTCTGCTGATCTTATTTGGATAAAAGTTTTTCAGATTTAGGTCAGTCCCCATTCACCCACATCCTGTGAGCACAGGATTAATAGTGTGTCCTTGTAGCAGAGTAATCGAGAAAACACTCTTGGATCAGGCATAAGAAGTAGGACACAGTAATTATGTGCATGATTATGATCAGATTTATTGCTAATACAGTATCTAAATCTTGTCAATACAGCATTTAAATACCAACTGTATCACCTAGTACAGTGGATTATAGTATAATCAGGTTGTGGTCCTTATTGTTGAGTCAGTAAGGCTCCCCTGCTTTCTAAACTTCTCTGAGAAGGCTGTGCAGGTTTGCAGTCTTTGGTCTTGCAGAATTCACAATTACAAAGCAACACAACATCTATGTAACTACTCTACAATTTTATCTCTACATTTGACTGGACCTTAGTGCATTTTACTTGCCTGTCCAAAAGTGTTCCCCACCTTCAGGCTGGATGTACTCTGCTGGTGTCCCTGCTGGGGGAAGTTTCCACCCAGAAATTTTCTCCAGCCTTCGAAGACCAGTTTGCCCAGTTGTACCAGTCTCCAGAAGCATTTTATACCTTTTTGCTAGCTGATGCATATAAAAGTCAGTCACAAGCATCTCATCTTCCCATCCCCATCTCATACTAATCATGTGAGAATCCAGAAATTCCTCCTGAAATACCCACCTGCTGTTCCATGGACAAACCACACTGCCCATCAGAGGCAGCAGCAGAAGGGGGTATGGTGAGGGGAGGATGCAGGAAGACCCAACTCTCTTTCATCACAGTCACAGTGCCTGTTTTGCTGGATGCTACTGTGAAGAAAGTAGTCGATGTTTACAATGTGCATTGTTTCTAGACTTGGGATGCATCACATGTTACAGATCAGCTCAGACTGTAAAGGTGGAAATTACCATACCTTGGGCAGATGAGGACTCATAGCCCATCTTTGATAGGTTTTCCTCCTTACCTGCTGAGTGACGCTCCTCCCACACCCTCTGCCCTGCTGATGGCATCAGCAGGCACTGTCTAGCACCAGAAAAATCCTACCTATTTAGGTAAGGTGCTTTGTTGACAGATAACACTATTTGTGATTATCTCGAAATCAACTATGAATCTCATTTGAATTGTGTTTGGGTAAACAGTGCCTCTTCCTTCACAAACTGTTTTATTCTCCTTGAAATGACTCTCACCAAGTGCTGCTCCCCTTACAATTCAGTCCTTCAGATGGGACAAAAGAGAGAGGTTTACCATGTTGTGGGTGTTCAAGAATGTTTCTAGCTGTTTTATTTTCTCCTCTTCAACCACCGCAGTCAGGCCGAGACAGTGAGCCTCTCCTACGCTTTATGTCAGCGTGAGAAGCAGGTTGTATTTTATTACTCTAATCCTTTGCAGCTTGTGTTCACACTGGCAATGAAATGACAGCAGGAGTGAGGTGAGAGTAAGTGATAAAGTCTTGGCATTCGACACTTACAATGAATGTGTGCTTGTGAAGTTCTGACTCATTAATTCTTTTTCCAGGCTGCCGTGTGGCTTAGCAGTGCTCTTCTCTTGTGATGGGTTTTAGATTCTACAAATAACCCAGTTTATTGGGTTTCATGGAAAGGGAAATTTTCATTTGTTTGATATTTTTGGATCCAAAAAATACTGGCAAGTTTTGGTTTTTCACATCATAAAGCAATTTTAAGGACCCAAAATGCTCCAGGTCATGTTCCTTGTAGGAAACCTTTCGACATGGAATGTAAGACAGACTCAAAAAAAGGATATTTGAAAGTGGAGCACAATTGGAAAATACTCTATTTTTCTTCTCAGAGATTACTACAAGGCACTTCAGATGTTGAGAGACTGTAATGGTATGATACCAGAAATTGTTTTACAAACTTCAGAATAAAAAAAAATATAGACCTGAGATGTGTAAGAAAAAATAGAATCCACACTAATCATTGGAAACATATCCTTTAAGGGGTTTCAAAGCACAAAAACATGTTCATTCCAAGGGAAAACAAGGAACATTTATCCTTTTTAATTCCCTCCTGTGGACGTTATAACAGTTGCACCAGTACTGCAATACCCTGCAATTTAAGATGGACAAACTGCCAGCAATCCATGCAATAATTGTTACAGCAAGGAGAAAACTGCAGGATGTTTAAAAATAAAATAAAATCGAAACTCAACCAGCAGGGTATATTTTTCATTCCTTAGATTTCTTCAGGTTTACTTTGTCCCAAAGCTTTGAAAATATCTGACTCTTGTATAACAAAGTATATTAAAAGTGACTGACATTTAATCTGTCAAGATCACTGTCTTGTAATGGCACAGCAGATGGCTGGGCAATATTACTTCTCACAAAAATGATTTCTAATCAATCTATGTACATGTGTTGTTCACTTCACCCACTCAGCTAAATAAAGTTCAACAGCAGAGTGAACTGTGGAATTTTTAGCTTTTTCTGAGCTTTTAGCCCAGCAATAACATACACTTTAAGAATCCAACCTACATCCAAAGCAGTATTTTGATTTTATATAAAATATTTTGTATCCTGTTGAAATGCAAGAGACTCATAAAGATGCATTTCTGTCTTTCACCTGACACATTCTTCTTCCATTAGCTGTTGTAACTCTCAACATTTCCCTATTTTTAGCGATAAAAATTAAACAGTGGTTTGGGTAAATTTGTTTTTTGAATATGCCGTTCCACTTTTCCACAGTATAATTGCTAGGAAGCGTCTGGAACCTTAAATCAGATAATATCTTCAAAGCAAGGTGTCAAGTAGAGGAAGCTGCAATCTACTCTGTTCTACCAGTTACACCTCCAGGAGCTTTGTCTTCCTCAGAAGTTTTACGTGATGTCTCTGGCTGCAGTTTTTATTCACTTTATAGCAGCTGACTGCCATTTGGATTATGCTTCTCAGCGAGGCCATCTGGGTGACGCTGAGAATGTAGTTTATGTTGTATGATTTTACACACAGTGACTGAGGATTGGGAAATAACAGTTGTGTGGATACACTTTCCAGTGTGCATCTGTGTACACTTGCCATCTAAAAAACCAGTATTTTTTTTCTTTTAGTCTGTTCCTTCAATTTTTTGAGTTTGTATTCTGAATACATATAAGCATTACTCTTTCTACCTGGCAACCATTATGTCTAAAAACATTTCTTTCAGACTTCTTTTTTCTTCTAATCTAATGTGCTTCATAGACGCTTTTGATGTTCCATTTTTCCAGATGAAATTTGCTTCTTAAATGAAAATCCTCTAACTTCCTATGCAGGAATAGCTGGGAGATATAGAAGCTGTCTCTATTTAAATTCTAGGAATTTAGTCATGTTGGGTTAGTCTTCTGCTGGCTTCATTTTCCTTTTCAAGCACATGGGTTTGTTTCCTAAATCCTATTGTTGTACTTCATTAGCTTCTTACAGTAGTTATTTTTCAGTCTGATTTTAGCAAATTGAGATGTATATCAAAGCGTTGCCTTTGCTGCCTGTAATACACTGGACAGCCTCTTGCTTGGAGATTAGAAACCTCCTGAGAGCTGAGTTTCTTTCAGTGCTGGAGTTCTACTGCTGCTGCACAGAGAGCATCAACATCAGTCCTCCAGCAGCCTGGTGTGAGGCAGGAATAGTCTTGTGGCTGTTACTCACTGGGTATAATTTTGTAACTCTCAAGGTGTGAGCTACAGTGGATTTTAGGTGGATATTAAAAGGGAGTATTTGTGCACTTATATGCATGTAATGCTGGAATAAATTGATGGTTTGAGAGCCGTAAAAAAAGAAAATTAATTGTATATTAGTTAAGGAAAGAAAAAGAGAAATTTAGATGTCCATATTAAGGCTCAGTGGCTGAAGGGACAAAGATATACCTTAACATTGAGTTAGTGTGGATTCCAGCTGAATGAGGTTGTCTGAGGTAAGAGTATAACAATCTTACTCTCCACACAAAACAAGAAGAGATATCGGCTGCTATTGGGACAAATTCAGACCTTAAATAACTTTGCTTGGCTTCTGAAGAAGGCCAGGTCACTCTTTCAGTTTTTCCATAGAGAGCTGTTGTGAGTCTATCCTTGCGTATATGACTCAATGGCCAGCGAGAGAAACAAAAGCTCTTTCTGCTGCTGTATCCAGCCTTGCCCGGATTGGAGGCTGTTCTGGCAAGAGTTTCTTCCCCAGTTGTCTTCATCCCTTTTTTACTTTCTACGTTCCACTTCTGTTTGACCATCTAGAGTCACAAAGCTGTAATACAGTTCAAGCTGAGAGGGACCTCAGGAGGACTCTAGTCCAGTGCCTTGCTCAAATCAGTGTGAAGTGTAAAGTCAAACATGTTGCCCTGAACTTTATCTGTTCAGGTCTTGAAACCCTACAAGTGTGTCTGGGCAGCCTCTCCTGCTGCTTGGCTGAAAGTCAGAACTATACCTGGTTTGGTTTATTACCATTTCCTATTTTATTTATTTCATAATTTATTTGCTTTATTGCCCTGAAACTCAATAAAGGTTTTGGCCCCCTAATTTTGACATCTCCTTTTAGGTATTGGAAAGGTGCTAATGGACACCTCCAAAACCTTCTTTTTTTCAGTCTGACCAAGCCCAGCTCCTCCAGCTTCTTCTTACAGGGTACATGCTCCAGCCCCTAGTGAGCTTGGTGGACTCCCACTCGACTCACTCAAAGTTTGCCAATATCCTTCTTGTACTGCAATGGACATGTTAATCATAACTGGACATGGTAGTCCAGATGTGCTCTGAAAATAGCTGGGTAAAAGGAAATAATGTGAGCTCCCTGTGATCTTGAAAAATATTACAATTCAGAGTCCAGGAAGCACATGAAACAAATCTGGACCCTATTTAGTGTATGCTAAATTAGAAGAGAATACACACTCCTCTGTGTCAGAGCTCCCTGGCAAGCCCTGTCACCCTTGTCTGAGAAAGCCTTTCTCTAGAATAGTCAGCACATTTCTTCCTTGCTTTTCTCTCATTCCACAAAGATACATAATACATGCAAAAATAAAGCTTTTTGCAATTGGAAATAAGTTGCAATGTGAAGAACAAGGAAAAGCTTAGTAAAATTAAAAGGCAGATGAATTGAAACAAAAAATATCTGAGTGACTGACACACTACAGAAAGCATTGACTAAAAATTTTGGATCCAAGGGATAATAGAATTTAGTAACTTGAAATGAATGAATAACAACAAGATATAATCTTATTATAATTAGGGCAAAGTTCCGATGGGGATTTACAGACATTGCAAGAAAAGGAACAAAGCAACTCCTTTCCTTCTGTTAGAGAGATTTCTTGTAGGCTTGCAACTGGGAAAAGTCTAAACAGCATTGCAGTGTTTTACATCAGGCCAGCTCACTGCCAGAGAGAGTGTGTTGTATTTTGCAATAAATAATTGGTATCAAATGAACCCTAATAGGGTTGTGTGCTCTCAGTTAAGTACTGTCCAGATCCCCTTTTTTGTTCCTTTCGCATGCTTGCTGGCTTTGGGTTAGTCCTAAAGATTTTCCACTGCTTCTCCTGTATCTCCTATGTGAGTCAATGTCTTCAGGTGAGCAAAGGGTGAAGGAGGGAAGTTTTTGGGATGCTGATGAAGTATGGGTAAATAAATAAACCTTCTCATATTGAAAATAATAATGGGTGAAACATAAGTCAATGTGTCTTTCTGTGTTTGTCAGCAAGAACACAGATGTCAGGACTCGCATTTCTTTCTGTGTGATGATGCTTTACTGCTGGTCAGGTGCTGCTCTGGTGTTTTTAAGAGTCAGGACAACACAAATCCATGCTTGTCATTGCTGAAAGCCAAATTATAGGCAGTAGGAACAAATGAGCACTTTTTAGAGGATGAATATGGATCTGGACATTATCAAGAGAGGTTGTAGTGTCTCACTCCTTTGAGTTATTCAAAAAACACTTGGACAAGGTCCTTGGCAAATAGCTTAAAGTGTCTCTGCTTGAGCAAGGGAGTTGGACAAGATGACCTCCACAGGTACCTTCCTACCTCACCTGTCTGGTATCCTGTTATCTTTAGCTATTTTTCCAGTAATAAGAAACTTTTGAGGAAAGAAATTAAGAAACTCTATCCTTTACAGCAGCTCTGATAAAGCTAGTGAGGAAGATATCATGTAATTGGAATCAACGATTTTAACATATAATCAGAATCTGTTCTGAAGAAGAAAAGCAGGCTACACCATCAGGGTAGAAATGATAGCTGTTTTCAGCTCCAGAACAAGTGAGTGAACATTAAGGCTACCTTTTAATGTCGATATAAGTAGTGAAACTGCAGCTACAAGTGGCACACTTAAAGGTTATTTGTTAAAGAAAGTACAGTGTTTTTTTGGTTGCATCATTATATTACATAGAAAAAGACAGCTCTTTCATGATAGTAGGACTTTGAGAACAAAGGGGTTATCTTCAGGATATCATGTGAATCTTAACAAAAAACCTCAACTGCTGAAAAGAAATTATTTAACTTTTAAAGTTTATCTTTCTTTTTTTCTTCAAACAGTTGAAGCTCTGCATTTGGGAACTCTGATGGCAGCACATGGCTACTTCTTTCCAATCTCAGACCATGTTCTAACACTGAAGGATGATGGCACCTTTTATCGATTCCAGGTAAGTATTTTCAATATGTCTTTGACTTGCACAAGCTGAGGCTCAAAGGCCCTGCAGAAAACTTCATAGCAAATTTAACCATTCTTTGTTTCTTATATAATGTGGTAAAGAGTAGAAATCCCCCTAAAAATAAAAAATGGTAGACAGATTTTATTTATAAATTATCAACAAAGTGTTAAGATGACCATGACCATTTTGATATCTGGAATACAAGTGCGATAGGGCTAAACATGGAACTCTCTCTCATGAAATAAATTAATGCAGTATTTTGGAAATACTGCAAATGAAGTTATCTTATTGCCTCTTTTTCCTAGTGTAGTCCTAATTTGGAAAGGGGGAGATATTTTAAATATTAAGTCTATAGAAGAAATCTGATTAATAATGGTGGGTAATATTTATTTTTCTTCTTTTTTTTTGTGAGAATTTCCTGACTGGTAACTGAGTAGTATGGGAGTATTGTGTATGTTTCTAGCAAGTGCAGACACATTTTTACATCGATCTGTCAGTTCCACTGCATACAACAAACATGCAGATGGTTCAGAAGAAGCTGGAAGCATAAACATGTGTAAATGTCTATACCTACACTTGCACATATATTATTCAGAAACCTGCATAGTTGTATATTATTATATTAAATTTCAAACTAAGGTCTTGGGAGCAGAAGTGTTGTTTTTCTAATAATGACTAGTGGGCCAGAATTTTGCAGAACAATATTGCTAGTGACTTGAAACAGATATGACTGCAAAGTACCAGATTATGGATTCAACAGAAGGAATTAACTTTGCTTGTCATGTGTCACTTTTGACAACGGTGGTTGTGTTCTGTGTTGCTCTTTCTATTAGATGGTATTCCTGGTAAGTATCACCAACAGCTGCTTCAAGGTCTTTTCTATATATTTATTGCTTTGAAATGATATGATGACTCTCATTATGAAATTGAGTTTGTTAATTCTTTTCTGTTACTGTATTAAATATTAACAGTAAAATAACATCTGGTAGAACAAAATCTATTTTATATATCAAGATATATAAGTCTAAGCTTTGTCTTAAAGACTGTTTAAATAAGAAGTCATCAGGAATATAATAGTACTGAGATTGTGATCTTTAAATTGTGGAAGAAAGCTGGAGATTGGAGACCAATCATAGTTTCAAACATGTATTATATTAACCTCTGTACAATACTTTCACCAATATTTTGGCTTAAGTTCTATAGACCCACATAAGGGAAGAGAAAGACTTGTAATATTTGTATAAATCAAAATCCTAGCATGAATATAATTAGATAGGCACAGCACAGTCTGGCAAGAAAGAGAATTATTATTGCATGCACGCAAACAATATTATCCAATTTTCATATTTAGATCCTGTGAGTCATACAATGCAAAAAACTTGTTCTTCAGTGGGACAGAAAGTTAGATGTGTATATGGCTAATGCTAAGAACAGGCATTCCAAGCCTCCTCCCCATGATCCTCAGTTTCCTTTGATCCTGGAGTGAGTATTTGAGGGAAAGGGGTTTTTTTAAGGTCATGAGGCTTCATTCTTCTCAGTGCTCAGTATAAAGAAGAGAGATGGCATGTGGCTGCAAGGGCTTGCTGATGTGCTTATGAGGTAGGTGGAAAGGAATCATGGAGTGGTTGAGCCTCCAGTTCTTGGCCTGGTGTCTGCATAAGTGGTGTCCAGAAGGACAAAATATACAAGGACTTATTTTTGCAGAGACTAGTACTTACTTACAGGAGTGTTAGTCATTGAATTCTGCACAGCTGCTGGCCTGCTTCCATCTCTAGCATGAGAAATAAGCACCTCTGCTGGTATGATAGTCTGACTGAAGGAAAGTACAGACTAGAATTATCTGCACTGTGGACCACTGAGAGTACTGCAGCTACCCTGCTGTGAGCTTTCCTCAGAAAGGTCTAGAGCCTACATGTTTGGACATGAAGCTTCACTGAGGGCTAGACTGTAAAATCTTAGCTTATTTACTTAAGAATTTGCAGCTATTTGACAAATGCATATGAAATAAGATGCTTTAATTAAGTGTTTCTCAGTCTATGCCTGCAGTTTTTGGGTTGTTTGCTGTTCTGTGGTACCTTTTGCATTGCTATTCCTGTGCCAACAATGTGACTTTGCTGTTGTGACAATGCAATTTCAGCTGTTAATGTGTAGGATGAGAAAACATTCATAGTGCTGACATACTGCTAACTGGAGTTATAACAGCAAAACTTATGTGATTACAACTCCATGTTCCCCACCAAAATAAGGCTAGTATGAAATCTGTTACTGAACTGTTAAATTAGAAGATGAAGAGAGAATGTTCAACGGGGAGGAAAGTTTGACGGCAAATGTGTGAATTTTACACTAGAATAGATGTTCAGGTTCTTTGCAAATAGTACCCTCTAAGTATTGGACAGGATTAAAGAATTTCTGGATATTTTGATAGAAAGAGGAAGCTATGCGCCTGCCAGCACTGAAAAGTTCAGAAGCCATGCCTGCAGAGAAATATTTACAATACAAAGACCTAACCTACAAAAAACAAGACTATCTGTAGTAATGTTCTCCATGAGCTTGGTGTTTTGTTTTCCAAAGGGTGACACATTCCTGCCTGACAGGAAAATTATCTACAGCTTGTTTTAAACCACCTTCTGTTGTACAGAAATAGCTAAAAGCAGTGGAGATTGTGCTTCATTTGGACAAATGCCTTCTTATGGGCAAAAATTATACTTTTTCAGTTGCTACTGTTGCCATCAGGAGGCATGAGTGTAATTACATCTGCTTTTTTAAATAACGTGGAATAAAAAAAAAATCTGGATTATTCATTGACCTACTCAGGTGTTAATTAGGTTAGTGTCTATGCTATCAATTTAATTCAAAGGAGCTGAATCTAATATTAATTGCCTTATTAAGAAAGGAATTTTTTTATGAGTCTTAATAAGAAAAGAGCAGAAACATCTGCATTGCCTTTTCCTGGTAATTTAAATCTGTGAGGAAAGAAGGACCTGAATATTTGCTCACCATCTTCCTCTACCTGAGGGCAGATAGATAGGAGGGGACCAAATAAGGAAAGCAAGTTGCATCTTAGAAAGCATATCTTCCCTGGGCCAGGGATTTCTCATGGAGATGTTTTACTTAAGTCCATACAAGTCCATAAGTTTCACAAGTACATATGTCCATACAAGTACATATGTTTCACTAATGTCATATACAAGTCCATTCATAATATGTCCATCTTGGTGAGGAATGTCTGACTTGCCCTCTCAGCTGGTAAGCTTCTGTAATATCATCCTGCAGAAAAATATGCTGATTTCCTCTACAAGTCCTAAATGTGTAGTGTCTCTCAATGTTAATTGTGAAAAATAATATTTCCTAATATTTTTTGGCTGTAAACAAACTCCTAGGATACCCGAGACTAATGATAGTCACACTCCCATTTTTAAGTGAGATTAATTAGTGATTTGACATAAATTAATTTGCAGAGATGAGGGTTAGGTTTTGCTGTTGTTTTGTAACTTTTAAGATGAAAGGCACAAATATCTGAGAAAAAGTGTGAAAATGGGAACAGTTTCTTGTGAAAGCATGAGTCTGGTGAAGATAGCAGCAAAATTCATGGACCTTGGAAAGATGAAGGTGTGGACTTTGATGTCTTCTCCTGTTCTACCACTGGGAACACTTTCTTGACAAATGCATTTAAGCTCTCTGGCCCTGTTTTCCCATGCCTAAATTGGGTATAAAATTATATAGCAAACACTGTAAGGATCTTGAAATATCTTTGTTGGAAAATAGAGTGTGAAGTGTTGTGAACACCTCGTGTCTCAGGTGGAATTGCATTGCTTGACACATCTCTTTGAGTCAGCCTTACCGAGCTAGCTTCCTCCTGGCTCAGTCTGGACCCACCTCTGGCCATGCTGAATGCCGAGGCTGCGGCTGACCATTGCAGCTCCTCAGCCACTCACTCTCCAGAGCCTTTCTGGGTCATCTACTGTGCCTTGAGGGAAGGATTTTGTTGGAAGTCAGATTTTAGAAATGGAAAAGAAGCAGTTTATCTTATCCATCATTTGGCAGATTTTCTTTGGCAATTGCAGATGCAATAACTAATTCATTGTCTTTTCAGGTCAGGCTTGGCATGTACAAATTCTATTAAGGTTTCTGAGGGAAAAAGTTTTCAAATCCATGTGTCTTTCTGACTGCCCCATTAGTGCCACTTTTGATTTTTTTAACTCCTTACTCACACACACTTTGCCCCACACTGCTTTCCATGCTCCTCCTCATTTCAGGTTAGAAAAGAAGAATCACAGAGCCAAAATCTTGTTTCCAAATTCCTCAAACTCTTTTTTAATGGTTCTGAGCTAACCATGGAGCACTACTTGCTTCCTGTATGGGCTTGACAGCACTAGACTAGCAATCCTACCATTTTACTTTACCAAGAAATCATTTTTGTCAAGTGCAATGAATGTAAAACAGCATGCCAGTGAATTCTGCCATTCATCATGCAAAGCATTTGAGATTGTGCATAACTATGTTTCAGCAAAGCCTTGATTTCTGCTGTTTAGAAAGACTCCCTGGTGCCTGAGAGAAGAATAGCAGTAACATGCAAAGGTTTATAAGTGATTCAAATACTCCTTCCCAATCGAAGTAATTGGATTTTAAAAAATTTCATGGAGTGGAACAGAGCAGCTTCAGAGACAACAACTCTTTTCTTATTACTATCAACAAGGGGTAGCTGAAAGGTGCTTAGTGATTTCCCTCCTCAGTAATACAGTTTAATGCATAGAAATTAATAATGTTTTATAAAAGCTGATGGGCAACACTGATTTTTACAAGTGGCTGTTTCATTAGCTCAGATATTAGTATTGATTAATTTTGAGGTAGAGCCAAAGCAGATCTATTTACTTTATCACTGGATTGCTTACAGTGAATAGCAGCCACTGCTGCTAGTTTGTTTATTGTGGATTATGTGCTATTTTACAGGATTTTTTTTCATATGACTTTTTTGCAGAGGGATTATGGATTTATGTGGTTAGGTTTACCTAATGCTATTAATGTATAACACAACAGAACCAGTATGAGTTTTCGTGTGCAAACCCAGTTTTCTGGTTAAAAGGCATAAAGATCCTTGTGTCTGTTTTGTTCTGAAGGCCTAAATGTATCTGCAATCACATCTGCAGTGCTAGGTAAGCCTTATTTTTCTAGCTCCTGACTTGTCCTGGCTGATTGAAATTACACCTACAATTAAACAAAGTGTTTCAAAAGCATACTGATAGAAACTGGCAGCATTATTTCTGCCTGGGCTGATAAACAGTACTTGACTTTCCCCAAACCGTTCTACCACCCACCTTCCTTCAGCTATAAGTGGGATGTCATGGCAAAATGACAAACGTTCCCTCTTTAATACTTCTTCATGGTGAACGGCTTCATATTTCCTTCTGAGGAGAAGTAAAATTCTTAAGTATCATAATTCCTTCAGGTTTTCTACACTCATGACAGATAACCAGACCCCATCAATATTTCATAATCTTCTCTTTGAAAATGGTTATACCACATCCATACCTCTCCTGGGTGAAATCTTCACTTGTGAGCTTCCAGATCATGAAGCAATGCATACAGATTGTGTAATATTTGTGCTATAGAAATATATGACATTGCAAAGGATGTTATAAAATGTATTTGGATATGTGATTTGTAACAAATAGTTGAACCAAGCTTTGTTTGCATAGTCTAGCCATTTAAAAGGGAATTTTTATGAGCAAGGACTCCATGAATTGCTGTGGGATTTTTTAATAGATCAGATGAGAACAGGCAGCTCTCTCCTTTGCAAACACCTCCTATTCTCATTCCCGACCTCATTCCATGAGACCAGATATCTTCTTATCAGACTCTTCTCATTTCCTAATCCTTCTGTGTTGAACAAGGCAAATCTTTCTCCCGTAGTCTTCATGGATAACCTCTCTAGAAAACTCTTCTCGGAGATCGTTAAATATCTGGAGCATGAAATTGTGTGGAGTCTTTTGAAACAGAAATGGAAATGTAAATTCAGCCCATGCATTATAGCCACATGCTATGTGATTAAACTGTTTGGTGTCTGTAATAAGGAATAAGGTAAACTTCAGATTAAGAACAGAATTTTATAACTGTTAAAACCAAGCAGTTAGACAAGAAAATGTGGAATATTTCTTCTGAAAAACATCAGTCTTTTTAACTACATGCCTGTTTACTGCCGGTGCTTGTCAATAGCGATTGACAAGCACCAACAGATCACAGCATTGCAAAAATCCATTAATCAGAAACTGATTTTTATATCATGCTTTATTTTCAGTGTATAGGGATTTAATTTTTTTTTTTAAATATTTTGGACTTTGTTTAAATCTTAATCTGTCCGTTATCCCTATTTTTTGCCTGCTTTTAGGAGAGCTCCTTATCTCTGCACAGATCAATGTCATTTTCTGCTTTGAAAGTGAATAATAAGTATCTACTATTCAAATGAATAAAACTTCATCAGCAGCTGTAGCTGCTTTTGAGCACGTATCTTAGGGTGATACCATAAGTTTTTACTTGCTTAAGTAAAGTAATGTAAGTAAGTTAAGTTACGAAAGTAATGTAGGACTTTGTCTTGGTCAAAATACATAATAGCACTTACTGTTTATTTCTCATCTAGTAGGGTTTTACACTGTCAGTGAGCTAACAGGTTTTTAAAAAATCCAAATATTAGTAATCTTTAGCTTTCAAGGAGTAGAAACATATAGTGTATTACAACTGTTCACTCTAGAGAGTAGATATAGAAATATTATAAAAGAGAAAATTTAAGCTTTTTATCTTTTCTGGAAAATACAGTTCTTCCCTTTGCTCTAATCTTCTGAAGCTCCTCTGCTTTATATGATTTTTAAAAATAAAAATAACTGTCCATGTTTCAAAGGTCACTTGAATGAATATTTTTTCCATGTATAAATTAGCCTTCAGATAACTTGCACCTCTTTAAGCATCATGCAGATATTTCAATACTTTTGATGGCTCTCACCAGTTAGATAGTCATTGTTATAGAGTACAGGGGATAGAGGAGAAAGAGATATACCAGAGGAAGAATTTAATCATAATATGTACACATGCATATAAATCACAATCCTGGGGAAGCAGGAGTCATTCTTTATTTTGGTGAGGCTTTTTTTGCTTTTTCAGAAATAAACACAGTTTACCCTCATGAAAACTCAATAAATCCTTAAGCCTTCTGTGCTGAATTTCATCAGCCTTCTAACCTGAACTGTCTGACCTCATAAAAATATTTCCCTCTCTGATTTTCTTTTTTTTTTTTGCCGTGTGCTTTGCCCTGTAGCCTTATCTCCGCGTCCAAATTAATTTTGGGCATGTTCGCAGAGCTGATTGCAGGCAGAATTGAACTTTGTTCCCTCTGGGAGCCAGCTGGCACGGGGCCAGCTCTGGCCACGCTGCAGTGCCTGAGCGGATGAGCTGTGCTTCTCAGCAAGTCCCATTAAATGCATCCGAGCACCAGGCAGGCGGGGTCAGGGCTTGCAGCCCAGGGACAGCTTGTGCCTGCCCTGCTCAGAGCTTCGGCGAGGAGAGCTCATGCCTGTGTGTCGCTCCCTGGGCACACAGACCTTTGTCTGCCCACAGTCTCCCTCCTTCTGGAGACTCAGACAAGGAAAGCATTTAATAATCTCCTGTCCTTACCTGTACTAGCTGTTATTTGGACCCCTTTCTTGTATTGTAATGTCCGCCTCTTACTGGGGTTTCTTTTTGGCTTACCTGATCGCACATTGTTGAAACCTTTTAATATGGCTCATGTGCTTTCCTAATTAAAACTCATGTTCTGTTTTAACTTTTCTGCTTTTATCTCCCTGGCACAAGGAGGCTTAGACTCATCCTTAGAAGCCAATGCATTATTTTCTGCTTTTTCCATGACCTCTTTTCCACATTTAACTTGCACATTGTCATCCTTCAGAAAAGCCTTGGTCATCTCTGCCTCCTAGCGAGTTAAAGTGACAACATTTCACAACACTGAAGATCATGTCCCCTTTCCCATATTCTGTTTAGTGCCCATGCTGCCTTCACCACGGAAGTGCAAGTTTCAATAAAAGTTAAAAGTGCCATTTCAACTAAATACTGAAAACAGTATGCTGGCCACACATACCTTTTCATTTATGTATGAAAGAACATAGCATCACTAACATATAGTCGTGAATAAATAGTATTTGTTCATAGCCTGTTGTGAAATGAATGCTGAAACCAAATTTTGTGATTTTTCTCTGAGTCAGAAGATGGAATTTTTTTTTAATCTCAGCTGGGATGGGAGTATATGTAAATTGTCAAGAGAAATGCTGCGTATGCATGAGGAGCTTTAATATGGATTTTGCAGCAAGTATGCCTAAAACTGGAAGAGTTTCAACAGGAGTGCTGCCTTGAGTGGATATGGGTTCTATGTATTTAGTAACTCTCACTACATACTTTTTTCAGAAGCTCAGCTTGATCCTGTAAACAGAGGTTAACTTTCCCATTAGCAGAGAAATGTTGTAGCTGTGCTTTTCTTCTCGGGCCTCTCTGCAGATACATTTCATGTCTCTAAGAAAGGACTGTTCTCCCTTCCTGAGTTTGTAAACTGTACATTTCAATGATGGTGACTTTTTGGTTTATATGAATAAAAATAAAAATATTAAACTACTTTTATGGTTGCTTCTCCAAAATGTGCAGAGTACTGCAATTCATTCTTTAGGGGTTCATCTTCTTTTCCTTTGTCCTTGCATGTACTTCTATTGGTCACTTTGATTTCACTGGCACTGTGAAGGAATAATGATTGGTCGGAGAATTACTTATTGTTTCTCCCTTACAAAGTACAAAACAGCTTGCAAGAAACACATCTTAGCCTTTGAAGTTGGCTTGTGATAGTTCCTTTTTTATCCTTTAGCTCCTTGCTGTTGCGTGATGAATAGCAAGTTCTGAATTGCTTCTATTAAATTTGATGTGCCAATGTTACAATGTCAAGAGATTTTTTCGCAATATATATTTAATTTGACAATTGGTGTGAATGTGTCACCCTTCAGCCCTGTTGGTTTCCAGATTAACATTAAAAAAATTTGAAAGGAAATAGGCAGCAAAGAGGTTTCCATTTTTGCAGCTGGGAGATTTTTGAGAAAAACCGATAAGAAATAGAGAGTAAAGCAGAAGGTTTTCCTGAAGAAGCACCTGTGTTTGGAAATACCACTCAAACTACTTCACTCATTCAATGAGTTTCATTCAACTTCTCAAATATTATATAATCCTTTGTATCTGTGTGTATGTGTTTATATCTATAGATCAGTCACTCAGTCACCGAATATTCTGAGTTGGAAGGGACCCTCAGGGATCATCGAGTCCAACTCTTAAGTGAATGACCTGTATGAGGATGATGTGCTCTGTAAAAAATGCTATGATCATTTACATTTTAACAAAAAGTTGCTATTCTAAAAATTAAGTTAGTTGTATGAAAAATGCCTATACAGTCTTATATTCTTCATTTGTTAGAAGTCAATTCTTTTAGCACAGTTTTAATAAGTGCAGTGTTGAACTAGTTTTTTGTACTTTCTTGTCTTTCTTTTAAAAAAAAGATGACATTTTAAATCACAACTGGTAAACAATTATTAAAAAGTAGACTTTGATATCTTTGTGAAAACAAGATGTTTTTAGTGGCAATTTTAAACAAATAACACCCAGGAAACAGTATTGAGTATTAATCTATGAATGAAAACTCTCAAAAAATCAAGAACTAAATGAACCTCAAAGGATCTTCTGTCTTTATACCTCCTAAACCTGATTCTCCAGGACACGTGAGAGAGAGATTTCTAGGGAAGATGTAAAAGACAACCTCACTACCTAGCTTGGTGGGTTTTTTTCCCCTAACTTTGAGAACAAAATCCCACTTCCGTATTTTCTTTTTCAATGTCGTTCTGACACTAGCATGATAAACAGGTGTGCACATGTAATTTTCTGTTTCAATGCCTATTTCAAAAATGTCAATTTTACAGTATAATAGAAGTACCAAAAATAAAAATTGATTCTGAAAACCAGTAACAATCCAAGGACTGTATAATGCTTGCATTGTCTAACTTGAGTTTCCTACTTCTTTGTTTTGTCTATAGACACCCTATTTTTGGCCATCAAATTGTTGGGAGCCGGAAAACACAGACTATGGTCAGTGTAGAAATATTTCCTATTTCTTTTGGAAATTATGCATTATATTAATGAATGCATCATTGCCATCTGTCTTGTTCCATCGTCCACTGTTTAAAACATAATTATATGTCATGTAATTCCTGTGCAAGGGCTGCTGATATTTAAATGAATGTGTTGTTACCTTTCTCAAAGTTTATCAAAAGTTTGTCAAAGTTATATTTTGGAGTGGCTCTGAGGAGTAAAGAAAAAACCCAAACTCCAAAATTCAAGACTCATCAAAATCTACCTTGCTATTTACATCCTCTGTTTGCTCTAACAAGTGTAATTATTTACAGTGAGAGAATCTCAGTGAAACAGAGGACAATTTATTAATGATTGGTGCAATGGTTATTATCAGATTGAGACCCAAAGATGTGCCTAGTTTAGAACACTTATTTCTAAAATACACCATGTGGAAAATTACTTAATATGAAAATGAATATGGTTCTAATATGAACTGTATTAGAAAATACCTTGTTTATTTGCCTGTGCCTCGGGGGTTTATTAATAAATTATATATTGTAATTACTGATGTATACTTAGGCAGCAAAATCCAAAAATAATAGGTAGTAACATATTAGGAAAAAAACTCATTTAAAAATTATAACAAAATTATGTACCTCTGTACATAAAATAATGAACTAATTATTATAGAAAGTGGATCTATGAGCAACCTCCTTTTCATTCTAATCCAAACTGTAAGTACAGAGCCCATCTGAAGACCAGGTCACTTATTTAGGTAACTGAGCATGTACAAGATAATTTATGTTTTCAAAACCTCAGACCATGAAAGTCTCTTTTTACAGCTTTTCAGAAATTTAGGTAAGTGTTCACTTGTAATTTGGATTCTATGCCCTTTGGAGCCAAGGACTTTGGGGATGGATGGTTCCAATAGATGCTTCTTTCGTTTTTGGAGCAGACAGAGTTTAATTTCAAATACATTGCCAAATAAAGCAATTTTAAGCTGAGACTCTCAGCAGAGCTGAGTATCTTCAAGGCAGAGTTTGAAAATGTGACAGTGTCCTCATCCTATAGGAGCAGAAAAATGTTTAATTTTTTATTGATATTTGAAGATGTCCAGTAAATAGTTATTGAAAGCTCCTGAGGAGGAAGGATTCTTACCACACGTGTGTGCTTAGCCACTCTGTTTGAGGAAATTAGTCACTGGAAGGAAAAGGACTGATTTACCATTTATTACTTCAGTATGGTCCCCTAATATGTTAAAGATCAGCAAGTAATTAACAATGGTTTAAGAGACACTGAGTTGTTCAGTTGCAATGTGTGTCACGTTACCAGAGTGATTTTAATAAATAATTATATGCTTAACATGTCTGAACTGGAGATCAGGCTGAGAAACTTTCTATTAATATCCTTCAGTCTAAAGTAGGAGACACTAACTTTCCTGTCACAGCTGATCAGTGGATTGAATTATGGACCTTATTCAGTAAACAGAAATCTTGTATAATCTGTCCAGGTTTTGCATGCCAGGAATACAGAGTTAAACTTGGAACCAGTGCCTTCATCACGCAGGGAGGTGCTTTTGTTGAACACTAAATGTACTCATTTGAGAGATTTTGAGATTTAAATATGTTTCAGTTGCTGAGTTAAGCTCTTTGGTTGCAGAGGGGAGAAGGAAGGGGAAGCAAACCCCTCTAATCCTGCTATCTCATTGCTCCTTCCACGTCATGACCAAAAGTGCAGTCCTGTGAGAAACAGACCCACAGCTTCCCCATGCAACAGGGCCAGAGAATTGCACTGCAGCTACCACAGCTGGCTGTGTGTCACCAGAGCTGGATAATGCTGGAGCATTTGCAGGAAAATAAACTTATAAGGCACTTTTTCAACACTGTTCTGATTAGGTTAACATTTGCTGAATCCCAGAAATTAGCATTCACTCTGTAAATAATGGTGATCAGAGAAATACAGGAAAATCAAAATATTTAAGGAAACGAAACAAAGTCTAAGGTTCGAAACATTTTGAGACTATTAAAAATATTAAAAAGATAAATTTCACCTCAAATATATGCCAAATAGGTTCTGTAGATTTTCACAGTAATTGTTAATTTCTGGAAAATATAGTAAATAGAATTTATGTTATTACAGATATGCAAATGCATTTCACACTTATCATGCATTATGCTGCATGTGGAGTGCTACCAATTTCATGGACTTGTCCTGAACAAGATTGAAACTGCTCCCTCTAAAACTAATGACTGTGGCAGGCATTAGAAGTCTCTCAAGACTAGCAAAATGTAGACTCTCCCTGTAATCTTCCTTGATCAAAGTTATTAACAAAGCAAATCACTTTCTTTGACGTTAACCTAATTTTACAAGCCTTTGAAAATACTCTAGAATTTTATTTTAATTTAAAAATTAATCCTAAACCTTCATCTTTACTCATCCATAGCTGGGCTACTGTGCAGAATGTAGCACACTGCCAGGAAAATAATTTATGTTAAACAAGAAATTAAATGAGATTGAGACACTGTATGTTAGTTTATTACCAGAATTAACTAAGAAACAAATAATCCTTACATATTTGTATAATATATTAATATCTTCTCTAAAATATAATTTGATCTATGTGAGCTTGTAATATCAAATATTTGCTTTAAAAATATATTTTTCTGCAGAAAGTATAACTGAAAAAGACACACAAACAGAACCTTCCAATACGTCAAAAAACTACAGACACATTCTCATAATAAAGCTGTAGTGCACTGCTATGTCATGGTGGCAAAACCAGGGCTTGGAATAATTTAGTTTATGTCAAAATGGAAAATAGCCTTTTGATTGTAATTTCCAAAATACTGGCTATGATCATTCTGAGGCTACTGAGAAACTGCTAATTTTCATAAAGTGCTGAAAATCTCCCTCCTTTTTTCTTGAAAATGATGTTTTAAGCATTGTCAAGAAAGATTCCTCAAATTGCAAATAATTTTTACAAAGGCAGGTCCTTAAGTTCCATCTGTTGAAGTCCCATTTTAATGCCATATGTCTTGGAGTCCACCCAGGCAGGACAGGTTGCTCTTTGTAGAATCCCATTGGTTTTAGTGTGGTTATGTTAGTGAAAATAAGTAATAATAATAACAATAATAACAGCTAGTATTATTAAGGCCAGTGTAGTTCAAACAACTTTGTTTTTCCTGTGAGTTAAGTCATGTTCCTGAATTATGATTAGGTTTTGTGACAAATGGAATTGGATCTGAATTCAGAAAATCTGGCTCTTGAAATGAACACAGCTAGTGGCTGAGCATGTCACCTGCTTGTAATTATCTTCTCTTTTCTTACAGATATAATTTTGTAACTGACAGATTTTTTTCATTTTTTTAATTCTTTAGGCTTAATTTTACTTATTTTTGACAATGTCAGAGGCTTATAAGAATTTCAGATGTACAAAATAGGAAGATTTAGTAATTTTTACTCATTTTCTCTAGTGAACTTTTGCTAATGGTTAGACTTAAAAATATCTGTGACATATCAGACTTTTTCTTACAGTTAAATGCATATTAAAAAAAGAGAAATATGCTCAAAGGAGAGAAAATAAAATTTAGAAAGTGCCACAGTCAGTTACAGTCTTAAGGAGGTCCACAGTCTTTGGACTCATACTAGAAGAAAAAAGTCAATTGCATCTATGTGGCAGCAACAGGATGTTGTTTGAGCATTGTAAATTTTTTTGTGTGCATTTCTCTCAAAAGAGTTAACAATGGAGGAGGACTGCAGAATATTGGTAAGTTGTGGAAAACACAGTAAATAACTGATAATGCAACATCAGCTTAAGAGCACTTGACTGTGTGATCTTTAAATGATACTAAATTATACTATTTTTTTGTATACTCAAAGCAAATTCTAAAATTCTGCTGCTGTGAAGAAGGACAAGTTTTGAAAATGTAACATATTTTCTGTGCCTTCCAGGTAAAGTCATGTATTGCAAAGGCAATCTCATAGGAAATTAGAGCAATCATGGGGGTTGGGGCAAGTCTTAATCAATCGCTCTCTTTAAAAGTGTAAGATACCTGTCTGGATAAATGCTGCAGTTATTTAGATAGTCATGACTTTGTTATCTATCCTGTGTTACAGTAAAATGAGGTAGCCATTTATTTTTGCTGTGTCAAAGCTGTTTAATTGTTATTCTCCACCATTTTAAAGAAAACGAGACTTTCCTTACTAAATTTACTTGATAATCAGCTAAAAAGTCAGTCTGAACAACACTTCCTTCCCCATGATACTTTCCTCTCACTTAAATGTACACTGACAGAGACCTGCCTGTGTTCTGCCTCTGCTGCTCTGTTCTGAGCATGAGCCATTTCCCCTGGCTCATTTCCTTCCCTCTTCTCTCCCAAACTTGCATTAATGCTAAAAAGTACATAGTGCACAAAAAGTAAATGCAGTAATGTATCATATTTTTCACATGTTGAAAATTTTCATATAATTTTCTCTTTAGAGTCTATTGCCTACTTACTTTACATGCTTAGCTTCAAATTCCACTATGAAAATTTGAGTAGTCCAGGAATTTTCTCTCTCATTTGTCTTTCTGTACCCTTTGCCATAGAATGACTGTTTGGAAGGAGAATTGTACAGAGAATGCATTATATATTTTCTTTGCCCAAATGCTTCCTTTGCAAGGAAGGATTTCCTTGGCAACAGCTTATTAGTAAGTGATTTGTGTTTGAGAAATACTGATCCCTATTGCTTACCTGAGCTCTTCTGAAGCACTGTGTCTGCTCAGCAGCTGTGAAAATCCACCCATAACTATGAGTCAATAGCCTGGGGCAAAACTGGTAGCAGAGAAGCACTTTGGATACAAACTGTCATGTATAAATAAAAAAAAAATTGTTAAAATTCATGCCATGAGAATTTATGAAGAATGTGTAAGTGGTTTCTGGGGAGCTCTGCCATTTTACAATCTCAAATCTTGATTCTCAATTCCCATTTTTCCAACACCTGATCTCGGAGTATGTCAGCAATGGCTCCTGCAAACAGCTCTTTTAAGTCCCTAATACAGATCCCTCCATTAAAGAGCTGCCTCTCAAAATTTTCTGGATTTCTAGGTGTAGTAAGAAACTGACTTTTCCCACCAGAACTCAAGTAACATACTAAATTGTTGTGACTGGTTGTGACTCGTTAAGGGAATGACTTGCCTTTAGGAAGCTACACACACAGAATATGTTGACTAAGAACTTGATGGCAGGACTAAGTGAGGAGTACAGTCTACGAAGAATATCAGCCCCTCAAGAAGAATGTGGCTGGTGCCAGTGCTTGCTATGCATAAAATTTGATCTGGGCAGAACTGAATAAAATGAGCTTTAGGAAAGACATTTACATTAGCTGAAAGGTGGAGGAAGTGACCTACAGTATTTTTTTCCACTCTGAATTTGTATACCATTATATTTCTCTGCAGACATACGTTAGAAGTTATCTCTGTCATATAAATGGTGAAATGGAAGTCTCACTCTAACAAGCATGGCCTGAATTTTGTTCTGATCCTTGCTAATTCTGACATTGACAAAGCACTGCAATGAGGGCTCTGCAGCCGGGAGGCATTTCCTGATAATGCTTTTAGTCATCTCACCACTTCAGAGTTTTGTGCTTACCTGAAATATTCTTTCCATAAAAGTGTAACTTATAATATGAGGAGCATGGAAAATGTATTTGGCTGATGCATTTGCATGCACACATAAGAAAGGGTGACTGATGCAAGTACACATTTCTGCAGTACTGTTTTAAAAGCATTGATAATGTGCATCTAGGTCCCCTATAAATAGAAATAAAATTTCTGATCAAAATTCTGAGATTCATAAACATAACTTGGAATTTTCCGAATTGCTTTCAAGTTACTATGTTGAATAAACCAAGTAGGTTTCGTAGAATACCATGAGTTGGAAGAGAATCCCAGGCATCCTTGAAGTCCAGCACCTGGCTCTGTACAGGACACCCGAAGAATTTCACCATGTGCCTGATAGTATTGTCCAAGTGCTGCTTTGGCTCTGACAGTCTTGGTGCTGTGACTGCTTCCCTGGGTGGGCTGTTCCAGTGCCCAACCACCCTCTGCGTGAGGAACCTTTTTCTGACAGCCAACCTAAACTTCCCTGGACACAATTTAAGGCCTTGGCACTGGTCACTAGAGAGAGGAGATCAGTGCGGGCCCCTCATCTTCCCCTGACAAGGGAGCTGTGGACTGCAATGAGATCTCCCCTAAGTCTTCTCTTTTCTAGGCTGAAAAGCCAAGGGAGCTCAGCCCCTGCTCATATGACTTCCCCTCATGCCATCACCACAAGTGACCCAGATTAGAAAGGTGTGGAGGAAGCAGTGCTGGTGTGCTGCTGATCGCCATGGCATGTTGTCTCCAGCACCAGTGTCCCTGGAGCTGTGTGCTCTGTGGCCATTGGAATGTTAACCCTAATGGAATCTTGGTGCTGAGGCTGAGGTCCCCATCACCTTGGGTGGTCCAGGTTAGAAGGCAGTGGAGGCAGAAATGCTGCCACTCTGACATGCCCTACTTCCCATGCCTCTTCAAGCCCCATTGCCCCTGGAGATGAGTCTGACTCCCCGAAAATGTAACCATAATGGCAAATTGAAAGCATTATGATAATATCAAGAATCATGAAATAATTCAATGGATGCCATTTTAAATTTTATTTGAAAACTGCATGTTCTTCATCTGATCCTATAGTTCACGTAGCTTTGGTGACCTTTCTTCAATACCCATTTTTGTCACCCTACAGGATTTTCAAGGCCATCATCATCTGGGGACTTCTCTATGTTGGAGATGAATTTGCCTTTTTCTAGTTCTTTATCTCTTTGGTAGTTCGCAATTTGATTTCTTTCTTGCCCTTGGTTTGTGTAAGAAAGTCCTCTGCTCATGCAAATCTATAATCAAATTGTTTTCCTGAAATGTTATGGGAGAGAATAGGATCAAAGAGTAAAGAGAAGAAAAGGGGAGAAATGTTTCATAAGTTAAGGTTTTGGTGATTTGGCAGTTTAATGTACATAAAACTGATGATGGTCTTCCTTCTAACTTAATGTTATTAGCATTTATGGAAGAGTGTGGTCCTTTTATAGATGCATACTCAGGGCTCTGTGGTGACCCATTGGTTCACCCCAGATTTGTAATAATTTTTTTAAGACCAAGAGAAACTCAATAGCTATTGCTAAGGGCAATTTTTTTTCTATTGACTAAAAGCAGAGGTGACCTAAAGACAGTATGAAACAGCCCTAGAAATCCCAATGTTTAAATAAGGGAGTTAATTTCATCCTTTACATCCTGCAGTCATGTTTTGTGCGGATTGTCCTGAAATTCCCCATCTGAAGCAGGCACTTGCATATAGAGGGAGGACTGTCTGCCCACAGGGAACTTAGAAACCCTTAGACCTTGCAGTACTTGCTATTTTCTTTGCTCTGTAGATACAGGCTAGACTTATACACACTGACTCTGAAAACAGGATTTTGACTCAGGGAGTACATAAATTTAACCTGGCCTTGGTGGAGATGACGAGCATTCACCCACGTCTGCCATTGATCAAGCTGTGACACCACTGGCACTGGGACAATTATGGAAGGAGTTCATGTACATGGTAGTAGTGGGTGTGTAGGTGCCCTAATCCATGGCCTTCAGAGGCCCAGTTGAACTTCCATTGAATTTAGCTATGACCTTTGCTCCTCTGTGGCAAATGGGAAGATTTAGCCCCTGTTTTGCAACAAAACAAAACTCCCCAGTGTAGGTTTTGGGTGAATGTTCTGGGTTCGGTTTTTAGGGGTCTTTTGAGCAAGTGTATATAATATAGTGTTTACTCAGTCCAGTTTCTTGAGTTTAGAATGAAACCTGTCATAATCTCTATGATCTTATTGAGTGAAAAAATCTTTAGAGGTTTCTTAGAAGCTTTCAATACAAGTGAACAGTCACGAATAGGAAGCAAAGGTATCTAACCATGGAAATGGGTTTAAAAACTTGCCAAAGGGAAAAAACAGACATTCTCTTTATGCAACTCTGGCTTTGTAGTCTCACTTGAAACTCTCAGATTGCCCACATTTTGTGAATGCCTGAACAGAATTTTCAAGAGCAAGTAGACTGCATTTACTGCACAGCTACTGAAATGTGTTTCAGTACTGGTTTGTTGTTCAAATAACCACTTATAAACATCACTGACCATCTTTCATTATCAAATGTTACAAATTAGTATGGCCTTTAAAATTATTGGCGAATCTGTTCTCTCATGGTAATCAGTCACTTCTAAAGCACAAGCTATAGTATTTAATATATAATTCAGTTTAGTAGAGGCAATTATGTTGATTGCAAAATCCATCAGAATACACGGACTCTAAAAATAAGAGTGTATAAGGCAGTCCATATTTAGCAAATTGAGGTTATTAATCAGACCCCGTTCCTTGCATATCATTCATCCCCATGGTGAGCATTTTTCAGCACCCCTGTCAGGCAAGAAGCTTTGCAAGGGAAGGTGAGGAAGAGCTGGGGTTGGCAACAGTGCAGGCAGGAGCAAGGCAGCAGCGTGGGTAGGCTACAGGGGTGGTTAGAGATGTATCTACAACACAACTCAAGCCTGTGCCAGGGTGAGTAGCTGGGCTTGAGCACAGTTCCAGAGCACAGGCCTCAGTGGAGCCCCTGGATGGGCTGCTCAGTGCAATCACAGCTCCTTGGTGTACTGAGAGCTCTGACCAGGACCTTTGAGGGATATGTAAAGAGAGAACTATATACAGAAATAGAGGAGCTTTTAGTTGGAGACCCTTCCTGCAGGCTGTACTTCTTATGAAGCTGAAAAACACGGTCAACACATGGGATTAGAAAGGCAGAGACTGTAATGCACTGAAATTCTGGGACAACCTGACTCTGCTTTGAGAGGGAAGCTTATTTACTTCCTCCAAGTCAGGCTACTGGACACATGCAGTTACTTCATGTGTGGTTTGGTGCAGAAAAAGAGGGGTGCCTGTGAAAGGTGGGAGTATCCATACTTCAAATATCATTGTCCTAAAAGTCAGAACAAAACCTTGTTACTCTATATCTTCAATGAGCTGGCTGAAAATGAGAGTGATTTTCACATTCTTGCTACATCCAACATGCTACTGAATTTTTTACAGATAAGTCAAATAATATGATAGTGAGAGTATAAACTGGTGAACACAAATTCCTGAGCTGCTGCCAGCTTTTCATGGCAGTACAATTAGCTCTTAAACAGAGGCTCAAACATGCACTTTTATAAGGATGGAATTGTTAGCACATAGCAATAGCAGTAAATTGAGTCAGGATAGAAATGTCCTGCAGCACTGTTTTCTTCTACACCAGTGGATATGCTGCTCTTCCCACAATAACAAATCTTCCTTGGGCGTGTTCTGCCTTATCCATGGTAGCACATAGAAGCACTTCTGACATAAGGAGTCCAAGTCACAGGTGTTATAACTGATAGGCTCCTCTGAAGGGGAAGGGAACTGGGTATTTCAGATTTTTAAAAAAAGGGTCTGAGAGATGAACATGATTTTTTGAGTCTTGGCCAAGTTATGCTCATAATGAAAACTAAACTGTTTACAATGGATGGGGAGCAAGAAGGTCATTAGAAGAACCCTACAGGGAAAATAACTGTAGAAGAGTTACACAGTGGAGACACATTATTAAATTAATAAAGTGTCAAGCTGATTTGTCTCCTGATGACCTGGTGGTTGTTTCTCCAGTGTTGAAATCTCTGTTATATGAAGATACTTTTTTCATGAAACCTATCCTGACAGAAAGATGAGCAATCAGCTACCTCTGAAACAACAATTTTTGTAGGAGGTAGCAGGAAATATAATCCCAAATTTTGCCCACAATGGGACTCAAGGAAGATCTAAACTAACTAAAAGTGCCTGTACTGGGACTATGAGAATGCAGTTTAAAAGTCTTCATCAAGTGCAGGAACTGGGAGCTTGTTTTGTTTCTCTTCAGGTGGTATTAGATTGGTATACAAAATTTGACCCCTGGAATTCTCAGAACTGTCTACACACTTTACATAAAGTATGTGTTTTATTGCTAACATTTACAAGGGTTTTAGGGACTTTTTTTTCTCATTCAACAAAATAACCAATTTTGAAGGAAAAGAGGAAAATGCTTCACTGTAAAAAAAGCTAAATGACAAAGACCATCTCTCTTCTCAATAATCTCTTACCACTGTACTGATTGTGAGGGCAACCTAGGTACAAATTTCATCCCCTCATCTTTTTGTGACATTTCAGCATGCCTGCCAATGCATTAGTATAATAGTATTAAAATAATAGTATTATAATAATAGTATTAAAATGCATGAAAGCTATGGAAGCTATCTGTCTGCTGTGTGTGACATGGATATATATCTGTCTTTGTGTATTTTGTAAACACAGAAACTGCTTTGGAACCAGAGGTTATATGGGGGTGCAGAGAAGGAGATCATGATTTCTTATGAGAGTGGAAAGTGAAATATTATGAAAGAAAATAGACCAAATACAACACAAAAAGAGGGGGGAAGAAAAGACAAAAATTGCATTAAATATAGCTTCATTTTACATCAAGTAGCACCTTTAATTGCAGGTAGAAGTGCTTATGATCAATTCAACTAAAAGAACATTCACTGAAGTAGGTTTATATGCATTTGCTGGGTACTTGTCATGTACATACTTATTCCATGGGAATAAATATTTCCATGGAATCTTAAATTGTATTTGGGTTGACTACATGAATACTCAAAGCTATATCTAAAATGAGCACCTCCTCCTTCCTAGTTAGGAAGAATTAAGTTCCTATTTGAAGTTATTTCACAGAGAGGCTTTGCTCCTGTAGCAGACAAGCTGTCAGTCAGGGAGCAGGAACATTCCTAAGCACAACCAGAAATCATGGGCCCCCTTTGCTGCTTGTAGAGACAACAGATTTCTTACCTCCACTGATCAAAAAATTCATCCATCATGAGCAGTGCTCTGAAGTAATAAAGTGGGTGAATATTTCTTAATTAGGAATTCTTCTGCACTCATTTTCTCACTGGTGGGGGAAGCTATATAATATTCAGAGTTGTTTCTGAAGTATTTGCTGCTAAATAAAGTCTATTGGAAATGTACTTCAGCATTTTATAATCAAAGATTCTGTTCTGTCTGAATGAAGTGGAGGCAGAACAGGTCTCCTGAAGGATTTTTGGATTTAGAAAAAAAATGAAAGAATTTTTTTTCTCATACCTAATAGATGACACACTTTTTTTTTTTCATATTTTAGTCTCATGTTATTTTCTTGTTTAAATATTGGTTATGGCAGACTAATCTATATGAGACATGAATTTTATCTGGAATTATTTTTTAGCTAAAATCTTCTTAGGTTGGAAGTTTGTGTTTTCTAAATATAGAGTAAAAATGAATAAAATCATGTATTCATGTTCTTCAAAACCTGTTTGACTAATACAGCAGCAGCTCCTGCTAAAACTCTCATGCCTTATGGTTTATACACACACAGTTTGAAAAATGTTTCGCCATTTTTCTTTAATGTGCTAGTTCCCTGGCCATTAAAAATCCTGACCTCAAGTACTTCATGCATTTTGCATATGATGTCTGTTGCATAAAGCAGATTTTATTATTATTTAATGAACCTCTGTATTTGATCCATCATTTCAGTTAAAATGCTGGTAGCCCTGATCCCATATTTAAAGCTTTTTAGAACAAAGGGAGAAATCAACCCAAAAAAATCTAGCTTTAAACCAGACATGAAGCCTTCATTTCCAGTCTGCTGTGTAGCAAATTCTGTGTTGTTTTTTTCTTTTCCAGCTGTTTACCTCTGCAAGCGGACAATGCAAAACAAAGCAAGGCTAGAACTAGCAGATTATGAAGCTGTAAGTACCTGGCAAAAAGTAAATTTCTGTGCTGGGCCTAATGAGCCTGTGAAATAATTTTAGACATGAGAACTACAGGCATTATGTGTGAAAATTTACTAGTTATCCAATTTTTCCAGCTTGTGGGTCTAACGCTGCTGAGTAGTCCTAAATCATGTTTGAGAGGCTATAGTGAAGGCTAACTGGACAAATGTTGAGATTACAGTCCTTCTCTAATCTTAATCTTCTCAGATCACCATGCCAGGATCACAAATAACTTCACAAACTGCAGGTACACCTTGAGTGTTTGGAAGCAGTTGTTCTCTACAACATTTAAGGTTTGAACGAAGGATGTCTGACAACATTTCCAAAAGCTCTTGATAGATGTAGAAATAATGAATCTCATTTTTTATAAGCGATGCTGACACTTGAGCCTTTTCCCATCACTAGATGAGAGGTAAAGAGGGTCAGACTAGAAGCATTCCTACTCCCTGATGGTTGTGCTGTGCCTCAGGCAAGGTAAGATAATTGGGGCCAGGAAGAGCCTGAAAAAGAGGGAGTTTGATTAGCTGATGAGGATGGCATTCAATAAGGAGAGACATGTCTTGAATTCCAATTCCAAAAAGCTCCTGAGTTTTTCATGAGCATGTCAACATAAAATTCTCAAACAGCCCTGGCTCTGAGCTGAAAGCTGTCCAGCTGTGCTGCTGTGACCTGATAGCAGGATAGTCAGCCAGGCCTCTCAACACACCACATACTCCAGCCACAGCCCCATGCTGACACACTGTATTGCTTTGTCTGGCACAAGCTTGTTTTTCAGTGTACTGCGCTGTGGGGTATGCATAATTTTATACTTACATGCCTTAGAAAACTCCCTTTCAGTGTACAGTCCATGAGAACCTTTACTGGTATTGACAAGATCTCTAGAAAGTCTGCTCTTCACTTTCATTTTCAGTGAGTATGGCACAGACACACATTTGCAATGCATAGAAATATAAAAAACAACATATTTCTTTGTTAAGACTGCATACTGCTGCTGTTTAGCTGGGGAGAGATTGAAAAAGCTCTGTTGGAGATAGTGAAAATGTTCCAGAATTAATGGAAGAAAGAATTTTGCAAAGATTTTATGGGTGTTCTTCCTGTTGTTAGTAGTAGGCTGTAGGATAAATACTTTTTCTGTACAGTATTGGAGAACTATAATCTGCATTTATAAAAATGGGGATAGCTGTGGAGGTTTGGCTATACTACCAAAAATGGCAGCCAACATTGTTCAGTGGAAACAACTTGCATAGATGACTGATGAGGAATTGGATCATCCAGTATGGAGATAACTGCTGTTATCTTTCATTATTACATACTTTCAAAGCAAAGATGTTTCTTTGTACTATTTCAAAATTCCTAAGCCAACACCCAATATATAAAAATGTTTCAGAAATCCCATGTTCTGCTGAAGGATGCATCTACTCTTTTTATCAGTTTCACAACTAAAATAGTTGAGGCATTCAAAAGTATTCCATCTCATTTGGTGTCAAGAAAAAACTTTATATCAGATAAGTAAGGTCCATTTACACTGATACAAATATCATGACTTGTATTATATCTTGGTGGGGGGGAGGAGAGGGGAGGAGGGAAAGATAAAGCCAGAAGCTATTAAAGAGTAAATCACTTGTAACCTAACCCACTAAAATTGTGATGTATTTTCAGGAGAGTTTGGCCAGGCTACAGAGGGCATTTGCTCGGAAATGGGAGTTTATTTTTATGCAAGCTGAAGCACAAGCAAAGTAAGTTCCTTTGGAGAGGAGCAGTTTTAATTTTGCATGCTTTTTGAAGGGGGGAAAGTGTTTGGACACTTTTTATGTTGAAAATTACTATCATCACCACTGTTTCTTTTAAATATCCTACGACACTGACAGGGTTGACAAGAAGAGAGACAAGATAGAGAGGAAGATCCTTGACAGTCAGGAGCGAGCGTTTTGGGATGTGCACCGTCCGGTGGTGAGTGCTGGTGGGGCTGCTGGGTCTGTGAGCAGGGCCACTGATAAATGTCAGCCTTTGGGGAGCTTTGGGGTAGCCTGGGGACAAGTAAAAGTGGTAGGGCAGGGGGTTGGGGCTCGCTTCGTTTTTTTTAGGATCTAGAGTTTATATGGATCTGTTACTGTAGACTGCAGATGTGTGTGCATCCAATTCACGATTTTCAGTGAATAGATGTGTTGTGCCTGATTTCTTGAATCAGAAGGTACCTGTCTTTGACTATTATCATCTCAAAGGTTTCCTGAGGTATGAGTCACACAACCAAAATTATCAGCATAACTAAAAATACCCTTAAATAAGTCTGACTTCTTTTTTTCAGTCTGCTTTTTTGCTTGCTAAGCCTTTCAACTTCACTCTACTTGTGTTTCCAAGCTATTTTTGAAGTATATAAAAGTTAGATATTGGCTTTGAGCTGTGAGAATCACACACTGTATAAACAAGATTTATCTGAGTTCTTTGTCAAAGTCCATCTGAAACAAAACTTTAAAAAAAGAAAGGTTCTTACATAGTCAACTACCTTGAGCGCTACAATTGTGAGAAAGAATGTAAATTCTTCCAGTAATTCCAATTAAACTGTACTTTTTTTTTGCTTTGCTACAGAGCAATATCAGTTTCCCTTACCTAGAGTTAAATTTTCATTTTCTGTGCACGGGGTTTGGTATCATTACCACTGAAATCCTACATGGACTATATCTTTTACTCTGACACACGGGAAAGCTACTTTTAGTGGGGAAAATAAAATTAGGTGATGATATGTATACAAGAGTAGAATGCAACATGGTCAGCTTACATTTGTGACTGTGGAACCGAAATGGTTGTAGAAGAGATGGATTTTTAGGTAGGATTTAGAATGTCAGGCAGAGAAAATCATTTGATGTGAAAGATTCCAACTACAGGCAATAGATGCAAGAAGACTGGGACATTATTGTGTAGTTGCTGACATGAAACTAGGAAGGAGACCAGAAAGAAATTTTCCATCTGATGTAGATTGGAGCTACATAGGGAATAGACACAAAGTATCTGTGGACCTGAGACCTGAGAAGGTGCAGAGAGCTTTTATATTTGCTGCGGAAATTGATCCAAAGGTTTTGAATCTGAGAATGAGATGTAATTTTCAGGTTTGGAAGAGGTGAACTGTTGAAGCTTCAAGAGAGTTAAAGGGACCAGGACAAGAGGAAATTGAATCTGATTAAGAGCTTTGGCTGAACTGTGGATAAATCTGCGTGGTCCAGCAGATGTTTTTAATCTGGCTGTAAACATGCCTAGGAAATATCAGAGGCAAAAGACCGGCTTACAGTCAGCAATGCAGGCTCCTGGCTTTAGAAGATATAAATAGATGAATGGAGAGGTTCATACTTTGGCTAAACTGCTCCTCTCAAGAGTCATTGAAATAATATTTTTGAAAACACTGTTATGAATTTACTGTAACAGTAAAAGCTAGAAGCTTCTTTTGAAAAGAACAAAAGATAAAACACAAACAGACTGAAAAGAGGAAGATGATACTAGAGATAATTACAATTTCTAATGGCTTTTCAAGCCCCTCAAAGGCCTCCCAAAAACTTATAGAAATGCTGCTGCAACTCTGGAGAGCTAAATTTTTTGAACTGATTTTAAGGGTGATGTTTGGATGAGAATCTGTATATAATGCTTATTTGATTACAGGTTTTCACATTTTGATAAAATTTCAGAGGCTAGGGGTAGTGACAACATGGTTTGAAATCTACACCAATATAATTTTTTTATTTTACTGAAAATGAGTTTTGAGGATCAAATGTTTAATTATTTCTGGTTGGTTGGTTGGTTGGTTTTAAGGTGAGTAAATAAACATTTTTTTCAGGGTATTCTTACAGTTGTCCTGGTCCTTAGTTGCTTTATTGGTTTATTTGTTACCTACCCAGCTACAGTGCTGATATAGAAGTTTTACATGTAAAATATTGTATTTCAACTTTAAGGTGATGAAAGGCGCAGAAGAGGGAAGCAAGGCATCATTCCTAAAGGATGGTGCAGCAGTGCACTACAGGAATGGGAAACATGAGAACAGCTGTATGGCAGTGAAACCAGGAGAGTGGCAATGCAGAATAAGAGCATAATTTGGGAATCAGAAATGTCACTGTGACTCATAAGCTTAAAATTAAAGAAATGAACCAAGGTTTGACATGTAGAGAGGATTTGGCTCAAAAAACCACTGTTGTTTCATAGTCCCCACATCGAAGTCAACCCTGCTGGTGATTACAGAAGTTCTAGAAGATTTATGGCACCATCTGAGGGACAGACAAATTCTTGAAAGTCATTATGACTGTTACTTTTGATTGGCTGGCCCATAATTTTTTCCTAGGTTTTCAGACTGAGATGATGCTTGGAGATGAGCCAGAGAAATTGGATTTGGAAAGTTTTATTCAAATAATCATCTATTCCTCTTTTTTTTTTTTTTTTTCTGAGAGACAGTTAAGGGAACACCTTTGTTACCTCAGTGTTTAGTTTCCATTCCAATGTTTATTTAACTGCAGTCTCCCTATGGGGGTGGGGATTTTTTTGGTTTTTTGTGGGGAAGTTGTTATATGTATTTCAGGATATGTGGAGCACCATCTTGGTCATTTCTGTAAATCCCAATTTCTACTTTATGTAGAAAGATCTTAGCTTGCAGTTAAAAAGAGTATGGCTGAGCTTCAGGTGTAGATACTGCAGCCTGCAGAGACATTCCTGAACAAGTTTTAATTTTACTTATTCAGATACCAGCCATAGTAAAGCCATGGCAATTTATGTTGGGGAGACACAAGTATAAAATCTCTTGCAATCCTGAGCAGCAGACCTAGGATAAAGTCCATGGTGTCCTTTCCAAGGTAAAACCTTTCTGGCACAGGTCTGGGATTAGTATTTTTCCCGTATAGTGATGCATTTCTCTTTTAGATGGCAGAGTAAACATATCTTAAAAGTCCTTCTCTTCTTTCCACCTGCCTCGAAAGTGTATTATTTTCATAATTTTGAAGCTTCTATTGATAACAGACTGTGGAAAGAAGCAAAATTGGTTAGGAGGATTAAGGTGTTATTCAAAAACAGTAACAAACCAAGCTAAATTGGGGAAGTGAGTTACTTCCAGAAAAAGAAATCGAGAAGCTGCTTTTGTTCAAAAAGAAATGTCATGCTCCTTATTAAAGTCTCTGAAAGAGGACTTGTTTGAGCTTTCCTGAATTATCTCTTTTTAAACCCCATAATCTTACACTTGTTAAAAAGGGACAAACAAGAACTAAAGCAGTAAATCCTCTGAAACATTCTCAAACCCACACCAAATATAGTCAGAACAAAGTAGCTGTGGCTTGCTGTAAAATTAACTCTTTTAGGTTAAGCAAGATGACTGATGTCTTGCTGCTACAAATGATTCACTTTTCTTCCTGAGTTATGTATTCGTGTAATAAAAAAGGCCTTTTGGATACTTGCTGAGATTCAGATTAATTCAGAAATAATGGTGGAAGTATCCTTTTCTTCTACACTCTTTTCTTCTGAAGTCACCTGTATAGTTTGTAACTGTAATAAGTTAAAAAAAAAATCATTTTCTCCAATGCCTCTGACCTTTGCCATCAGTGAGGGTGTTGGTTGTATTACAGTCACATTTAGCAGGTTTGTGTGCAGCTGTTTTCACAGTGAAGATGGGAAATGCATAACATTCCTCCATGTGCTCCTCTCCGATTTTTAAACCCTGGCTATGATTTAGTCATAGAGTGATTTGATAAAGCATGAGCATGAGTCAAAGTGTGAGCCAGCTCTTCCACTCTGTCATTTATAACTCAGTTAAATCCAATCCAAATGACTCCTCTTCCCATTGCCATTACTGGTTTGCTGAATTATGGGGATTTTTTTGGTTCTTTGAGAAAAAAATGAATATAAAATATTGATAAGGGTCAGACCTGATGACCTTAAAGGTCTATTCCAACCTAGATGATTCTATGATTTTATGAAAAACAACAGCAGTATTAGTGTGATTTAATACAGGACAGCAAAGTATCTGGGGTGAGTATGTCTAGTAAGGACAGCAGTAATATAGGGTGGGTTTAAGAAAATGTTGTTGTAAAATTCAGAAATATGTATAATTTCTGGATGTGGGTGTTTCTTGCCATTGTTTCCTAGCACCAAACTAGGAAAACAATATTCTTCAAATATTTTAAACTTTGTCACACATCCCACACCTTTTCCTTCTCTATTTTTATGAGATTCTATGTCCATTAATTTAATTTTCTCTGTTTATATTTTTAAATTGTATTTTATGTGATCTGAACACAGCCCTTCACACCTGACCTATATGCAAAATGCATTTTGGTTAATGTAACATTACTAGGTGTTGAGGGCCAGGCAATGGGTTCTTTTGTATTTTAATGATTTTTTCTTCCTGTCCTTCAAGATCAGCCTCAGAGAGTTGTCAAAACACTGAATTTATCTCAGACAAAATGGTGAATTCCTGCATTTCATACTCACCACTAGACTTTCCTGGAAAAGTTTAGCCAGAGAAAACTTGTTTAGCCAGAGAACACTTCTCTCAGCTTTATCATAATATTTTCAGAAAATTTTAAAATATCTTCAGAAAGCAATTGTGAATCATGCCATCCAACTTCTCTAGTGATATATATACACTTAATTTTCATGTGTTCTTTTGCATTTGTTTGACCATATATCCTTACAAGAGAGTTACCTCTACAGAAGGCAGGGAATGCAGCCAGACCAGCAATTGTCACTCTCAGATAATTGCCCTTCTGGTAATGAAGCAAAACCTTGTACAATATTTTAATTTTAAAAAAATGTAATGTTTATGATCCATACTTGCATGTAGTTGAGGCCTATATTTATAAACCTTCTAGCTGGCCTGCTAACTTAGACCTTTGTGGAAGAATTTGTACTCACATTATTTAGCATTTTTATTTAGTCTAATACTTGAGTAAAGCTGGGGTAGATGAGGAAAAAGAAGCCAAGTTTCTTGCAACAGTGCAACAAAAAAAATTTTGGAAGTTAAAACTGAGATGTCAAAAGTTGTGGAATAGTTAATTAATGAGATGGTTGGAAAGACACAGAAAAATTATATGAAAATATGGTTTTGAGTAAGACCCAGTTCTGTGTGAAACTAGGGAAATAACCTGAAGAAGTACAAGGAATTTCTTTTATAATTGCAGTGTTTACACATTGATCTTTATATCTGTGAGGATTAAATTTGCTGCTTTAATCCAAAGCATTTTGTCAAGGATCTACTTATAAGTCAAAAGGCATATCAATCAGTTTCTAAATGTCACCTATATTTGCCATCAACATTTTCAGAGACATGTTAGACTTTTCTGTTGCCACTTCTTTTCAAGTGAATAACCTAAATTTCTTCTGTATGGAATTTGTAAAACAGCTTTGTTTCTTGCTTTTTGGGGTAGAAAAAAAATTGAGAAAGCAATAATGAATCTGAATATTTAGCACAGGGGCAACAAAACAGATAAATTTAACAATTTTCCTTGTGCAAGAGTGTTTTAAATACTGGAATATTCAAATACATAAAAATCATTTTAATACAGCCTTAAGTAAAATTAACACTACTGAAACACCACTTGAAAAAATTCAATAGATCTAATTTCAGTGCAGCAATTTCTGATTCTGAAAACCAGTCACTACAAACCTGAAATTATATATCATAAATTAAAACTAATTTGAAATTAAATCTGCTTGCAAAAAGAATTAAACATTGAACTTCAAAACAGTAGTATTTTCTTTGGTACAGCTTCTTGTTTAATTTCATATGACTTTTCTCAAGAATTAAATTCTAACATCCTTTTTTAATGTATTTTGCATATTATGTGATTCTGTGACATGCAGACTGCTATTTTTTTTTTTTTTTTAATGATTAAATCTTGTTCTCTTGAGGTAAAAGCCCAGCTTTCAACAAGATCTGTCCTTAATCAAAAAAGTATTTGAGAACATGTCCCTGTCATGGTCCAAGATGTTCTATCTTCTACGGATTCATTTCATTGTTTCATTTATTATTTCATTATTGAAATTTTCTCTGTGTCTCTCTTTCTCCTGTTTCAAACAGGTCTTTTGTTTGCACAGCCAGCAGAATTCCTTTTGTGTCTGATACTACTCAGGGAAAAGTTGTAACTTTTAAAAAAGTAGAGTACTAAACTCTAGTCTGAGAAGACAAATAGGTATAAAGTGGAAATTGGTGCAGTGTAGGTTTCTTTATTTTGGAAAGACTCTAAAAATCATTGAAATTTTAAGTGATCCTAAAGTCTGTGCTCAGTGACACTTCTCAGCTCTTAGTTTGAAAGCCTTGCTGCAAACATAATTAAAGTTTGATCAAAATAATTGATTAAATGTCTCTCTTTTGTCTGATGGTGTTTGAACCTCATTTGTCTTGTCCAAACAAGAGAAACAACTCATAGTTGAACTTTTATCCATAAATTGCACACCTTTCCGTGTTTTGATTAGGTCCATTGAAGAACAACAGTGCAACTACTGTTATTTTGGTAGTTGCCAGTGATCTTCAAATCAGTCCTTGAATGAAGGATGTATTGATTTCGCTAATTGGTCCAATGGCAAATTTTCTGTCCTCCATGTGAGGTTCTCCATAGTATGTTTAACTTATGTGTAAATGCAGAAGTCATTATTTCTCCATCAATATCTTTTTAGTATATGACACAATAAGGTTTATTGCTCATTCATTTTAGTTTAACAAATAAGCCTGTAACTTTTTATTATTTATCTCTGTTCTTTAATGAGTCAAAATGGAATTAGCTATTGGCTATTGAGGACATCTATTGAGCATTTAAATTCATTCTATGTTCTCTGCATAATTCTCTACTAAAACCTTCAACGGAAGAGAACACTTAATCCTAATGAAGTTTTTATTAATTCTTATGAATTAAGACAATCCCTTCCTTTGAAGGAAGCAGCTCAATAAGATTTTACGTTGAACATTCTGTGGCCTGAAATATCAGTCCAATAAATGAATACGAAAAGATGAAAAGCTTTTATTTACTTAATTAAAAGCCAGGAGGTTTGACATTGTTATCAGCTGATAGCTGGTTTCAGCAGTTAAGCTGTGTGCAACTAATTTGTTTTCATTGTACTACTTGACTGTAGATCACTATTTTCAGGTATATTTGCAGCATATTGACAGATGTTTTGCCTATTTAAAAAATAGATTTGTATTAAGAAATATGAACAAATTCTATGCAAGTCCAGTTCCCAGTTTTATTCACTTACTTCAGTGTCACACAGAATCTATGCAATTATTTACCCCATCCAAAAGTATTTTGAGTTCCAAAAAGATAGTGTTTAGAAGCATAACACATCTCATACATAATGAAGAGACTGTGGATATTGAAAATAATCACTGGGTCAGTAGAACAAGCAGGTTTTAATAACTTTTCCCTGATTATCTGCCAAATTTGTGAGGCCTCTAGAAATGAAATATGAATTGTGCTTTTATAGACTCTATACTTGAGAACAATCTTGGGATTTGCTTCCTAAAAATTGTGTTTCAGAGGTGGTAATTGAAAGGTATAGCTGTACTTCTCAGAGGAAGTAATTTCTAACAGACAAAAATCCATAAGAAAAGCTAGGAGCTAATTTTAGTTTGGTCTGGAGTTGTAGAGAGGTGAAGTCTTGATAGAAGACATTTCCAAAGCAATCAAACTTACATGCTTATTAAAATTTACATTTGTGGTTACCGTGGCCATTGGACTCTATTCCAAGTATTAGTCCCTCTGTGTTTGCTTCTTATTAAAACTATAGTGCAAGTGGGACCTCCATAAAAGCACTGTGGCTTAACAGCAGGTACTGGAAATCCTGTCACAGTGCTTGTTTGTCAGTCACACAACTGAATCAAAAGGGCATGTTTTCAGAGAGGTAGTAGCACTAAAATTAATTGTGCAGAAGCTTGGACTATGGTACTACAAGAAGTAGCATATAATATGATAATTTAATATTTTAAAGTACTATAAGTGTGTATGAAACTCTTAAGTCCTATTACAATATATACTGCAATCATTAAGTACCTAGGCCTATCCAATTTAGTTTAGAGCTTGTAGCTATGGGGTTATGCTACGTAATGAAAAAAAAAAAATCCACCACTTGTGTCCTAATACTTAAAGTCAGGATAATATTTTTCCTCTTTCTTCAGATGTCTGCTAATTTACTGGGGATCTTGTTACTACAGGTGTTGTCAAGTCCCCGTGTTCACACAATCGATTTCTCAGAGTTATTTTCACAGAACTGCTGAACCAAGTGGAAATGGTAATGAAAACATGCACTTTTAGATTAGGTACACCTAGCTGGTTGTAAGTTAACCCCATGATTAGGTTCTGCAGTTTTAAGTAACAGTATCTTTTTCCAACCAAAAGGAAGTGGTTCCTGCAGCCCAGTCCCCATGATCACTGGTTTGTCTTTGCTGCCTTGGCTGGTCTAACAGAGGCTGGCGAGATCTCCCCTGGCAGCACTCAGTGCAAAGTCCTACATATTTGCAGGTTCTGCCTGCTATCGCTTCTGGGTTTGTTTCTTTCATCACTTAGTTGAGGTTCATGGATCTCTAATTATAAAGTGAGCTACATTTTTAAAAACTGCATCTGCATTTTCTGAAATTTTTATCTGAATTCGAAATTTTGCTGTCCTTTGACCGGACCTTAAGATAACATCTGCTTTTCCAAATTCTATTAAAAGACCTGACCACTTGCACTCAATATGTTTGGAATGTTCCTCTGAGACTTTCTGTTGCACCATCAAAGTTATTAATAGTGCTGCTCTTCCACTGGAAAAACCACTTTATTCGTTGACCCTGAAGTGTGTCAAATGAGATAGAATCCCAAAATACTCTGATAATCATTACCTAAACCTCAACTTTTCCTTGTAAGCTTTAGTGGGTTCTGCACACTCGAATAACTTCCATCTCAGTGAAATGAGAAATTGGTGCATTGCAGGAGAATGTACCCTGTGTATTTATTTATGAGAGCCTCAGTTTTAGCCATCACTGACAACTTACTCAATATAGGATTTTAATGTCTCCTTTGATGCTAGACTATGTATGATAAAAACAATCTTTCCCACATAACCAGAGTCAAACTGGGTATTTTTCCAGCTAATAACTCCTTTGATTTTTTCCAGCTGAGTAGCACTGGATTTTTTATTTTGGCCTCATTTCTTTATTTTGTAATCTGCCATTTTTTTTTATAATCTTTTCCCTTGATTTTTAACTATGCACTGTTCAGACAGATGCACAAGTAAACTGGAATAGAAAATCTACAAACAAAAATGAACTCTGGTGTTTTGCTTATCACTTGCTGCCTAATTAGCTTCTTTTCTCTACTTCAGAAAGTGAGTGATATGAGTAGTTACTGTTGAGGGTTAAAAGACTCTTAGAAAAATGACAAGAATAGCAGCAATGACAGAAATAGCAGAATAGTTTGTTGCAGAAGCCAACTCTAGCATTTGACACTTGGGAAATTCCAAATTTTAAGCCTACTTTTTTGTGATAATCTTCTATTTCACATAATGTAAAAGACAGATTTTAATCCCTACATTTTCTTTATGTTTGAGTGTCTGACTTTATCTTTTCCTGTGAAAAACCGGTCATGTTCGTGCTGGTCCATAATTTAAATTTGAAGTCTTTATATTCTGAAAGCCTGGAGATGCTGAAATTTAGTGTTTTGCAATTAAACTTAACAAGTTAGCCCATGCCTGCTAAACAAATAAAAATATCTATTTCGCAGTGTATTGACACTGAAATGCAATGAAATTGCATAAGGTATGTGAATTAGTCTGCCTAAATATTTACTGCTTTAATGAACACTGAATTTATGGGTGTGCATATTGAAATGAGGTAATTATTTTAAATAGCACCTATGTATTTTTAGCTAAAGAGACTGCTAAATTACATTTCCTTAAATCAACCCGAGGTTTGTTTGTATGGCTGAGCATGCACTGCAGGCTGCTGCAGGGCAGGGGCAGCAGTAAGGAAGCAAATACCAGTCTTGTCTCCAGGCTGCTGTTGTGGGGCGGGGAAGGCAGAGAGGTGAATTTCACACCAACGTGAATACTTGATTGGAGTGTTCTGTAAAGTGGATTATTTGAATTTCACTCCCTGCAGCTTGTGAAGAGTAGGCTGCACCACAGAACTGTAGGCTGAGAGGGACCTCTGGAGGTCTTCTTGTCCAACCTCTTCCTCAAACCAGTGCTAACTTCTAAGGTGAATCAGATTGTCCAGGCACTTGGGTTAAACAAAGTCACCATGGATGGACATTCCACAGCCTCTCTTACTTTTATTGTGAAGTATATTTCTTTATAGCAGACTGGAATTTCCTTTGCTGCAATTTCAGATTACTGTCTCCTGTGCTTCCAAGTGCAAACAAGTGCACCTTTGCAGAGAAGGTCTGTCTCTGCAAACCCCCCTGTAGGCAAAAAAGACAATGGTTACCCCTTCCCTTTTGGAAGCATATAAAGTCTGTTCCTCCACTGGATTTTCCCATTTGGAATATGTTTCTTGTGTTGTTAATGGGGCTCCAAAGTAGTCGAGGTGTTCCAGAAGTTTCCTTGTGATGCTGAGTAGAAAGAAATAAAAACTTTGCCTGCTGGCTAAGCTATTGCTAATGCAGCTGGGTATGTGGTTTGTCTGCATTGCTGCAAAGAGATACTGCTGACTCATGTTCAGCTTCTCCTTCAGATCATTTCCTACAGAGCAGCAATACAGACAGACAGTCCCCAGCCTATTGGAATGCACGAGCTTATTCCCTCCCACATACAGGGGTATATTTGTCTCAGATACAAGAAAACTTCTGGTTATTTTGGCTTAAGTAGATTCACAGTTAAATTGCCATCTTCTTTGGGAAAGAAAAAAAAAGAAGACATAAAAACTTCAGCTGACCTAATTATAAATATTAATTTACTCTCTGTTGAGTGTTTTTCACTTTTTAGAGTTACAAGTACATGATAGCAAAAAGATTTTTATACAAAAACGGCATTGACAGCAGTTGATTTGGGCTATGTGGTCAGGCAATAAAAAGGGTACTTGGAATGTGCAACTTTGTACAGCAAGCAGACTATAAATACTCTACACTCCGTACTACTTGGATGGAAATATACCATGGCTCAGGCGTGCCATTTTATGTAAATAGTTAATTCTTCCAAAGAGTTGTTACAGGTTTCGTAAAATTAATACACTGTAGCACTATTACAAGGGCTTAATTAAATAATTCACTGTTGTCACAGTTATCAGGGAAAGAATATTAATATTAAGTGGATTTTTTTAACTGAGCATACTCTCAGATGGTTGCTTCAAATGCTAGCGATAGCCAGATCAAAGCAACTATGTTCTGGTACTTCCTCTCCTTGCAGACAAGACTTCTTCCTTCCTTTGTGTCTCTTGGCAGAATCCTGGTATGCATCCTCCTACAGCAGCAGTAGAAAGTGGTGCTGCTTGGGATTCATGCTAATGTTATCCAATAATTGAAGTAGGGATTAAAATTCCTCTATATGTGGTGGTTTTTATATTATTTGTCTGTATCCATTTATATCAACAGTGAATTTATTGCAACAGGACTGACATGTCCTTTTATGTAAATTAACACAAAGGCATTTGTACTTTGAGATAAGGACATGCTAGTATATGGATGGAAAAAACCAGGTGAATGTATGACAGTTTTTCACCCAGATATTTAAAAATTGATGAGGACCAAATTCTGTCCTGGTTATGATCTTGCTGTATGATAACTCAACAAGGTCACAAGGCTTTCTGCTGTGCGTGTTGAAGGGAAATTGTTTTCACACGGAATATTACTCCTGAAAGAAATAAGCATTCTATTTACACATATTGAAGAGTTCTCAAGTCTTCCAGGAAATCTGTTTGAAAACTATTTACTGTATTAGTATGCAAATTATATACCACACACTAAATGGGAATCTTGCAGCAGAGCACTCTGAGAGGCATCTCACTATTTGAACTTTGGCAGTCCAGTTAAAAAAACAACACAAGAAAGAAAACACAGCTGGATATAATTGTATTCAAACACATACTTATTATGTTAATGAGGGCATACAAATAAAATTAAATGTTGTCCAGCAAAGGTTTTCCCACAAACAATGAGTTATTTTAGCAAAATGTTCATATAATGAAACATTTTGTGTTTATTTTAATTGAAAAGACATTTTATAACTATTCCTAAATATTGACAAATGAAATTTGGCAGCACCAGAGAAACAATAAAAACCATCTCATATCCAGTATAATTTAATATATACACTTCTGTTGAGAAGAAAACATAATTTGTGGCCCAAGCTACATTAGGTGCTTCCAGTCATATAATTATGTCAAGTTATGAGAATGGTGTTGCAATGTCAGAGCAGTTGATACACACTTTAGCCACCTCCCCTTCTGCGCTGAAGCTTCCTGATGCTTCTCTGCCTCTCCCTTCCTGGAGCTGCTTTCCTGTCAGCTTCTCTGCAGTCCCACCTTGGGGCAGTTTCTCCCCACACCGCCTCTGCTGCCTGCCCCTGCCAGATCTGCTTTACTTCAGCGTGAGAGCTTTTAAACAGCCAGGTGTCAGTAAGAATCCACCAGGTGTTGTAGAAGGTCAGTACTGGGTTTGGCCTCTTGGCAGCCAGCAAAAGCTTTGCTCTGGTTTCGTTTCTAAAAATCTCCTAGAATTTCTTGTGTCCCTTGCATCAATCTGCACAATTCTGGCATGTAAGTTACCCAGGCAAGTTCCAAGATCTGTCTGTACCAATTTACTGCTGGTGGGCTTGAAATCTTTAAAAATAAAAGGCTTCAGATGAGGTTTATGCCTTTTTTTCCTCTCTCTCCTGTTTTAGGACATACTTTTAACAAACCATAACTGAAAACTGAACAAATAACAGTTTGTGCCTTATGTAAGTGTGCCCACTATTTAAATTGTTACATCCAAAGGCTGTAGATGTTGTTAAAGCCCCTGTGTTCTTCACTGCCAGCTGCTGCAGTAATCCTAAAGTAGATGCGCTGGGTTTTTTTAAACTTTATATCTCAGTATACTGCCCTAGGAAATTGCTTTCTGCTTTAAAATTGACCATCATGCAGAATTTTTTATTTTTCAACCTTTTTCTTTGAGAGTTGCAAGTTATTTCTGAGTTTAAAAATGCCCATTTTTGTTCAGAAACAAAAAGGGTACCTTCCCAATTCTGGTGTGTCAGTCCTAAGAATATTATCTATTTTTATTTTTAGCAGTGAGGAACTTTTTCTACTGCAAATGTAATATGATCAAATGCACACTAATTTATTACTTTAAAATAGAAACCTATTTATTTCTTAATTTTATAAAAACCATACTGGATTAAAAAAAATCAGTCTGTTGTTTAGAATATTTTCCATAGGCAAAGTGCCATTGCTCTCTTCAATGAAAGCTATTTTTTTCCTAGTTCTACCTCTATAAGCAATTTTTAAAATTTTGTCTGTGAAAATTTACAGTCAGATTTTACATTATGATAAGAAGATACAGGTTTTATCATTAGTGTGATAATAAGTCCATCTTGGCTGTTGGGCAAGTAAATTCAATATCTAGCTACTCCCATTAAAAAAATTCCAACCTACTTTCAACAAAAATCTGCTACCACTAGAGAGCAGATTTTGTAGTTTCCACTCAGTGTCAAATGTAATCCCTCGAAAATGAAAAGATAAAGCTCACCTGAGAGCAAAGCACTTACTATTAGTTGTTTCCAGCAAAGAGTAAAGAGCAGATTTACACACAGATTTTTGTACTTAGAGGGAGGTGTCAAAGGAAGATGAATTAGGAGAAACAAGAGTACTTGCATGCTTTGGGATGCTACAGCCTTGTGGGAATGAACCAGTGAAACACAAACCTGATGTGCTGAGAGTAATTTTATTTAAACTGTCAGTCTTCTTGTTGGGCTGCAGAAGCATATTTTGTTGTTTTGGTTTGGTTTTTCTCCTTTATGTGCCTAAGAAGCAAATCCCGTTTTGGTACTTTTTTAAAATTTCATTTTAAAAGAAGATCCTCTTTAAAAGTTGACCCAAAAGCAGATGCTCCTGAAGGGACTCTGAGGTTCACAGCTGAGGTGAATATTGCACAATTCTGTTTATTTTGTCTCATTAGGTCAACCATGCTTCTTGGAGAGATAGCTAGAATGTAATGAAAGGCTTCCCTGGAAAAACCAAAGCAGAAACATGTCACTGGTTTCTATTATCTTGGGAATTTATTTTATTTCAATTTCATGGTATAGAATTTATTTTTCAGTCTTGCACACCTAAGAGGAGTATCTCAGTGAAGTTCCTTCCCAGATTTAGCCTTTTGCTTTCCTTTCTCTGTCTTTTAATAGCCTGGCTGTGTAAACACTACCGAAGTGGATATAAAAAAATCTTCAAGAATGAGAAATCCACATAAAACAAGAAAGGTAAGTACTGTTATTATATCAAAAGCAGGAGGTGAAGGAAATTTATAGCATGAATTTCCTTAGTTTCTTACAGCAGTTTTTTCTTACAGCTGCAAGGAACAAATGCATGACTGTATGTTAATATTTCACAATCTCTTAGTTGAATTAGTATTAAGAAATTTGCTAATGCTAAGTAAATACTATCACATAAAATTTTTGAGAAATACAAAGAGATTTTGAACATAAAATTCATTTTTGCATGCTTTATTCATGTTGTTTAGTAGATTGAATAAAGCATATTAAAATGTTTCTGTCAGTAATTAAGGGAAAAAAAATCAAAATTCAACATAAACTCTAACAGCAGTTCTTGTCCTGGTCTTAATGAAAATTGTGTCTTTTTTTTTTCAATTATGCCCAAAATGGATGACTGGAAATTGTGAAAGAAATTAGCTCTGTCTACATTAGATTGTAATTAGAGTGTGACTTACCTAGGATTGTACAGATGGATTGGCTCAACTCTTTTAAATCCTTTGCACTATAAGCATGTAGATCGATTCCCACTTTAAAGTACTTCCTTTGAGGTACATTTGCAGGTTGACCCATAGAAAAGTATGTTTTAAGGAGGAAAGTGGATGTTGAGAAAGTTTTAGCTTGGCTTATTTATGATAGTAAAAGGTCCAGATTAGTGTAATTTACCAGACAGTAATTGCTATTTTGGGAGTCATCCAAATAATCTTTGTGTTAGTGTACCTTTCAGGATACTTCACCTACCAGTCATCTCCACTTAGTGTAATAGCATCTCTCAGTGTCATTGCCCATGTTTCCTATGACACTGTTAGGATCCAATTATTATTAAGGTTCTTTGAAATTCCTCTGCCCGAATTAAGGTGCAAAGGAGAGCATATGCCAGTCAATAGTAAGGGTCTTATTTGATGGTAAATATGAGAGAGAGAGAGAAAGAAGGAAAGAAAAAAGTAGTAGAAAATAGGTGGGGGGTACAGAAAGAGAATGACAGGGACAGAATAAGGAAAATATCACCACTCCATGGATCCCAGTGATGTTCTGTTGATCCTCTTCACCTGGTCTTGATGGTGAAGGTCCCCCCAAAAGGTATAGAATGCTCTGGGTTTTTATCCCCTGGAGTCAGGTGGCAATGTCCAGCCATGTCCCCCTGGGGAGGGGACAGTCTCTCACAGCAGACTCTGGGTCTGTTCCATCACCTGCAGCCCTGGGATGCAAAGCCCAGCACTTTAGGGGTCTTTGATGGATTGTGACTCCCCCTCAGCTGCCTCTCACGGGAGAGTCCTGTGGATGTGGCCTGTGGGGTTGGGGAGCCACAGCTGGGCCAGTTTGTGTAAGGATGGGTGTTCAGTGCCTCTGGCCAGAGGTTACACCACACACCTGAAACCTCCTCCTCCCTCCTGGGCTGGGGGAAGTCTGTGTAAACCTGGCTTCTGTGAGCTGTGCTCTGCCCCCACCCCAAACCTGGCTTCTGTGAGCTGTGCTCTGCCCCAACCCCAAACCTGGCTTCTGTGAGCTGAGCTCTGCCCCAACCCCAAACCTGGCTTCTGTGAGCTGTGCTCTGCCCCAACCCCAAACCTGGCTTCTGTGAGCTGTGCTCTGCCCCAACCCCAAACCTGGCTTCTGTGAGCTGTGCTCTGCCCCAACCCCAAACCTGGCTTCTGTGAGCTGTGCTCTCCCACCCCAAACTCAGCCAGGGATGCTCCTCAGCACACTTGGTGGCTTTGGCCTTTTGGTGGATGCAAACCTTTCCCTCTGCCTGATCTGATTGAACAATGGTTTCCCTTTATCTAATCAGCAGTTTGACTTTCAGTTCAAAGTCCCAGTCTTCAGGGAGGCTTATTTATAATGAGCAAAACTTTATATCAATGTTTGAGGCATGAACTATTTTCAGTCTCTGACAGACACTAATATGGAGACCTAATAAAAGCAGATCCTTTGTTCTGTTTATGGAATTGTGGGAGTTTGGGAGTCTTTATTTTACACTCTAGAGCAGGAGGACAATTTTATCAGAGTGCATGGGTTATTGCAGTTTCCTTAGGAAAAGATGATGTTGGCTAACTTGTTGAGCACAATGTACTTAACCTTGACAGTTACTATGAGTGTGTGTAGAAAGCATTGTCTGAAAGCAACTAGCATTGTTCTGTGGTTTTTTGCATAGTCTGTCTATGGCTTACAAAATGACATTCGAAGTCACAGCCCTACCCACACGCCAGTACCAGAGACTAAGCCACCCACAGAAGATGAACTACACCAAGAGGTTTGGAACATAACTACAAACATGTACTTTTAAATTGACTTTTTAGGAAAGTAGGTATAAAACAAAAATTGTTGTAACTGGGAAGTTATAACAGCTATAGCAAAGATTTAATAATTTTTTTTCTTGTTTCAAGATAAATGGATTTAGGCATGTAACTTCATCAAAACTAATGAGACAAAACCTGAATTTTTTTGTATCCTGCATTAAACATCTAAAGGCTGTGAGCTGGAAGTAGGCCAGCGAGTTCTTTGTATCACTAAGCCCATTAGACCGTTCAGCTGTGGAGAGCTTGCTCTTCTTTCAACACTGATTTGAGATTTGGGGGTATACTTACTACTCCATGTATGCATGTATAGGGGCACACATTTATCTACTGTTAAAGCTTTGTTAATCTTTCCTGAGATGCTAGAATTTGGAGAAGGTAAATGTCTGAAGAAGTATTAGTTATCTTCAAAAATCTAAAAAAAGGCTAATTGGATTTCTGTTGATGAACCTTTAGGGAAGATGTTATATTGGGCACATTTTTTTGTCTCTACATGATTTTTCTGTTCCATTTATTTTAGAACTACACTGGTGAAATGTTGTTTTAATTCAGATATATTTCTCTTCTGTGCCCTAGGATAAAATAAGGTTCAATTACATCCCTAATAAAAAAAGTTATAGAAGTAGAGTCAAGCAATAAATTACTCATAAAACCTTTTTCCTTCTTTTCTTGCAGATTAAACACTGGCAAATGCAATTAGACAGACATAGATTAAAAATGTCAAAAGTTGCAGAGAGGTATGTATATTGTCACATTTTCTGTTTATTTTTTCAATTAGACTGATAACTATTGGGAAAAATGTCAGTATGAAATAGTTTCAAAGAGTTGTTCACAGCAAACAGCTCTTCAAAGAGAGGCATGGGACCTTAGATATCATAGAAATAACTGGTGAGAGTTTAAGTGGAGAAGTATGAAGTTCTTTTAGTAATAAAAATATTCCAGATATTCCATGATACATTTCTGATAAACCTGAGCCACTGAAAGAGCTAAGTGATCACAAGTTTCACCTTTCATTGGCAGGGAGGCTAAAAGGGAATAGGTCAGGGGTTATTGTTTTGATATTTGAAAAGGGCAGTTGCTGATGAAGCAAAGGAACTGATTGGCAAGGAACTCAGTCAGTGCTTACACAAAGCGAGTCTGGGCTCTCTTTGGGTCAGAGAAGTAACACTAGTAGGAATCTATCCCCAAATGAGACCAAAATTTGTCAGGAAGGGGCTAGAAAGCAAATAAAAAAAAAAATGAAGAAAATTGAGGTGCACAGAGCTTAGTAAAGGAAATGAAGCCAAGTGCAAATTGCTCTTCATTTTCTAATATACATTTGTGCATATGTCTACCTTATTTATGTGTCTGTGTGCATAAATATTTATTTATAAAGAGAGAAGGTTAAGATTATTTGTCTCTGAACAGTGAAAGTATAATGAACACTAAATATAATAGGAATTGAAATGAAAGAATAGTTGTCCTCACTTGTCAATAATTTTACAAAAATTGTGAGGCCAAAGGAAACAGCAAGCGTGAATAAGGACAATGGGAGATGTAAATGAGCAGAACACAAGCAAAGTTTTTAATGTGTGCAACTGAGTCAGACCAATTCTTGAATATTAAAAAAAAAGTGAAACAAATTTTGGTTTATTTTTGAAAAAATAAACTTGGGAATAGTGCCCTTTGATTAGGAAATCCTAAAAATATTAATTATATTTAAGAGAAAATAAAAGGAGTACTAGCAGCTGCCAGGCCAATACATATAACCTGCATACCATGCAGTGGTTTAGAACAGATTTTAAAGGAACTGATGATTAAAACCACAGGGATATAAAACATGTTCCTTTATGAAAACAAATGTGTGTGGAATAGGTCATATGATCTAATTTATTAGTGCCTAAAGGAACCTTAAATGAAGCTATGTGGAAGTATTAGGGAAGCTTATTTTATTTCTACTCTTGGTAGACCTGAGCCACCCTCCTTCTTCAGTGGTCCACTTTTGAAGGGCTTGAGCAAAGCCATTTCACCCTGAGCTTGTAGCTGCCTTCTGAGTGTGTGCACCCACAATTGCTGTGGTTTGGTTGATGCAAGGTGACTTGTTAACTGGGGTAACCTGGTCAGCTTTCCTCGCCTCCTGACTTGACAATGTCCGATGCTTTTGTTTTCCTAGTCTATTAGCTTATACAGAGCAGTATTTGGAATATGATCCTTTTCTTGTGCCCCCTGATCCCTCAAATCCTTGGATATCAGATGACACCACTTTCTGGGAACTGGAGACAAGGTATATAATTTTATTTCTTCTTTGGAAATAAGGGAGTATAACATGCTTTTCTGGAATGGGAAGATTTCAGAAAAAGGTACTGCAGGAAAATACCGAGGTAGAAGGGCAATGCAGCACCCTTTTGGTCTTTACAGTTTGGTAAGATGGGAAGTGCTATGGATTAATAAATCTGTGTGAAATGTTACAGTAACCAGTTTCCAGGATTCTAGTATGGTGAAAAAAAAAGACACATCTTTTGAAATCTGCTAAGATTCCTTGTTGGAAATCTTTATCTTTCTGTGTATTACCTTCATTCTATGTAAGTACTAACAGTCTGTTTGCTCATTGCTGAACATTTCACAGATGTGAGCCCTCTAAAAAGTGAGAAAACCACGGGACTTCATGACTTATCTAAATCATGAACACAGATTATTAGAATACTGAAGTATTGCTCACTTCAGGTTCTGTTGTTTTTTCTTCTGCAGCAAAGAGCCAGGACAGCAGAGGGTGAAAAGATGGGGATTCGGCATGGATGAAGCTTTGAAAGACCCGGTGGGAAGAGAGCAGTTTCTGAAATTCTTGGAGTCAGAATTCAGTTCAGAAAACTTAAGGTAAATGAGAGCTTCTTTATTTTTTATGACATTACAAGATAATTGGGGTTTCCTTTGTTGTTTTGTGGTTTGTTTTTTTTTTCCTGAACTTTTCATTTTTTTACCCCTTCAAAATTTTTCCTCACCTTTCAGAATTAATTCATCCAGATGGCTGCCCACTTTCATGTACAGGCTGAGGGAAATATTCATAGAGTTAACAGAGACTCACATGAAGCATATTTTTCCTTTCATGTTCAACTTTTGGTCAAACTACTTGTGTAGGAACTTTTCTCTCAGCTTGTCTTGTTAAACAGGTGTAGAACTGACTCATTCAAAGCTTGTTCAATATCTTTTATTAAGTCAAATATTTTGAAAAACAAGCAAAATGAAAATAAAAACCGTTTAAAAATAAGTAAAGGACCTAAAAGTAAAATTCACAGACTTTCACCAGATTGACTGGTTTCTGGAGATCATTTTGAAAATCTCCATTAATATTCTAGTACTCGTGGATCTGGTACAACTGAAGTAGGGTGACATCTAGCTCTCAAATTCCTCACTAATTGCAAAATGAAAAAGTGTTCCTAGTGTGTGAAGCATATAGAGTACATTTTTAAAAGTATATTTACAGAATTACTTTTAAGTGAGGAGAAAAGTGATTTGATTTTAAAAATGATAGTCCATCCATTGGTTAATAGCATGTTTTGTCTGTTCTAAGAAAGTCATATTTCAGTAAGAGTTATTTCAGAGATATTAATAACAGCCTTTCTATAGACAGAAGAATTAAGCTGAGCATAGTACAAAAATATAGGCAATATATTTTTCTCCTAATTCCACATTCTTTTCAGATGTCATCTGTATCACTTTACATTCACCAATAACATAAGTAGTGTAGAATCCTATTGGCATTTACATTCTAGAATAATCCTAACCTACTTTTTTCCTATGCCAATTCTCACTCTAAAGTGGTGCAGCATAGCCATTCATACTAAAATTATGCTTTTGTAGCATCTTACAAGAGGCATTTAATATTCATGGTGTTGATTTATAAATGCTGAGTAATTGCACAGATCTCCTTGTTGTTGATTTAAATTTGTCAGCAGAATAATTGGAGTTGGAGTTCTCTAAGTTGCTGACCATGTTCATATTCAGACATTAATTTTGCATCACAAGTACAGCCTGACCTGTATGTGCATGTTGATGACTTTATTAGTCACAGATACAGATTTTTCTTATTTAAAAGTCCAATTGGTAAAATGAATTTTTAAAACTCAGAATAAAACCAAGAAAAGCAAAGGTAATCTTTTTATAATTATTATTTAAAAAGCATCCTGATAATTTGTTATGCAGAGCAGCTGTTCAAACATGAACCTATTGAGCCCAGTGTGTGCTGCTGTTTCTGGTGCTTTTCTGTGATTAATTTGTCTCTCTGCCAACTGGACTGTTACCCACATAATCCCTAACTCTTTCGTCTAATCCTATTTACAACACTAACCACAGGCAAACTGCAAGTAACTGATCCAGAAAAATTCCCTCAAGAAATTTCTTCAGAGATGATTCCTTGAAATGCCATCTACTCTTCTGTCTCTCCCTCTAAATTCTTATATTGGCATTATAAAATATCTGACTAATGGTGAATATGATCTTACAGGCCAGGCAGGGGATAAATTTACTCTGATAAGCTGCTTTCTGTGATACTTAACTGAAGGAAAAAGATCTCAGAACCTCAGAATTATATTTTTAAATTCTCAAGCTGTAGAGAAATCAATCCAACATTAGGTTCACATAATAAAGTTGGGTTAGAAAACATGAATTCATAAAGTGTGTTGTGTATGGCTGTCAAAATGTTTTAGACATCAATAACAGAAGTTAAAAGTTAGATGATTTCAAGCATTACCACTGATAAAACCTGAAGACAACCACTTTTGTTGCTCACCTGTTAACTCCGTTGTGGTAATTTGGGGGGTTTTTGTGGTAATTTTGGGTTTTTTTTTTAATTGTTATTTTGACAGTCACCTTGAGAAAAAGAATTATGTCCACCCACATCTTCCCACTGCAACAAATTCAACTCAAATCAGTTGCTTGTTCTTGCACTTTTACAGATCTAATCACGATAAAATTTACAACACTGCCAAGCCTATAGCTAGATAGGCAGCTGGGACCCTGCATTCAAGCTTTCAAGCCGAGTACACAGAATACAGGAGGGACTGCAGGCATGACAGGAGCTTCAGTGTTAGTAGATTAGATGTCTTATGCTTCATTTTGGTGAAAGAAATACCAAAACCACGAAATGATAAGTCTACCACATACACCATTTCCATTCAAGTGCAATGGTCTTACACAGCAACAAGTCCCAGTGTTATTGTTACTTGGACTTCGACCAAGAGTGTCTAAGCTGTCTGAGAGTATCATTCTTGGTGGATACAAATCCTGTCTTAAGGAACACAAAAGGGATGAAGGAGCTTGAGCTGTGATTTAATACAAAGAATTGTGCAATGATCAGGAATATAACCAGGTTTCCCCTTCTTCCTTTCTATCTCTGTGCTTTTTTCTTTGCCTGTAAATGGTGCTTAATAGTATTTCACTCTCTAAAGGAGTGTTGGAAAGCATAGAAAAGGAATAAAACTGTATTAGCAGTTCTATCAGTGCAGTAACTTCATTACAGTGTGACTGCAGTTTGCAGGTTGGATTCTGCACTCACCTAATGCAGGCTGACATGTGATCTCTTGTTACCATGCAGATTTTTTTTGAAGAATTTCTTTGTGTGCTGTTCAATACACAGAACAAATAGCTAAAGTAACATATGATTTGGATAACAGATTTATGAAATTCCCACTGCCTATTATAAAATGGTGAGCATAGTTTAAAACTCACAAGACTAAAGTTTGAGCATGATCCAGTACTATTGCACTTGGTCACAAGGCTGTCCAACTAAAGAAAGGACTTTTCAAAGAGAGTGAGGTTATGAAATCAAACTTACTGCAGCCTGGCATCTGGAGACCTAATTTCTTTAATTCTTGTAGGAAATTGTATTCCTCTTATTATCCTTCCTTTGTCTGTGATGCAGCAGAATTCTTTGGAAAGTTAGTATTTGTATGCTGACTATAGCTCCCAACTGATTATTTTGTAGGAGTTGCAGCCTGTAAAGATTAAATCATTTCTGACCTGCCAACCTGGAAGGAGTTGTTGCAGTGTTGCAGTGGGTGTGATCTCAAAAGCAGCTCTAAGACTACAAAAACCTCCTAGGTTAGTGAAGAGAGGGTGGTGCCAGGTTAGGTTCCATGCTACAGAGAAGGAAAAGGCACTGGAGACCTTGCCCTTTCCTTTGATGCTCATCTGTGAGGTGTGTAATGTGTGATTAAATAGGTAAAATGGACTTTGCATTCTTGTTATCCTGAAAAAGATGAGAAATTTGCTAGATTTGGATGTTTTCCCTCAATAATTTTTGTTTAACCATCTCCCTGCAAACTGATTTTTTGTGAGATGTTTATCCTTTACACTGGTGATTATGAGGCCCTGTTTTGGGTGCTAATAACTTGATCAAAATTTAATCCTCAAAGGTGAAGGAGGCCTGTGAGTTATTTCTCATTCAGACTCAAGCTTAAATGCCAAGTGCCATGTTGCCATTTCTGCAGAGTAGATGAGAAGGAACTAGTTGCAAGGTTTAATGATTGTCATATTCTTGAAATCCTTCAGTTCTACTATGCCATAAAGCTTGAAATTGTAGTTGGCAAGAAGGTGGATTCTAGAAATCAGAGAGCAGTGTTTCCTGCCCCTGAAAAAATATTACGTTATTTTAATCATAGAGTTTGTTTAGATTTTCATTTGCTTTTTCTGAAAATGCTGTAAGGTCTGGCCTTTGACTTGTGTCACATGCACTGAGTGCAAAGTCCACGTAATTCCCACTTCACTGTTTTCCACACTGACTATACCTCACACATTTCATGGAGAACCATTGCCTTTTTCTAGCTCTTTGTTCCTATGGGCTAAATTTAACTGATTGGCTTGGTCTGGAATCTGGCTGCTCCTGACATTTAGGTCAGTTAATGGGACAGAGCCGTGTTACAGCTGTGCTATTTATCCATGAGGCCACCATGGCTTTGAAAGTAATCCAGCTGGAGGACATAATCCCCAGATATCTTGCAGCATGTGTTTTACCAGTCCACGTGGCTGAACATGCTACTGCCATACACTAAACATCCTCACTCTGCTGCGTACCTGCTGTGTGACCCAGCATGTGGCAGGGGATATCTATCTATCCCAAATGCTGGGATAGAGGACATCAGGGAGGTTTACACTTGGCTACTCTGTTCAAACAATGCTGAGCATCTTCTAAAGAGAGTTGGCATGGCAAAAGCAAACCTCCACCAACAGGAGATGCAGTTTCATCAAAGGGCAGCCAGACTGAGTGCTAGTTCCTTACACAAAGTAGCACTAAGTCTGTNTAAAACGGTACAGGGACATCTTTGGATTTGAGGCCCTGTACTGAGGTCTCGCTGACTCCATTTCAACTTCATCCGTGCTATTGGTTGCCATGGGATATTGGAAAAAGTTATTTTTGAAAATGCAAGAGGGGGAAAGCCTTATTTTTGTCATTTCCTAACTTTGAATTCAACTCTCTGTGGGAGGAGGGCAGGCATATTTTCTTAAAAGGTAAGTAAGTAGATGAAAATCTTAAAATGTGTGTTGGCTGTGAAATAAGCACCCGAGACATGACATAACACAGAAATCATAATTCTTCCCACTTTCAGAGAGGTTTCTATATTTAGAACTTCACATTTTTAGAAGAGTCTTTGAATGCTATTGTTAGAAGGGTAAAATTAAATTAATTTATCAAAGAACTGGTGTTCAGCCTGTAAGCATGGGTCTATACAACCTACCTATTCTGTGCTGCAAGCATAAAGGTTAAATTTATTGAAATTTATCTCCCATCTATTTCCCCATAATTGAGCATAACCTACTATATGAAAACAGTTTGCTTGCAAAAGAAGATAGCATCCTGAGGCATATTTGTGGTGACTTCCAGAACTATTGGCAGTGATACAATGGAACAAACAAGGAAGTGACATCTTTGAGCTAGATCTGCAGGGTGTCTGCAGGGAGATAGAAAATGTGTGTTTACAAAGAGCATCCTTCCCTTTCATTTTTGTGTTCCTTACCTGACTTGGAGACACATGAGTAATCAGTCAATCCCAGAAGATGCACTTGAAGGGGTTAGCACTGCAGGATATGTGCTTTTAAATGCAAATATTGAAAGCAGCTTAAGGAAAGCAAAGTAGGTTGCCCAAATTTGAGAGAGTGAACTGAATTAAAGTTTGTGAGCTTTGCAGTTTTTAAACTTTAGTTATGAGGCCTCTCTTCTTGCTGCATTGCCATCAGATTCTCAGGAATCCCAGGCTCTGTGCAGATTTATGTTCCATTGGTATAGTAGTTGACATATAAAAGTGATGCTACCCAGAACTTTTGACACTGGAGTTCTATTGGCACAGATCCCCTTTATGACCTTGGAGAAACCGCTGCACATTATTACATTACTAATATATTTGCAAAACTGGGACAATATTGCTTCTCTGTCTCTTGGAGAATCTTAGATGAAAAAAGATTATCTATTCTGCTTAGATACCATTGAAAATGAAGGCTGTAGGTAGACATTAAACAGTCTTCTTGGTAGACTGAAGCTGACCATCCTGGCTTGTGGAAAATGAGCACAAGCTCCTTCCATCTGTGCTACAAAGAAATTTCAAAACAGGACTATGAAGGAATAATTGCTTCCTGAAAAGTAAATATTTTTGAGTGAAGAATATCTTATAGCAGGAATACTGTAAGGTTTGCTATGCTTCAGTATCCTCTCTTAAGAGTTTTGTAATAATTAAATTAGAATTTGGATTGAGGGTGGGTGATATCATTTTTCTTTCTTGGAGGTCTGAGTACAGTTTTACTGTTCCTCTCTCCTATCCCATCCTTGTGGAACTCAGCTAAGAGAGCTTAAGTTGATGTCACAGTGTAAGCAGGCTGGAACCATATTTTAAAGGTGCACCCAATTTATTTGCAAGCCTTGGATAATCCAGCTGATTTCAAGTTAAATCACTTCAAGGCTCAGCTTCTGTTTCATAGGCTGAGCTGTGTCAGAACAATAATGAAAAGTTGTGATGGTATTTATTGCATGTTTAATAAAGTCAAACTTTAGTTGAGCTCTTGGATTTGGAGGAGAACTAAGTGGTCTGAACCATGTCTAAGAATGTGATCCTAAATTAATTTAGGATTTTTTTGTGCAATGAGAGAATATGAACACCAAGAGAAGAAATAATGGAGTAAAGCTTAGAGTTAGTTAGCTATGATAATAAAGGCTCAAGACTTTTTTGTGATCTTACTCCAGACTGAATGAGGATACAGTGAACTGGCTGCACTGAATTTGGCTGCCCAATATTGGTTTGCTCAGCAGCAGAAGACAGAATGTAATTCCCTTCAGCATTTTTAGCAAAAATATGCATATAAATGGAATGCTGAAAGAAGAAGTTAAATTATAACTAGCAAAACAAATGCTTTTCCAATTTATGCACGATTTGTGGGTAAAAAAATTACAGTTATAGAGTTTAGGATTTAGTAGGACTCAGAGACACATGTAGATAGCAAGAATATAAATTATTAGTTTTTGAAGGAATGTCAAAAAGCAGTCAGTTTACAGGTAGTATAAGCCCTTGTGGTTCAGCCAAAACGAAGTCTCAGTTTAATTCCAGCTAAATGGAAATCTTCCTGTCAGCATGTTACCCATACATAAGTAATGAAGGATTTCCTTGCTGTCTCAT
>VZTN01019243.1:20642-48785 GCA_013400515.1 Erpornis zantholeuca | reverse complement strand
ATCAGAGCTCATGACTGAAAGTAAGTGCAATCAAATTCAACCTTGAAACAAAGAGGAAATTTTAGTCCTTTTGAGTTAATTGATCGCTGAAATGACTTACAAAGTTTGACTTGTGTTTCCTCTGTCCCTGGTAAAAATTAAATTTTGTAAGTTTTTTCTAGTTGAAATAAAAGTAATTTGAGGGAGATTTATTGTATATTTGTTGAGTCAATGTAGGTAATTATACCATATCATTTCACAGTGTAATGTCTAAAACTAATAGTTCTACTATTAATGTGGGGTTTTTTTCTGAGAAGCATTCCCAATCATTTACCCCATGATATGGATGCATGCCCAGTTTTGAAGTTGGCTGTAGTTATGCATAGTTATTTGGTTCAACATTTTACTCCAGAATGTTTCTAGCAACACAAACCCAGAGTGATAGATGTCTAAATGGACAATTATCTGAAACAAATCTCACCTAAATGTAGATCTGCCCATGTCTTCTTTGGAGATACTCAAAATCCACCTGGGCATAACCCTGAGCAACCTGCTCTAGGTGAACCTGCTTTGCAGAGGGGTCGGACAACATGGTCCCTTCTAACCCCAGCCATTTGTGATTCTGTGATTCTTGATCCAGTGAGCACACAGGGGTCTTGTGAGAGGTGCAATAGCAAACATAGAGTGACCAATACAGACTAGAGCAAAGAGGACATCTTCTGTCACCAAGTTTCCTCTTATTCCGTAATGGAAACTCTCCATAGGTTCTCCTAGTGCTTACCAACACCAGAGCAGAAATAGTATTTGGGATTGTCTGTGATATATAAGTGTTCCCCCTTGTTACTTGAATGAAAAGTCACATTAGAGCAAGAAGTGTTTCAGTATTTTTGATGAAAATCTAAGTTCCTGTAAAGACTCTATCTGACTACAATTCCTTTAGCCCAAGGTTTCCAACCTAAACCTTCTGGACTGCAGCAGCTTTTCCACTTGTCTGCTCCCTCTCTGACCCTGGTACAAATTCCCTTTGTGCCAAAGCATCTGTTTCTGTGGCAATGCTTCCAACCAGGGAAATTATTTGGTTGCAGGGTGAAGGATAAATAAATGCTTTTTTTCTTTAAAGTAAGCTAGTTTACAGATGTGCCTGAAAACACAGCCACATGAGCAGGTTCTGTAGCAAAAATAGCTATGATGAAAAGGAGGAGAGGGGTTGTGTGGAGGAGAGTCTGCAGAAAGGAAAGAAGGGAAATGGAAAGGGATCTTTCACCCTGACTTTGCCATGAAAGTGTTGATAGTGTGAGTTTCTCTGCCCTTTGATTGTTTCTTTCTCTCGCTCTCTGACATACAAATACACAAATACCCTTCTAAAAAACAGCCAGCAAAGCCATCCTCCAAGATAATTTGAATTCCTTAGTGGTCTTGGGTGTGCCTTTGTTTCAGCTCTAATACTGCTATCACATCATAAATAAGCCTGTTTCTATCTTAAATGAAGAGTGACGGTCACACCCAGCAGTTCCAACTAGATTTAGCCCAGCCTATAACAGTATTAATCCTAGATCACAACCATAAGCTTCTCCACATGTTTCAAATAAGGGAAAGTAGCATAAACCCCGCACAGTTTTACAAGACCTTGTTCTAGTTCATGAGTGGATAAACTGCAGTTTCAAAAGCTATTTTAGCCTGAACAGGAAAACAAATTATAATAAAAATGACATGCAAATCCTGTTTTCACTGCAATGCTTAAGCCAATAAAAGAATGAACTGAGTTTATCAAAGTACCATGCAGTTAGCCCCCTCACAATGTCAGGCCCCATCCCCACCAAGATCAGGTACAGAAGTTGAGCAGTCCTGAAGTGGTCCTAAAATAGCTTTGTTTCAAAGGAGGAGCTTTATCAGGCAGAGTGGACCTATAACAACACCTATAAGAGGTTTCTTGAATAAATAGTGTTGTGAACAAGGACTTGGGCATTAGCCACTCTTCATTTTCTTTGTGGCTAAAATCAGTTATTTGGCAGTATGAGTAACTTATTAGGACTTTATGTGAAATTTTTACCACAGCATTTCTTCTCAGTGTACTTTGATTAAAACAGAGGAAGGGCTATTTTTTATATGTCTATCTTCTACAGTATACACTATACAAAACACAGTAGTAAAGGGAATAGGGCACAGACATCAGCGTACTTACACTGCATGAGCAGGCAAAACTTATGTTCCTACATTTTGTAGATGTTCTGGCAAATATTCCCACTTATTTGGGAATGAGGAGGATTGGTTTTTTAATAAGTTTTTAAACTGTTTATATCACTGAAAACAACAGACACAACCTGAAAAAACTGACACAAGCTAAAAAGGTTACAATGATAACACCATATTTGTTTAAATTTGTGTTTGATAGAAACCTACTTATTTAACATCCTTATTTAACTAGGATGGGCAGAATCCAGTGAAAACTACTATTAGAAGCTAACACATACGTGAGAATGAGATGAAGTAGAATTTTTAAGAAACTGTCAAAGGGTTGGGCAAGGGAAAGTGAAGACTCCCTTTATTTCATGTTTTTACCCTTCTTCAACACTGCCAATTAACTGATTGATTTTTTATGATAGTCCAGGATTTAGTCATCTCGTGCTTCTTTAGCTGAGATAGTTTGCTGGAGAATTTGAATTTTTCCTACCACCCTAGATCCTTGTTATTATGTTAGGGTACTGATTTCAGCTTTCTGGCAGTGGGGAAAATGTTGAAGAAATGAACCAATGCAATGCTGATTTCCAGCATAGTCCCTTCAATTAGAATTTTCTGGAGAACACAATTGACAGTTAACATATCTACATTTTTTCTCTGTTTCATTGATGGCAGATTTAGCAGGAATGGCCTTTTAGTGCTGTAATGCCACACTTCACACCATCATTCTCCTGATCCTCAGCAGCCCACACACATTCCCCCAAACCTCATATTCCCAATCCAGTGATGAACTTGTGCTCTTATGAATTCAAAATAGTAAGCACATTCCACATGGAAATTGTAGGAACAGCATAAAATTACATTTAGTATCAGAATAAATAACACAAGGACTATATTACAGGCTACATAGTTCGTATTATATTTAGTCATGAAAACTTCCATTATTCAATTTGAGTGAATGTCACATAATTTCCAGACTCCTGCTCCAGAGTACTGGAGAATTCAAGCAACTTATTTCAGAACTTAAGTCCAGCTTCCCATTGAGCATTTGGGTCCTGGAGCATTCAAAAGATCTTGGGCAGCTTGTTGATACTGTGGTAGCAGACACAGCCAGCCAAGGGGTTTTTCCCCTTCCTGCTGAGTTTGGCAAGAAGAGCACAACCTTTCCTGTCACATGTGATCCCTGCTCAAGTTATCCATACTTTTCTTACCACAAGGTTAGATTACTCTAATGCACTCCGTGTGAGGCTACATCTTGAGGCCATTTGGCAACTGAATCTTGTGTGCACAATTCAACCACCTGTTTATTAAGTGGAGCATCATGCAGAGAGGACATAAAACCCCCCACTCTCCAAAATCTGCAATGGCTGCCAATAAATTTCTGGGCTGAGTTCAAGGTGTTGGTTTTAACCTATAAAGACCTAAGTGTTTTGGGATTTGGTTGCCTGAGAGACTGGCTTTGTTTCCCCGTGAAGCAGTGCTTTTAACATTGATTTGAAGGGAGGAATTTGAGTTGGTATCACTCAGGTGTAATAAGGGTGCTGGCAGGACTTCCATATGCAAGGCCTTCTGCAGTGTATCCACATTATTATGGGTTTATCTGTTGTGAAATATCCCTGATTGTTGAAGAATTCAAAACTAACATGCCAATCTGTGTCTGAACCAGGGCTAGAAATGCTCATGCTGAAGCACATTGCTATGCTCTGATTTTCCCCTTTTCCAACTACAGTTGCTACTTACATTAAATGTGATTTAGTAACTTAACTTAAACCTTATGTTAACAGTTGTTAACCCTGCTAAGGCTCACACTGTTTGTTTGTCATCTGTCTCTGAGGTACCCCTCTCTCCTGACTGACTATGTAGGGTAGTAAAGTACCTCAAGAACTGCCCGAAGAGAGTTGCATGCTCCAGCAAACCAGCCATTTTTCCTGCTGTTGGGTTGAATAGTTGGGTTGGACTATTCCTGTGACTACATCTCTACTGGTAAATAAAATGGCACAATGCCTGTTCTCCAGACATTTAAGTGCCCTGGTAAAGTTTGCATCTCTAATTCTGAATTCCCAAACTAACTGGTCTCACGCTTGCTGTCAAGAGCAGTTTCTGGCCGATGAGATCCCTCTCATGTGCCTAGGGACTGTAAGGAGGAGTGCTCATGAGTGTGGGTCCAAACCAGGACAGGGATCCTGCCAGCAGTTAAGTTGGAAACTTAATGACCATAAAGACTTATGGTCATGGGAAAATATTTGTGTTCATGCTTCCATGGGTTTGGTTTACTAGTAGGGGTGTATCTTGAAAGTCTTGAAGTCAATGGACAAAAACAGCCTTCTTTATGACCAAAGAACCAGGTTCCCCAATAACTAAAAACCTCAAAGGAGGTTTTGAGATCCTGGCACTATCCTGGCCTGATGTGCCAGGACAGAAAGATTGAGCTTACAGAAGGGGGCAGTCTTGTGACTTTACTGGAAATTTGTCAGCAATGGGTCAATTTCCTTGAAGATGTTTCTCCTTTTTACTCTTCCCGGTGGGAGTGGATGGTACTGCTTTCATTAAAATTCTGAGGAAAGAAACACTCTGAGCTAGAGCTACCCAAAGCCATATTGAAAAGGGGGTGGCTGATCCAGCAAATAAAATCTTGCCTCCAAAATTCCAGGCTTGGAACATGATTTATATTGGTCCTCCCAATAAAATACAGGTCACAAAATTGTAAGATGCATCTTTCTTTTCATACATTAGACAACAAATATGATAATGTTTGTTATCCTGTGTCAATGGAAGAAAAAATTAACTGTCTCGGTGTCTCTTAACCAGACAAGTTTGTGAAATTTCCATTGCTGGAGATCTTAGACTGCACCATAGATATGGATGACTCTTCTTTGGGCAGAGGTGTGCATTAGGTGGCAACCTGAAGTGTCTTTGAGCTGTGTGATTTTATAATCATCTTTTGCTGAAGTAGAGTTCTGTTATTTCAAAATGTGACTGACACCATATTATTACACCAAAAGTGGTTTGCACACCAGTATAGAGCCTCAGCCTTCAGGTCCAAGAACAGCAGTTATTCTGGGGAAAAGACGGAGTTTTCTGGGGAATTTAACAAGACTGTGGAATTAACCTTTGTCAGCACCCTTTGACCCAATTAAACTTTTTTAAAAGCAATATCTAATATTGGTCTCATTAAGAATAATAGATACTACCAATGTGTTTCACACTTTCTCTGCTTAAAAAACTCACTATACATTTCTGAAATCTCCTGCAGTTTGCTCCCGAGACCCCACCACTGTGAAAATATCTCTTGGTATGGATTAATGTGGAATATTAAAAGCATTAATATAAGAGGAGACTGGAGATTTTCCCCTTTGCTAGTTTTGTTCTGCTGAAAAATGTTGATTTATCAAAATGAAAACTGGTGTCCATAAACATAGTCATTTTCCAGAAAATGTCGTTGAATATTTTTTCCTGTTAAGGAAATTCTTATCCTTAGAAACATAACTATTTATCTGAAGTAAATAGTTCTTTTATGAAGCGCCTGAAGGTTATGGGGAAATTCATGTTCCACTTGATTCACGTAAGAAGTTTTATTCTATTAGAAACTGGAGGAAAATTATCTTAATTACATAAAATTGAAGATTCTGTTTACATATTGGAGAATAAAGTTTTGATATGTTCAAATTTTTTCTCGTTTGATAGAATAACTTCCTTTCCTGTTATATGCCAACCTCACCATTAATTTCTGGTGAGGCTTATAGAAGATTCAGCCACTGTTTTCCTTTTAACAAACAGTTAATAAAATTTTAAAACCAAAGATTGTAATCTCTGAGAGTAACATTTTTATTTGCATTATTCAAGGTCCTTTTCTCACCTGCCTCCGTAACTAGATTTTGTAAGTGCTCCCAACTGTAGTGTTGAACATGTCATGAACCACTGTGTCCCTTATGCTGCCTATTGTTTGAGCAAGCAAAATGTTGGTATTACTTTGACTCACGGCTGTTGTCCTCTTGGGAATGGTGAGGTCTTGTGCTAAAAGACTTTTCAAACACCATCACTTATCTCATGGTGAGCTCTGTCAGCTGTAGCAGAGAGGTTTGTGGTTCATGAAATGGAGATATTTTGACAATGAAGAGGCTTATGAGTTCTGCCAGCTGTACCAACAGAAAGAGAGATGCCTCTGAGCCAGCCAAACGAGACATTCAAATGCAATGCACTTCAATCGTTAATGATCCAAGTGATGTACCAGGCCCACCAGTACCTGCAAACTTGAGTTCTCTGTTAAAGAGTTATAAGCTTTAATGGCACTCTCCACGCTCCATTTCCATGAGACAACGTGATGCACAGATGGGGCTCTAAGTGATCCTCACCACTGCTTGATTGGAAACAAGTACAGTAGCTTTGGCAGGAAGCAGCCCCTGCCTTGCCTTTATAATGTGTTTCCTCTTGCAGTATTGCTTCAGCTACTTCTATCTTGGGGATGTGATTGGCTTGCAGATGCTGGCTTAACACTTCTGTTTTCTTCTCTGAGCTGCAAATAATTGGGATTTAATTAGTTTGGAGTTCAGAAGCTCTGTCCAAAGCATGGTACCTAACTTCAGTCTCTTCATTAACACAAAAATTGCTCCTTCCTTGCTATGCATCACTCAGGGTTTCTGAGCAGAGGCAAAGTTCAGCTACCATCAGACAGTAAGGGAGTTGGACCTGCACACCCATATCAAGAAGAAGTCTACTCAAGTTAATTAGCAATTAATGGGAATTCGCATATATTCGCTCCTCACTTTCATTTGTGCTGCTGACAGCTGTAGTTGGAACTGAGAATGTGTCAACAATTCCTTTTCAGGTGTTTTGGGTTTTATTTTTGTCAGAACTGAAAGCTCTCAAGACACAGTGGATAACTGATAATTTACCATATTCAAATGAAAAATGTCCTTCTTTTATCTTTGAAAGGTCTGTTCTCTAGATCAAAAATTAAAGTTTCTCAAATTCTAAATATTGTCTCAAAACATTTAGTAAGGATTTGGAGTATTTTGGAAAGGGATTAAGAGGTACTAAGAAAAACATTTAAATCTTTTGTAATGTTTTGCTACATGCTTTTTCATCAGAAACAGTTATATTAATTCACAATGGTTTCAGCTAAAATTTTGATTAGTGCTGAGTTGCATTTTTAAATAATTTTAAGTAACTATACTCTTAAATGTATTATTACTGTTATTATTATTACCATTACTATTTGGATATTTGGAATGAGAGGTTGGAGATCAATGCCATGGAAAGGGACCTGGGGGTCCTGGTCGATAGCAAGTTGAAGATGAGCCAGCAGTGCCCTGGCAGCCAGGATGGCCAGCCCTGTCCTGGGGGCATCAGGCACAGCATGGCCAGCCGGGCAAGGGAGGGGATTGTCCTGCTCTGCTCTGCACTGGGGCAGCCTCACCTCAAGTGCTGGGAGCAGTTCTGGGTGCCACAATGTAAGAAAAATATTAAGACCATCTTAAGATGCTAAGCATTAGTGAGCATCTAAGGATGTTCACAATGATGGTGAAAGCTCTTGAGGGGAAGCTGTGTGAGGAGTGGCTGAGGTCACTTGGTCTGTTCGGCCTGGAGAAGAGGAGAGACCTCACTGCAGTTACACCTTCCTCATGATGGGAAGAGAAGGGGCAGGCAGTGATCTCTTCTCTGTGATGACCAGTGACAGGACCTGAGGGAATGGCCTGAAGCTGTACTAGGGGAGGCTTAGGTTGGACATTAGAAAAAGGTTTTTCACCCAGAGGGTGGTTGGGCACTGGAACAGGCTCCCCAGGGAAGTGGTCACAGCACCAAATCTGACAGGGTTCAAGAAGAGTTTGGACAATGCTCTCAAGCATGTGATGAAACCCTTGGCATGTCCTGTGCAGGGCAAGGAGTTGGACTTCATGATCCTGATGGGTTCCTTCCAACTCAGCCTATTCTGTGATTCTATAATAGGCTGCCTTCTATTCCTCAAGATTTTCTCTTATGGATCACTGAGGTGTCTGCTTTCCTCATGCTACGTTTTTAGCACTTTATTGTGCAGACTGCCCAAACTTTTGACCAATACAAAGTGTATTGTCTGTTTCTCTGGTCAGCTGTTTGTCTTTTTGTTGTTGCTTTTATTATGCAAACTTTTGTTTTGTCTGTAAGTGATCACACTGGCTCTTGTAGTAGACTAGCTTCCTTCATCTTTGTCTCCAATCAGCCAAAGAGAATAAATGAAAGACACAGTCCCTTACAGTGCAGGCATTTGCCTCTGAGAGAGCTCTCTGTCTCTTCCTTCACACCTCTGTATGGTTTGCTCTCTCTGTTGCTGTACCCTGTGTGAATATACTCATTCAGCTATCTGTACACTCAGTGGGTGATTTGCTACTGAGAAATAAAACCACCTTATCACAAGTGACTGGACTGAGCATTCATCTGGAGTTCATTAGGTGAAAGGAACTCTATGGAATTATTTTCTTTCTCTCAGAACTGGACCTGAGCAGACTTATTTATTCCTTGATAGCAATAATAGAGCACTAAATTGTGTGTCTGTGATGGGAACAGAGCTAGTGAAGGTGGACTGTCTCTATCTTCCTCGTGAGCATGACAGGAGGTAAGATTTTAAGCAGTAGTCCAGACATCATTGAACCTTTCTATTTTTGTGAACAACAACTGTGGTCTAATAATGAGACTCTTCTTTTGTTTTAATACTTTAAAGAAAGAACTTTGAAGCAACTGTGTACCAGAACGAAGAACACATGCATTACAGAGAGAAAAAATAGCAGGAGTGTATTCAGCAGGTAAGGCATTACAGACATTATGCACTTTGCTAACGTTGCATATGCATTGTGAAGGCTTCAGAATAAGGTGTTCTTCAAGATGTGGAGCATGTAAAGAGAAATAAGACAGGCCAGAGGATCACATAGACATCTTCTGGCTGTAATCTTTCTAAATATCAGACAGTGTAATAACTTTGATCCTAATGTTCAAGGAATAAACAATTTCTTCCTCTTTAAATGTGGCTGCTGGAGTCAAAGGACTATGGTGGGCAAGAGTGTGACTGGAAGAACAAAGGTCATTCAGTTGAGATAACTGAGTTGTGTAAAAGTGATTTAAGATGAAGCATCAAGGATATATGGCAGAAATCTTCAGTCATGCACTGCCCAGTAGTCAATATTCTCTTAGGCTCTTACAAGGCTTGCAGTTTATGAAAAACATTTAAGTGTTTCTGTTACACATTTTGGTTGCCATGTTAACTTGGCTTTCATCGGACTGCAACAAACCCAAAACACCTCCTTACATACTTGCTTTATGACATTTCATTAGAATGCCAATATAACAGTTTTATAGTAAATGTAGGATATGGCAGGAGACTAAAATAACACCATATTCTCTAAACACTTTAATCTAGGTTTAATAATTTTAAGGTTTTTAGACATTTGTAACTTAACCTGTGGGCATAATCTAGTAGTAACAGTGCTTGAAAGAAGTTATGAGCACTGCGCTCTGAGATTATAAGTGGCTCAAATAACATAGTGGTTCCAAGGGAAACTAAATCTTTTTAAAACCCCTCAAACATCAGTTTAAACTGTTAACTTTAATTTTATTTTAAATTCATGTTAGAGTAATTGCATCAAGCTGGGATTATGTGCTTTCTCTGACTCTGTCTTACAGCACTTCTGTCTCTTTTAACCATTTCCTGTATGGGTGATTCTTGTTGTTTATTAATGGAGGTTTCTCCCTCCCAGGGTGTATTCAGTTAAAACAATATCTAGCCAATGAGAGCTTTGTTGGAACATAATTGGCAGCACATGTAATTTATGCATTATGAAGGGAAGCATGTAATGCTTAATGTATGTGAGGATAAATTTTATTTTGCAGATGATTTGTAGATTTAAAAACAACCATTCCATGTCAGAAATATGGAAAATAACTATTATTATGAAAATACATATTTCTCTTTTATATAGAAAATTGCTACTTTTTAGTGATTTGGATATATCTTCTTTTCAAACATCAAGCAGGAAGAACAAAAGGAGCAATTTTGACCAGTTTTGCATGCCAGTGTGTGTCCATGTTGTGCTGCTTAACAAGACACACCTCACAGGAGTTCAAGATGGAGAAATTGTTGGGCAAGCACCTCTGAAAATCACACATCCCTTTTTGCCAAAATATTTGTAGCTAGGGGGAACTAGAATTGTTCTGTGCCTTACTGTAGACCTCAAAATATTCTTAGGGATAAAAACCCCTAAACTTTATTACCTTTGTTTTACAGCAGAGGAAAATAAGAGAAAGAAAAGCTGAAGCCAAAAATGTTACAGAAGAAGTCAACAGAGAATGTGGCTTCTTGTAGGAGCCTTTGAGCAAAACTTCCATTTCAGGAAAGCTGAGGACCCTAAAGAGAGAAAAGCAAGAAGGCTGAGAACCTTATTTGTGTCAGCAGAATAGGAGAAATCTAGAACCAGGAATACCTCAGTTTCTGGAAAACAAAGGGCAAAGAATTAGTACCAGTACCATGGTCTAGCACCAAGAATTCTGTTTATGCATGATGAATATAGGTAAAAGTTTTTTCCAATTTTTCCATAAAGTCTAAACAACCTTAATTCAACTTGATCTTATTCTGAGGGTCATTAATATATTAGACATGACTTCAAAACAACAATATAAAATAGAGCTTAAGGAACAGCTGAGAAAATAGGAAGGTGCCTGGAAAATTTTTTTAGAAGTTACTCTGGCTTTTAAAGAAACCTGAATGTGATCTGTACTTCCTTAATCCCAAATTTGCATGCAAATCATATGCTTATTTACAATTCATTTAATACCTTGCACATAGAAATTTGATATTTTAGATTCCTCAAACAGCTTCTAAACATTCTCCTCAGCTGCTGAGTTAAGATAATAAAAGATATATCATAAAAGCACCTTCATTGATCTTCCATGAGTCCTATGTCCCAGTACTGATGAATTGTGTAGTTACTTAGGTTTTATATATGCTGAGCATCTTTTCTAGCACTGTACCTCATTAACCATAAGGATTTCTTTTTTTTTTCCTGTGGAACCCTTAACCCCAGAGAAAATATCAAGTGACTCTATTAAAAAAGGACTAAGAAAATGCTGTCTTTTGTTTATAACTGCCTGAACAAGTGAAAAAAAAAACCCAAAAAAACCCAAAGAAGACATTGGATTCTCCTTCTGTCCTCTCAGGAAGTGAGAGGCCTCCCTCCATACCATAACACCAATCTGAGGCTCATTGGAACCTTGTTTCAAATAAGAGGTATCATTTCAAAGACAAGAATGGCCTGCTCTGCTCAGGAAGGGGATAAAGGGAGTTGGACACAAAACAGAGGGAAAACAAAAGCCCAGTGGCTGGGATCTGCCACAGAAAAAGTAGGTAGAGTGAACACTGGGGTTTTATTGGTTTCCAGCTTTTTGGCTGCTGCTTTATTCCATCTGTAGATTAAATCAACCTCTGGCTTTAAACTCAGTGCTCTCCTGAAGTTGTGCACCTGCCCCTCACAAGGAATAGCCCAATGTTATTATGATCTGAAGGGCAGAGATTAGACAAGTTATTTGGTGTGTGAGAGCCCCAAGTATTGTCTTCCTGATTTATAACAGGAATCTGAATCACAGTATTTCACTCCAGGGAGGAGACACCTTTGCACTGTAGGTGAATGAAGACTGATGCTCTCTCTAGCTTGTTTGGTAAAAAATTCTGGTTTGGGATGTAGCCTATGTATTACCTTGAAAAAGCTGGGCTCCAGACCCTCCAAAAATATTTATAAAGGATGGCTGGGAGTTGTGTAGTCATGCAGAAGAAACATTTTGGACACATTGTATGTATGGAAGCACTGACACAGTGGATAAACGCTGGATATCTCCCTGACATCTGCCTGAAAAGGGACCTTGGAGTTAAAGCTGGATTTACATGTCTAAAGTTTCAGTTAGACATCTAATGGTTGTCTGGATTATTCATCATTTTTTCCTCTCAATTTCTCTTTGAACTTCCTCTCTTACTGGAAAACCAGTATGTTACAAATAAGCATATCCCCAGCAGCTGGAAGTAAGTTAAAGAATACTCACCCTGCAGTATTTCAGGTCTTAATAAAGCCACTGACCCAAGAAATAGAAACCTATAAACTTTAGTGCTGGCAGATGAAGAGATTTTCACTGAACCTGTCTTCTTAGATCATGGGTTTTGGCTATGCTGTGTTTATACACTCCTCAACCATGATAAAATATGTGTATGGGCCACCCTCTCTTCTAGGTCCTGTCCAACCAGGTTACAAGAGAAAAGAATCACAATTTGTCCCCACTTCCCTCAGCCCTGGTCTGTAGGCTGATTTTTGTCCAGTCTAAACACCCAAAAATCCCTCAGTTTCTCTCTGGCACATGCACAGTTTTGTGGAGAGCTACTGCCCTGCGTGATGGAGAAAATTCACCTTGTAAACACTTTTACTGTCAAAACTTGGCTTTTGAATCTCTCCACAAACTCCCCTTTTAATTGCCTTTGACTCTGCTCCCACCACAGACAGACCTCCTCAGTATGTCCACATCTTCATTGCCTCAGCAGAAACCTTCTGCCAGATATAGTCCACTGAAGGCAAGTGCTGAGAAACAAAATAGCTGTTGTGAGGTAGGAAGTGGGTCAGTGCAAAAAGCAAAAAGATGGGAAGATCCTTTAGTTAGAACAAAAGTAACAGCAGTCTGAATAGACCTAGAATTGAGGAGGGGAAAGCTTTTCCTTCTTGTTCCTGCAACAAGTGAGGACTGAGAGTCAGGAGACTCTGTCTGCCTAAGTCTCATCTAAAGATTCTAAAGGTTCTGGGTTTACAACCATTCTATAAACCCCAGGGTTTATAAAATGATTCCACCTTTATTGATTCCAAACAGCATGTGTAAGATCACTTTGACTTCAGACTGCTTCTGTAGATAAACAAGACAGATACACAGCATCCTAAAGAGGACAGCTGAGGATTGAGTCCAGCCTAAGCACTGGTGACCTCCAGACATGATGCCTAGAACCAGAAAGGGGTGGTAATCTGATCATACTTATGCTCAATGCACAGTCAATTTTCTTAAAAATAGATGGGAACTAGACAAATATCTTTTATTACATTGCTTGTACTTGGAACACTGGTTCAGACCCACCCCAGCCTGAAAATATTTGAACTTTCTGCTCCCACCCTGAGTGAAAGTACCCAAAATCTGCCAGTGAAAGAAGGCAAAGTGCACTGCTCTTCTGCATGCACACACACACACCAACACCCAACTGTGCCTCTGTGCACCCACAAATGGTGCCTGATCATCAAACCAGGTATTGGAACACCCAAAAATCCCTGCTTTTGGTCCCTTTTTTTCTAAAAAGGTTTGTAAGAAATATTATCCTTTGAACTCAAATGGGACTAAACACAGCCCATAGATACCAGAATGGGAGTTTTTTACGCTGAATGAAGGACTAGTGAAAGCAGTGTAGACCAAGGCTCAGGTCCAAACCTCAACCATGGCTATAAACAGTCTATCCGTTCGGGCTGTTCTCACCTGCCGTGGACACAGCAAGAGATGTCCCCTCCCTCTGACACCTTGTTTCCTTTCCTGTGATGTGGTTGTGGCAAAACTCGTGTTCCCACTGCTTTTGTAATGTGAGAAACGCCTATATCCCACAGCAGGGAATAGGACATAGGGATTAATGTCTCTTATCGAGACAGCCTCTAACTCCATCCTGCCAGGAAATGTCTACCTGCTTAAAAGGCAATGGCATAGTCAATTAACAGATGCCAGAGGAAGAAAATTGAACTTGGACATCTTTTCTTCTTGGTTATGAGAGCTGGCAAAATGGTTAACGAGAGCCATTTGTCCTCCACGCCTAACATATACCTCCTTCAAGTATGAGTTCTGCATCTTCTGCCCTTATACTGATTAGTTCAGTTTTCATGACAAATGAATGGTGAGGTGATCCTTGCCAGAAAAAAAACCCTTCAAATCATTAATATTTAATAAAACTTAAAAGGCTCAGGCATAAGCATGTGTTATTTGCAAAAATATGGTTAACAGAAGTCATTGTGTCATAATGTCACCTTCACTTAACTAACTATGAATCAACAGATTTGGTGAGCCCAGGTCAAGTCTTAGCAGACAGGACTGTGCATTGCAAAGGGTGTGCCCCACCACTGGGGCAGGGCTTGCTGGAAGCATCGACAGAGGAGTTATAGATCAAATGAGGAGGGTGATCCTTTTTACCATCTCGTACCCTGAAGGCCCGAAGGCCACAAGCAATATGAGAGTGATTCCATGCCAAATACAGCAGGAGTGTATTTGTGTGCAGCAGGTGCTAAAAGAACGGGATTTAAAACAGGTTAGATAAATAGCACTCTGTAACTACCTGCTTCTTCCCAGTGATTCCAAGGCAGCTGACTCCAGAGGCAAACTTCTACACTGCAGATTTCTGAAACTGAGTAAGACCATGCCATTCCCTGTTGCTTTTCACACCTCCTCCCCAGAAAACAGAATTATTTCAGTTAAAATTACTAGTGACTGCCAGTGGTCACTCTCTTGGTCATTGAAATTGAGAAAGAAATCAACCAAGTAAACATAATCTCAAAATACTTGCTAATTTCTCTGTATGACCTGTTTTTTTAGATCATACTAAATCCTATACATAAACCAGTGTGGAAAACCCTCATTGTGTACCTACAGAGTCCATCGCATGTGGAATTGGCATCCAATGTAATTCAGTTATAACTATCCTTATAAATTCATAGATACTGAAGGAAAACTCAATTGAAGAAGTTGGCTTTGAAGTGAACCTTCAGCCTAACAGTCAAAACCAGGGTATACAATTTTTGCAAAAATAATATCTGAGAAGTAACATTCAGCTAAAAATTCTTACTCATTTTTTTGGCCATGATTTTCTGTAATATCTTAGAGAGTGAAATTCTGTTTCCTTGGAAATCTGGAGAAAGTAGTAGTTCTATGAAGATGTTTACAGTTTATATGTCCATGTTGAGAGCTCTAATACAATGTGTTGAGCCAAAGTAGAACAATAATATATGATCAGAAAATTAATGGACATGTGAAAACACAAAGCAGTCTCCATTGGAAACAGCTTGCAAGCAATTCATTGCCAAATGAAAAATTTAGTATGCTATCCATCAAACAATATAAAATAAAGCCAGATTAGGAAGACCTTCCATTCAGAATCCATAAGTAAATTGCCACAAAGTGTGAAATATAAAAGTTTCATCTGATCTGAAAAGTTGAGCTCAGTCAATTATTCCCAAGCATCTCCTTTAGCAATACAGTAGTTGTGCTAATCTAGAAATAGTTGAGTTAAACACGGACTTTAAAACCTAAAGTACTAAGTAAGACCAAAAAAAAGTACAGGTACAATATTATAAAAAAAAAAAAAAAAAGGAAGATATTTGACAATGATGAAAAAGGTGGACATGATACTACAGTCCTCTAAGACAGGAAGTCAGGATTATATGGTCACTGGAAATCAATACTGTTAGTTCCTGTGAGAAGTAGAGGAAAAATATCTAAACCCAACCACAACTACAAACATCTGGATGCTCAGCTGCCCTGTTGGATGAGAGGAAGCAGGTGCACTTCTCCTCTTGGTTTGAATTAGCCTTAAACTGCTCATGGCAGACATTCCTGGAAGAGGATAATGGTCCCCAGATGGAAACATGACCAGTCCCAATGCCGTGGACGGGACTGCCTGGATTTCAGTGGAAGAAATGGTGCTTGGGTACGGTCAGCCAAAATAAGGATCTCATCTTTGAAAGCCATAACCTTTTTCATACCCTCTTTCCTCAGTAAACACTCTCCCTTGAGCCAAGAGAGAGATGAGAGAGCCTCAAGAAGATGGAAAAGGAAGATGAAAGACACTCAGCTGGCCTGCACACAGCAAGGCTTCAAAAACTGAGGTGCGTACAGACAGGATGTCTCTGCTGGGAGAGGAGATTTGTAATCAATATTGTTCAGGTCATGTGAGTTGGAAAAATAGCTAAATTGTACAACTGTCTGGTTTGTGAATAGCACGGCCTTACTTCAAAGAGGGCTATATTTCAGACAGTGTTTTTAATCAAGCTTATTTGTATGGATGTATGAGACTATAGATGCAAATATTGCATAACCAAATATTTTGGGTACCAAATATATTTGGGACTTTAATTGCCATAGAAGCCACCATTAAGACCCCTAATTCAAAATGAAGGAGATGCAGAGAAAGTTCATCAAAAGGAAATTGGACATGAAGCACCCATCTTTCTGAACAGGATGTATTTACCTTAGGACACGAAAGATGAGGAAGAGGAATATCAATGAAGATAAACAATTCAAATTAGCACAAAATATATGGTTATAATAAACTGCCCATGAGATGTAAGATGTGGGATGTTAGAATCCAAAATGGCTTTCTAATGGAGATAAAAATATTAATAAACCCCCAAAATAGTTCTCAGCAACTTTACAATTATGTGTGAGAAATCCATGAGAAGACAATTGTGCTGGTTTTGACTGGGATAGAGTTAGTTTTCTTCACAGCAGTTAGTATGAGTCTGTGTTTTGGATTTATGCTGTTGATAATGCAGAGATGTTTTCATTATTGCAGAGCAGCTCTTAAACAGCATCAAGGCCTTTTCTGGTCCTCACCTTACCCCAGCAGCGAGGATGCTGGGGCTGCACAAGGAGCTGGGAGTGGACCCAGCTGTGACAGTTGACTCCAACTGACCCAAGGGATGTCCCATATTTTATGGCATCATGCTCAGTAGATAAAGTGGAGGGAAGAAAAAGGAAGAGGGGGAACATTCAGAGAGATGGCATTTTGTCTTCCCAATCACCATCATGTGTGACGGAGCCCAGATTTCCTGGGCATGGCTGATCATCTGCTTCCCCTTGGGACCTGGGGAAATAATTCCTTGATTTACTCTTCTGATGCAACTGTTGTTTGTGAGGCTTTTAGTTTACCTATTAAGCTGTCTTTATCTCAACCCATGAGTTTTCTCACTTTTACCCTTCCAATTATTTCTCCCATTGCACTGATAAGAAGTGAGTCAACTGCTGTGGGGGTTTGAGTTGCTGGCTGGGGCTAAATCATGACAAAAATACAAAACTGGACATCCAGAGAGCAGAGACAAAACCCCCTTGACTCAGGAAAACCATTCAAGTTCAGTTTCTACCCTTAATATTTTCCTGTAACTAAAGGTCTGTGTTATACATTTATTTTCCTTCCCTAAGGATTATGTGAAGAGCCATGACCCAAAAGGCAACCTCTGCAACTTCCAAAGGAGATCAACAATGTAAGTGTAGACTTCTCTCTTGGATAACTACTCACAGGTGAGAAAAGCAGCATTATCTGGTTTCAGCTTTGCTCTTCTTCTTTGGGAGGGGATGGTAAGGACCACAGGGAGTAATCAGTCAGAAGTCATGATGTCTGACCAGAGAACAGCTGTTGTGGAAGATCTAACATTCAATTTTGAGACTCCACTCCTATCTCTATGACATACATAATGTCCTGGTTGTTTTCCATCAGTCAGAAAGAGGAGAGCAAGTTATAAGTCAGAAGTCCATGACTCTGGTCCTGCCCTAAATCTGCCGCCAAAGAGAGGCTGGTGGTTTAGAAGCTTACCACTGCTTTATGTGAGCAAGTTTTTGTGAAAACATTCACAATTTAGGAAGTAATTTTGGTAGGCTGTCAGTTCCAAACAAATGTTCCCCAAATTGCTTAAAAACTGCATTGTGACTAAACTTGGAAAGAACATGACAGTAGCTGAGACAAGGCCAAGTTGAAGAAAATGCAGATTGGGAGCAGCTATTTTTCCCTCTGTGAAATATGATATCTAATATTTTTCATTACTTAATCCCTGGCAGTTAAGTGAGCATTTCTAGCCACCTTTTACCCATCTTTTACAGATGTGTATACCAGAGCAGAGAATTGATCAAGTGCTTTGAACAAATCTATGGATGAGTTTGGTAGAAGCAATTGATCTAATCCAACGCCACTTCATCCATAGCCACTTTTGTTCCTTTTGCCCCTTTCTTGGGTAGAAAAGCATGGTTTTAGCATTCACATTCACCATTACACCAGGGACATCCTCTCCTTAGTTGCTTCACTTGCATTTGTTTATTCTGCTACTGTTCTCTGATCATCCTTATTACCACACACTGGGTAGATATTGTTACCTTGGAGTTGTGAGAGGCTGAAATGTTAATGGTTAATGACTCAGAACAATTGCCCATTTTTCACTCTTTTAGCTCTTCTAGCCAATATTTCTATATTGGCTTCTCAGTGTTATACTTACATTTATGTTATACACCTGTTTTTTTTAATTCTTCCGCTATTCCTGCTTTCTACATATCTTTAACTTCAGTAATTTATCACTTTTGTGATGTAGAGTATTGAATTGAAATTCAAATGTAATATAAATTGGAATTAACAAGGTTTAAGTCTCATCTGTTTCTCTATTGCTCTCTTCCACTTTGGAAAGCTACCTGTGTTTTATTTTCCTTCTCCACTGGGTTGGCTGTATTGATAGATGAATTCCTACACCTTGCTACATGCCAGCCTCCCACTGCTGTGCCCTTGATGGGACACTTGGTCACTGAGTGTGGATGAACTCAGCCTTCACTGCCTCCTCCCTTGCTGTGTCCAGAACCTCATGGCTGTGTTTTCAGGTTTTTTTTCCCTGTGGCTTGTGCATTCACAATCCTCATCAAGAGATTGTGAACTCAATATTAGCTCTGAAGTATGTTCACGTTGTGTTTTGGGTTATTGTGTAATGGTCTACTCAAATTAGATTGGAATGAATGGGATCTGTCATCTAATTTAGCTGACTGTAGAGCAGACAATAATGAAAAAGGGCAACATTATATACCTGACTTATTCAATTGACAAAAAAAATCTCTTATCTCTACTAAATAATCTAGAGTTGCTTACTAAAATGTCAATATAACAAAAAGTAAGATGGTGATCTTTAATATTGAGAGGTGTTCCTTTTCCCATTACAGGAATGAGAACTATTTCTAATGAGATGTCAAAATATCCAGTTACTCTTTAGTAACAGTAAATAAAACTAGTAACAACAAATAAAAGATCCTGTGGCAACACAAATATCACAAAAGAAACCACAAAGATTCCTGATGTAATCATAAAGGAAAGAAAGAGGATATATATGTTTTAAAATGCATTTAACAAAACTCACTTGTATAAAAATATTTAAGCCTTGAGAGACTATTATTCATTCTGAAACATTTGATTTGTAGTATTTTCAAATATCAGTACAACGCAGTGTCACACAGAGATTTCAGATGAAATATATTTTTTGCTTTAAGACTGAAGGTCCCAAAATGAAGGCTTTAGCTGGCGAGAGCACGAAGTGTGGATTATTTCAGCCGCAGTGAAGCGGTAAACACCGGCTTCAGGGAGTGCTGGCAGGAGAAGGGCAGCACGAGGAGGCGTTCGGCCAGCAGGTGGCGAGTTTTCTTCAGGATTGCACTCCCAAGAAAAGATTTTTATAGTCCTGTCTGTTCAGCGATGCCCTGACTGTATTATTCCTTCAGCTTTATACGCAAAAGCCTATCTCAAAATAACCCTAAAGGCCTGACCTCAAACCACGAATAGCAGGAAGTTCTCAGTTAGGGTTGAAACTCTGGCACTGTTTAATCTTCCCCTTGGGCCAGCGTATTGCAGCTTATTTAGGATCACCTGATGGCACAAAATCCCCCCTGTTAGGTGACCTTTATCTCTAACGCTTCAGCATGACTATGTATGACAGAAAATTGTCTTTCCGACTTGACTCTTAACTTCCTTTGCTTTTGTGACTTTTAGTTGGCCTCTCAGGTTTATTTCCATGTGGTTTCAAAGAGAATTTATATCCTTTTTGAAAGTTAACACTAAGAAAAAAAAAAGAAACAACCATTTTTTTTCTATAGTGCTGCTATATATTTAGAAACTGCTAAAAACAGGAAAGCCATTGTGAGTGATTATACAGCTATAATTCTGCTTTCTTATATATTATCCTAAATAAATATAATTTTAGGGTTGTTCTAAATATTAAAATTCTCACCAGGTCAATATTTCTACATATTTTAGCCAGGCACTAGTTCTGTATTATTAAAAACAACACTTTGTGTTAAAATAACACCTTTCCACAGCCAAGAAATTGAATCTGCAGTGACACAGTACTGCATTTATTAGATATTAATGCCACTGAAGTCAAACATTAAAAAATCATACAGTTTTCCGTGGGAGGAAGAATAGTGCAACTCCATGGCTACTTCAGTGTCATGCAGTCCTGTCAGCAGTGTACAAATGGCTAAGGACCAACTGGCCTCTGGCACTAATCATACTATAGAAGAGAGGGGGCACAGATATGGTTTAGATGAACAAGGACTGATGTAACTGAATTTAAAATGTCCTTGTGCCCTGTGCAGAGCTGGCCATTGTGTCTGACAGCGGCACTGGTCAGTGAGCTTGCAGCCAAGGGAATGGGCAGCAGAGCTGGGACCAGCAGCTATGGACAACACATTTGTTTGGAGCAGGGAAGATGACCCCAGTTCATGAGCCTCTCAGTCCTGTAGTGAATTTCCATCACTCTACAGGACATAAAATCGTGGCTGTTTCAAATATGTGCTGAAAGAGTGAAGGACCCAAACCTGTTTTTAAAGTTGACTCCCATTGGCTACTGGGCCAGGTTCTGTCCTCCCTGGATGTCTTTCCAGGTTCAGGCCCTGGATAATTAAAACACCACCCACATTTCCAGGCTGTAGGCTGTGACTCCTAGACCTCACCCAGCAGAGCTGCCCCTGGAGCGGGTCCACAACTGTGGAGTGGGTTTGCACCAGATCCTCCCAATTCTTATCACCTCTTCTCCCTGTTTGCTGTACCAGACAGGCATGGCAACTGTTGTGTCAAAGGCACAGAAAGCTCACAGTTCTGGAAAGATTGTTAGAGTTCTCTGGCACAAATGATGGTCCAATCTCCCCTCATGATACTGCACATGGATTGAACGTACATGTGGGCTCCAGTGTCCAGTCTGTTAGGATGAAGGCATAGGAGTATTGGTAATTGAACTATTATGTATTGAACTCAGACCCTTCTTTCATTACATATATATGCAGTGGAATAAGCCAAAACAAGACACCAAATAACTAGGAATTAAAATGTGGAGTCCTGTCTGTATTGCTATTTCCATTCCTGCTAATCCCAAAGGAGGTGCTGAACTGCTGCCATGAACTGTTACTGTAATTAAGTCCTAGGAAAAGCTTTTCTAACCACTTCTTGTGGAGAAAATGTTTCATTTTTTTCATTTGTAACAAGATTATTGTCACATAGGTGTATGAGCTATCAACTACTCCAGATATGTGCGTCATTAACTCCTGAAGATGAAGCCTGATAAAAATGTAGAAATAGAAAAGACTTACACCCAATGCTCTAACCTTCAGGCTATGATTTGAGGTACCTAAAATAGGGATCATTGGCTCTGTGTATGTGCCAAAATACAGTCAATCAAAAAAAGGGAAAGGTTTCTCTAAAATGATCTCAACAGGAAGTTCCCTGCTTTCAGGAAGTGTTGGATCCACTGGAGGTTACTAGCCCAAAGTCGCTGTGATGAAATCACTCCACAGAAGATAAATCTTGTGGAATTCTGAGTCCAGTATTTTGACTGACAGACCATGGCATGTGAATGTTGCCTTTATTCACTGAAAATTATGGAGTCCTCCTTTAAATGTTAACTATATGAATATAAGCCTTATCAAATTATATATAATTCAAAAAATTTAAAAATATAAAGGTCACTGACATTCCTTGATTCAATATACATATTCCCTTACTTCTGTTGTGCATCCTGTAATGCTGTCTGTGGTAATATCTCTCTGTATTTATATATCAATATAAAAGATCTTTCCTTTTCTAGTGTACATGTATTTATATATATACTTATGTAACTCTAATTCCATAGATACCTTTTGGTACTATTTAGAAGTAACTCTTTCAAGTCTGAGAATTGCTGTTGGAGATCCTTTTTCCTAGACAAACTGGAGCTGGATGAGTTGGAGGGTACTGCTACTGAGTTTCCAGGCTAGCAGAAATGTATATTTTATAGCAGTAGAGAAAGGATTTCTCTTTAAAACATGTGTCATAAGCATAATCCACAGCAAAATGATGTGATGTCCAGGCTTCTCTGGCATTCTACTTCAGTGTCCCAACTCACACTGGTCTTTGTCTCACAGGCCCCTTTGGAACTCATGTCACCAAAGCCTTCAGTTCCTCTGGGATCATTAAATCCTTACTTAATTTCCAGCAGATATGGGAATTGTATGTTAGCAAATGTAATGTACACAAATCATTCCAGCCACCCTTGTATTAAATGAAGTTTTTTAAGAAGCTGGTTTTGACCTGATAGAATATAATGGTTTCAAGGGAACCATATAACCATTACAATCCATCATATAAATGAATACTTAGGGACACCTAAATCCAAAGATTATTTGACTGTTGTACATGCACTTTCTTAAAGGGGGCTGGAGGATAGACCCCTCAAATCTGCTTTTGTGCTTTTACAAAATTTTTCTTAAAAATGAGCACATATAAAAACTTTCTCAGATTTCCACAATGATCAGTCCATTTTGAATCAAGGTGACTCCCAGCATCAAATTACATTTTGGATATATTGCTAATAAATTATTAGTTTAGAAAAGCAAAGGATTTCAGAATGGTAGAGAGTATTTTATACAACCACTTCTGATTGCAGACCCTGGTGTCTCTATAACCTGATGTTTTCTCATGTGTTATTAATTACTGTGTACTGTACTCCTTTAACATCTATGGCAGATACTGAAAGCTGAGGAAAAGCAAGTGATATAAAATACAAAAATGTTCTGCTTTTGCTTCCTTTTGTTGCTCTCTCACAATGTAAAAACAGATAAATGGTTTCCTCTTTCAAATACAACAAAAAGAAATTACTCCTGGGAGGAGCCCTGGGATGCCAAGTTTGAGCCTGGATTGAATTTTTATGACCACTGTAAAAACTCCTGAAAATAGGAAATTATAATGGAAATGCTGACTCTCACTGCACCAGTGTGAGCAGCACCACCACGGCATTATTAGTGATCTAAAGGGGCTGGAAGTTAAAGTGGAATCATTTACACAAGCGACTTCACACCGCTTTGCAAACAAGGGGTGTGTGNCGGGGGACTGGGGGTGGGGGGAGATCTTGTACTTAATTAGTTGCTTGCAAAATCCATTGTGATTCTTGAAGAAGACAAATCCCCTATAGCTCTGCTCCGTGCTCTGGGTTTTCTTTCCTACTCAGAATTTGCTGGCAGAGGGCTGTCCCCGCCGGTTGCGCGGGGCGCGGGGGGGCTAACCGGGTCTTACGCACCCGCGGATCTCTGCCCCGCCGCAGTAACTCTCTAGAGAAGGGTGGAAATATATTAAAGCGCTGGGTTTAAACATCTCAGCATCGCAATCAAGAAAAAACGATTTCCCCCTTGCTAACAAAATGGAGATGTTCCAAAGTTTGGCTTTTATTTTCAGGGAGCCCTAGAAGTTTGAAAAAAACCCAAAAAACTCAAAAGTTGGCAGACCAGCGTTATATCCATCTCTGCACCACTTTTCTTTTTGGGGGATGGAGGCGGGAGTTGCTATTTGAAGAGCGTTTACTCGCACCGCGGGAGCAGTTTCCACCCGCGTTGTTTGCCGCTATTCTTCCCTTTCTTGTCATTAGCAGCTATTAAAATAATAAGGCTACATGGAACCTGAGGAGCGAACTGGGGTCGGGAGGGAGGGAGAGGGGGATCAGTTTGGGAAAGAGGGTGCAGGAGCGGCCGCTCTGCCTCCGGGCCCTGCCCCGCGCCCACGGCCACCCGCAGGTCCCGGCCCCGCTCCGCGCTCCGTCCCCAGGGGCTCCTGGCCCTTCCTGCCGCTTTCTGACTCTCCCTTTTCATCTCAACCCGGGCAATTCCAGGGAGGGCAGAGTCCGCACACCTTCAGCGCGGTCATCAGCAAAACCGGAGGAAGAGGAGAAACCAGGCAAAGCGAGGAAAAGTAGAATATATGTATACACATATAGATATATGTATCCCAGGTGCCACAGATAACCGGGGCATTACACCTTGCCCGGGGAGGCGTGAGGACAAGGAGGGTAACGCTGAGTGCACTTGTGCCTACTCTCCCCTGCGTGTCGGCAGCGCAGGCTGCTCCATCCTCCCAGGGAAGCTTCGGGAGCGAAGAAGCTTTGGAAGCTCCGCCGAGCTCTGCCGGCTGCTCAGTCCTGCTCCCTTTCCCGGGAGCGTAGGGAGCTGCAGGGCTGCCGAGCGGAGGCGGCTTTGCCCAGCCATCCCCCACCCACCGCCGCTGCGTTCGCCAGACTCCAGGGGCGATGGAGCCCCTGGACTCGCCGAGCACAGGAGAACCTCCCCCTCCCCGCCGGAGCCGCTGCTCCCCCCAGCCCCAGCCCGCCGATGATGCTTGGAGAGTAGCACAGTTGTTTCTACTCAGTAAAAGAATTTTTAAGGGACAAGGGCAGTTCCCCGATGGGGAGAAAGTCCCACGGAAGCAAAAGGGAGTTTTATCCTTCCCATGGCTATGGAATGGGGCCGGGAATCGTTTTTCTTGCAAAGGTTAAGTGGGTGAAGCTGGGTATCCCAGCTGCAGGAGGGAACAGGAACATCAGTCAGACTGTATAGCCCTCTCCCAGCACGCGTGTAGGTGTATCCAGGGATGGCCGGCATCCACAGGAGCGTAAACCAGAGGAGGCGCGATCCCCAGTGCCCGCGGTGCACAGGGTTAGCCCTTGAACCCAGAACTCGTTAGAGAAGGGTTGACAAGCGCAACAGGCTCCCCACGGGTGGGACGGGAAAATGCCCTCAGATGTTCTCCCCGTGCCCCCTGAGTCTGCTCCGCAAGGGTGACGAAGCCGCTCGCCCCGCTTCGGGCACCAGCGGCGGCACCGACGGCACCGGGGCGAGGCGGCAGCGCTGACTCCGGCGCTACGGGAGCGCAGCGGGCAGGCAGTCCCGGTGAGCCGGGCGCCGGCTGATGCCCGGGGTGCTGCTCCCCGTAAATGGGGTGCAGAGCACAGGGGGCCTTTGCCTTGCAGATACGTGGGACAGGATAGGGACGAGGATGACTTTGGGAATGGGATTCAGGTGGGAAATAGGAATGGGGTTCCAATATCCCCAGTGACCCCACAGATTTCTCTTGAAACGAACTGGGTTTCACTGTCACGTCTATATCCTAAAAACGTGGCTAGCTTTGGAAGCAGATGCCTTCACTTTTCTCAATTCTCTTGAAGTTGAAACATTCCTAATCGACAGCAGATCTTTGCTGTGGAAAAGCGCAGCATATTCCCTGCATATCAGAGCTAACAGTGGTTTTGCACCCCGTTCTCGATATTAGGTTCCCCACCGTTGCAAGCTGACATAATGCAAATTAGCAAGGGACATCATAAAAATCCATCAGAGAATAAAGGTTTTGGAACAACATACCCTTCATAAGTTAAACACCAGATATTTAAAATAAATGCAGTTAGCAAGACAGCTAACCTGAAACTTCAGTTCTATAGCCAGTGGGTTGACAAGTCCAAATATTTTTATTTTTTAACAAATACGAAAATATCAGACAACGCATCCAGGCAGCTTTCAGCTACAGCTTCCAGGAATACTCTGGAATAGAAGTATAACTCAACGACCTGCTTTGATTATAAACTATTTTCGCGTGGGAATAATTTTTTTTTGTGTTTCCCTCCCCCATAGACAATGAGATCATTTACTTCCATTTATTTCGATGTTTAAGTATTTATTTCGTAATAATGGGGCTTGTATCTGGACGTGCATGGTTTTTATTTTGTTCCGTCAAAGGCAGCACGTGCAGGTATCGTTGCTGGTTTTGTGTTTACCGTCTCAGCTAATCCACTATTTCTCTAAAGAGAATTGCGATTTTTGTTTTATTAGTGCAAAAAACTAATAAAGCCACCCTCAGCTGTAACAAGATTTTTCCAATGGGAAAAGATACATCCCCAGTTAGAAGAGCCTATCTGCCGCCTGTATCTTGTTCTGGGGACACTTGAGAATCTTACATTCGTGTTCTGACAACTGGACTTAAACTGTATTTGAAAATGCAAACTTATTCAAAGAAGTCAGCTTACAGCATCGGGCACAGGATTGCATTCTCGACAGGAATGAAAATACGCTGTTTAAGTATTTGGGATTTTGAGGGTTTGCGGGGGATTTCATTTTTTTTTTTTCCTCCTTGGTTTGGGGGTTTTTTGGGGAGGTTTTTTGGGTTTTTTTTTTGGGGGGGGGGGGGGTGGGGGGGGGGAGCTGAGTGTGTGTGGGGATAACAAAGAAAGAGAGAAAGAAAATAACAGCATGAAATGCAAGAGAACCGAAGAACAGAAGAAGAGCTGGGAACGTCTTTTCTTCGCCTCTGCCTCATAAAAATGCCACTCGTTTACAAAAAGAGGGAACAGAAATCTCTTCTGCCTAGAGCAGAGTGCAGTGCTGGACCCCAAAGAGTTCATAAAAATAGAGAGGATTTGGGGTAGAAATGGCAGTGCTAGGCTTGCTTCACCACTATACTGTCATGTTCATGAAAAGTTATTCTGCAGGATGATAACGTAGTGTCTTCTTGTTGCTGTTTTGTTGATTTTGATTTTATTTGATTGCTTGTTTTCCTTTGGAGACAGTAAATTTAAAAAAAAAAAAAAAAAAAAAAAAAAGAAAAGGTGTAATAACGGGAGTGACATGAACAATAAAAAGACACATGCGTGTCCCTGAGCATGGTACCGTGTTATCCTGACGGATCTGTCTTCGCTCGCGTATTATGTTACCCTGGATCCTCGGGACAATGTAATACACCCAAGTAATTTTTCCCCCTTCACGGATCTAAAGGAGTGTGAATGGATGGATGAATAGCAAAACAAATAACCGAGGAGATTACGGCCTCAGGATTAATTATAAAGCACGTTTAACCTTTTTCTTTCGAGGGTTATTTTGTTTTTCTTGTGTCGCCCTGGTAGTCGCCCCGGGACCTCAGCAAAGCTTTTCCCCGATCCGAGGGCAATCCGAGGAGTTTCGCACGCTGTGGAACCCCTCCGGGGCGCGGGGAGAGACCCTCCCGGCCCGTGGGAGGAGGGAGAGAAGGAAGGCACCGAGGTCAGGGGCACTGGGGCGGAAAGTGGGGATCAGGAAGGATGATGGGGCGGGCGGAGGAAGCGGCTCTGACCCGGGGGTGGACCCCTCACAGGTAAGCGGCTCCCGGGATCCTCTCGGAGGATCTTCTCAGAGGCAGAACGACTTGCGATCCCTGAATCCATCCAGCGGGAGCAGATCCCTCCCTCCATCCTCCCCCCACTTTTTCATCCTTTTTGCCTTTGTCTCCCTCCTGCCCTCTGGGGAGGTCCCGGTGAGTCCTGTCCCGCGGCTCTGCTCGGCGGGGAGGGGGCGCAGCGGCCGGGAGCGGCGCGGTTCGGCGCTGTTCGGCGGGNGGTCCCCCGGGAGGACGTTCCGCCGCGGGGGCCGAGCGCAGAGGGCCCTGGGGAGATGCTCCAGGGGAGGCTGCGGGAGCGGGGCGTGGGGGCCGAGATGAGAGGTTTGCAGGCTGCGAGCCCCGGGCTGCTGCGCCTTCGGGAGAAGAGGGTTGAAAAGTTGGTTCTTCCCAGCCAGAAACTTTCTCCCTGCGCGCGCATGCCCGGAGTGCGGTGGGAGGTTGAGGGGGGAGCTGGGAGGGGGGGTTGAAATAAGGAGGAGGCAGGAGGGAAGGGATCGGTTCAGTCTGAGCGCGACTGCTCTCGGGCGCGTTCGCACTCCAGCGCACGCAGCCGGCTCCGGGAGCAGGAGCAGGGAAAGCACCTCCGGCACCGCCGGCCGGAGCACCTGGACACCTGGCCCCGCTCGGATCTGCCTGTACCCGCTGGAGGAGCAGTGGGGTGGGTGGGGTGAGCTGTGCCCCCCAGGGCCAGCACAGACACTGACCTAGCCCAACCTCTTTTTTTTTTTTCTTTTTCC
>VZTN01019243.1:1960-19399 GCA_013400515.1 Erpornis zantholeuca | reverse complement strand
CAAACCTACCTCAAAACTCTTGCGGGGAGACGGTGGAGAAGCCTGGCCCTGCGGCCGTCCCGCGGCACCCACCCACGCCCGCCGTGGGGCCGCGCTCCCGCCCGTGGCCCCGGAGCCGCTGTCCCTCCAGGGGCCGAACCAGAGATCTTTGCTGCTCTGGATAAAGGCTACCCCAGGCACTGTAGCGATCGCTGGTGCACTCGGGCCCCGGTTATTATTTATTATTATTGTTTGAGAGACCAAAGCCTATCTTATTCACCCGCGCTCGCAGTGGTGGTCTGGGGAGACTTGTCAACACCGATTTCGTGATAAAATGTGAATGATGATTTTATAAGGATTGAGCGGAGATATCCAAGGCACATGCTGACTGAGTCCTTCCAGTCCTCATTAATGGTAGCAATTAACTCTTTCACGCTCAATTAGCCCCGAATAAACCTGCTTTAATAGATTCTGCACACTTCATTAATACTTTGAATAAATCTGTGCTGAACAATGCACTTTATTCCTCAAGAGCACCACGCTCGAATAATGCGGAGCGAAAGGGCAGTTTTATTCTCTTTCCACTTAGTTTCCCAAACACAGATAACTTGTAAGCTCCATTTCCTCGCTTTAACTTTAGGAAGGGAAAATTTTGTCCCCTCAAAGGGGACAAAATAAATAGGCGAACTGGTGGCAAAATGCTGCACACCGATGTGTGCAGCCGAAAGGACGGGGCTACCAGACTTGAAAAAATTCAGGCAAAATTTGGGGAACTTTTTTTGACAGATGAACCTGATTGCTGTAATTTGAGGTTCTCACAAGAATGCATCACATTATGCCCGCTACTTTATCATGTTTGTAAAAATAAGCAACGTTCTCAGGGTAATTTACCTACTTCATTCTTCCATGTGGAACTAATTAGCAAACCTCATTATTTATGAGTCAGGTATTTAATGTAACAAATATCCCTTTCAAAGGACACATCGGAAATTGATAATTCAATGTAGAAAGGAAAAATACCGATTAGCTACAAGATTACTTAAAAATCCATTGAATTTCTCCTCTTGCTGTGCTACCAGCAGAAAGCCGGGTAGATTTTTTTTTTTCCTGGCATATAGAGTAGGTAGAATTAATCTGGAAGGTTAAGGTTGCAATGGTCTTAAAACAGTGACAACTGGACAATAACATTACCGTATCTTCACTCAGGACAAAGGGTAAGAAAGCTGGAGACAGATGTAGTCTTTCAAGTTTATGATCTTATTTTGCAGGATAAATTTATCTTGGCATGAGTGGGTTTTGTTTCAGTCAGAACACAAGTGGTTTGTTCTTAATTACTCACCGAGCTACTTTGTGCTAAAAAAGAAAACCCCGCGCAGTTTTATTGCAATGGGGGAAATCAAGCAGAGAACTCGCAGGGTCTTCTTCTGGAAAAAAAAAAAAAGAAAATAAAAAAATAAAAAAGAAGACCCGATAACGATCTGTTTACATGAAGCAGAATTAAAGGTGAAGGTGACACTGAAATCAAAGAAACGTTGATCTCTGTGGGCAAGCGGGAGACCAGAGAGTTACTACACTGTGAAACAAGTTCGCTTTGATGTCCCGAAGTGAGGGGACTTCTTTATGAAATATCCTGCTTTTCATCCATATTTTTGACTATCCTGGTCATACAGAGCAAAAGTAAAGCTTACATTTCTGGAAAAGTGCCAAGAAACTTGTAGTAACATGAACGCTCTGCTCCCACCTACTCTTTTCTTCTTATTTTCTTCTCTTGTCTTTTTTTTTTTTTTTTTTCCTTGTTTTCTTTTGCTTTTTCATCCTTTTTATTTTTTTTTTTATTTTTAAATTTAACAGAGCTATTCTAGCAAAAACCTAAAGACCGTGGGCTCAATGGATGCTATTATGATCTGACTGTATTTCTCCTTGGTTTGTTCTTTATTGGGGAAATCGAAAGAGAATTTTTAAAATGTTTTCAAGTGACAACTTACCCATATTGACATAGTAGATTTCTGCTTATATATTCCATATTAAATGTTTTCTAAGGATACAAAGAAAGAAAGAGGGATAAACTTCATTTGCAATAGCCTGTTTTATTTTCGAGATATCTAGAGCTACCTAGACAGGAAAACAGACACCAAGCCATTGTGATGGACAGAAACACACATTTTCAGGTACCTGGACAAGAGGATAAGTGTGTTTTTTGTGCACTTTGTTCTCAGGGTCACCAGCTGAGGCATTTGTGCTGTGATGTGGACATGCTTAGTGTGTAGGCAGCACTAACTAAATAAAAGTATATTCCCAGTAGAGCAACAAAACAGTCTGGTTGGTTCAACAGCCCTAAATAGTTTAGCAAAAAAAAAAAAAAAAAATAGAAAGAGGAAAGGGGGGAGAATGGAGAATATAATGCATTTTTCAATCAGTCACTATCCAAAATGAATCCACTTGAAAAACAAAAAATGTCACAATCTCTTATTCTGGGTCATTGCAGTGGCATTCCTCTAATTCTCTTCCTGCTGCTGATTTATGTAAAACAGAGTGAAAGGTGGGCCTGGAGTACAGAGCTGCTCAGAGTAAGCTTCTCCCTCTCACACCCTCCCAGCTGCAGCTTCTCTTTCCAGGGAACAGCACACATATAAATCAGATTTGTTTCCCTGGTCTTTAGACCTCTTCCACCACCAGTTTCCACACCCCCAGACTTCCAGTTCAGAGGGACAATTACTGCTCTGCTGGGCTTTGCTGCCTCCATTTCTCCAAAGAGGCTTTGCTCTTCACACGGGGGTGAACTCTAGCCCAAATACTGCAAGGACCCTGCCGGAGTCCCCTGTGCAGATCTTTTGGAGAAACCTGCTGTGACTCAGCAGGAGCCCTGTGAGGATCTTATGAAGACCCTCTGTGGATCCCATGGGAACCCTGCAGCAAACCTGTGGGGATTCTGTCAGAAAATAACCCCACTGAAGGCAAATCCCAGAGCTTTTTGAGGGGAAACTGAGTATAAGTTGAGGGCTGGGGAGTAAGGAGTTGGCTCTCTGGGCTGCAGGGATGTGATGCTGCCAAAAGCCATGGGTGCTCTCTCACACCCACAAAGGGAGGAAGCTCTGTCCCCACCAACAACCCTCGGGAGGCATCTCCTGACAAATGGTCGACAGCAGCCGGGGCTGAATTTTCAGACTGGGCCAGATGTGCCTCAATGGTGCTGCCTTGTAGCATTTTCCCCTCCATGTGGGGTGGGACAGGTAGGGATCTGGCCCAGAAGAGAGGCGGGGGGCTTGGCAGGACCCTGAAACACAGACCAAAGTAGTGGCCCCCAGCCCAGGGAAGGCTATTAAGCAATTGCCTAGATTAGGATGTGGGCTTGAAGCCAGACACTTCTTCCTTAGAAGAGCAAATGGCACTTCAGATTCGTCACCCAAATTCAGCATTTTCCCATTTCTTTTTGCAGTACACAAGAGGGAGGGTTTTGGCTGGAATTTTCCCCATAATGTGGTTGTTTTTTGTTTTTTTTTTTCTCAAAATTATTTTCTCTTTTTTAATGAGGGAGAGCATGCAGTTCTGAGCATCCAACTGCCTCCATCTCCTGAGAGGCTTGGCTGAAGCCAGACCACAGGGAGCTGAGCAGCCCACGGGCAGCAAGCTCTGCACCCTTCCCCACATCACCTGAGGAGTGAGGGCTAAGCGCAGTTTCTGTGGACAGATGTAGTGGGTGGTATCTCACTATTTTCTAAAGGCTGAGGTCACCCAGGAAGGTGAATTTTAAATTACTGGGAGATGACTGAGATTTGTGGGCCAAAATGGCATGTCTCAGCTGTCTCTGTGTAGAGGATCACTGGAAGCCTACATAGTAGGGGATGATGCTGAGAAATGAATGATTGCAAATGGAGTACAACATTTATGTGCAAGAGAGAGATGGGGAGAGGGAGGATCTGGGGATATACTCATAGGAAAGAACTGGTCTGGTCTCTCCAAGTCCAAAGCAATCTCCTCCTGTGGCTTTGGAGAGGGATATTAATGAAGGGTCAGGTAAGAAATTCCCTCTGCTTTTGTTTTTATATAAATCTACCTCTCCCTCTTCCCCCCTCCATCTTTATTTTCCAGATATTTTCCTCCCCTGTTCCCAAGATCCTCCTCCTGAGCGGCCACCATGGGAAGTAAAACCCTGCCGGCCCCAGTGCCTATCCATCCTTCCCTCCAGCTTACCAACTACTCCTTCCTGCAAGCATTCAACGGGCTGCCCGCTGTGCCCTCTGACCACCTTTCCAACCTCTATGGCTTCAGTGCCCTGCACGCTGTGCACCTGCACCAGTGGACTCTGGGCTACCCAGCCATGCATCTGCCCCGCTCCTCCTTCTCCAAAGTGCCCAGCGTCTCCAGCCTGGTGGATGCACGGTTCCAGCTGCCGACCTTCCCTCTCTTCCCACACGTCATCCAGCCCAAGCAAGAGGCTACCAACATTACCCTCAAAGCCAAACCCCGCTTTGACTTTGCCAACTTAGCAGTGGCTGCCACACAAGAGGACCATTCTAAACTGGGACAGGCAGACAGTCAGGGCTCACCTGCAGGGCTGGGGTCTTTGCTTGAGGTGACTAAACTCTCTCCAGAAAAGAAACCCACACGGGGAAGGTTACCATCTAAAACCAAGAAGGAGTTTGTGTGTAAATTCTGTGGCAGGCACTTCACCAAGTCCTACAACCTTTTGATCCATGAAAGAACCCACACTGATGAACGGCCCTACACATGTGACATTTGTCACAAGGCGTTCAGAAGACAGGATCACCTGAGGGATCACAGGTAACTATTTTTCTTCTCCCGTTCTTTTTCCTCTGTGTATTTGTATTCTCCCAGTTACCCTTCTACACTCAAGATTCTTGCAAGAAAAGTCAAGTACCATCCAGCCAACGGTGTTCCCTCTAGTTCTTCCTCTGCCAACTGCTGGTGGAAAAGCCCAGGTAAATCACAGTGGTAGACATACTTCACTCCATAAAAACAACTTTCTTTTTAAAACAGCCTCCTTTTTAGCTTCCAGAGATGTTTTCATTTGCATCATCTTTTGTCCTCTGCCTCTATGATCATTCGGAAATGCCGTGAAGACATGTAGCCTGATGACCCCAAAGTAAGAGAGAAGCTCTTTATCCCTAAGAAAGGCACCCTATAACCCTGTGACGCCACCCCCCTCTTGCCCACACACGTACAGAGAGTTGCCTGGGTGCCACACTCCAGCCCTCTCAATCTCAGCAGCAGGTGTGAGAAATCTCCAGCATGTTCTCCCTCAGGTAGCTCACTGCTGAGTTTAGGCCAGTTATTTCTGACATCTCCATTGTTTTTCTCTCTCTAGATATATCCATTCTAAAGAAAAGCCTTTTAAGTGTCAAGAATGCGGGAAAGGATTTTGCCAGTCCAGAACACTAGCAGTCCACAAGACACTGCACACGCAAGTAAAGGAACTGAAACCTGCCAAACTTAAGTGTTGAATCTCCAACTTCTATGAACTTTTCCTCCTCTTCAGACTTTACACCAAAATTAGAGAAGAAACAAAACTTTCAGGACGGGAGCACTGGACTTTGTGCTTTGTTTTTGTTTCTACTTCAAAAAGGGCAAAATCTGCACCCCTTCCATCCCCCGTCCAAGAAATTAACTTCCTAAGTCGTGGGTGAAAAGATTATTTTGCATTTAAAATATACATGAATGATACAGAGAGTGCTAGCTGACTTGTGTGGCTTTGATAAACTTTATGCCAAAAGGTGGTGCTCACGTGTTGGACAGGAATCTCTCTAAAACCAAACAAAAACCCACAAGACACCCCCGACTAATCCCCTCCCTCTCCCCCCAAAAAAACCAAACCAAAATAGTAGCTTCAAAAAGTATTACTTAAGAAAATTCAAACTCTTATTTTATACTTTTTTTTTTTTTTTTGACTGTATAAAGCTTCTTATTTTTACACTTCAGGAAATACAGAAAATTCCAGAAGACGATTAAGAACTGAAACGATGGTTTTTCATCACAGCACCATTAAGACAAGGAGAGGGGCAACTTGCAAATCTCATTTGCTAGTTTGTTTTCAGAAAAGGAGAAGAAAATTAATGTTTGGAAATGACCTTATTCTCTCAAGTGGGGCATCCTATCAAGTGTTAGAAAACACATCGAGATCCCAGACCCATGGGTTGCTGGTGTTGGGACAGATCAGTGTTCATGGGACACAGAGGGCTTTTTTATTACCTTGTGGTCCAGTGTGCTCTGAGGAAGTTTTAAACTTCTGGACTTATTTAAAAAACCCAGAGGAAAGAAAGATAGCAATATGTCAACCTGACGGTATGCACAACGTGGTTTTAGTGGTACTTTAAAGTCTTTGTGTGTCCTGGTGTGAGAGAACAAATCTCAATTTGAGAGCGTATTTTTTTAAATGCTGGCTTTCTGAACAGTGTATTCAAATTAAGAGACATTCCAATAAGTTCTGTTTATTAAAAAAAAAAAAAAAAGTTGTATGGCTGTTTGGCACTTTATGCTGATTATTGGTAATTGACATTTATCACTGGATTGTGTGTGGTTTTTAAGTATTAAAATAAATTGTTATTTTACAGGCAAGTCTGTATGGACTACATATGTGTTCATTTGGTTTCTGATCTCTTCCCTGGTAAACCCTCTTTGTCAATATTCAGAACCTAATTTTATTTTTTTTTCTTAGTTTTTTCCTCAATGGTTGTTTCTACCAGTCTTGGAAAGTCTGGATCTTACTTCTATGCATTAGTATTCCCCCTCCTAATTTTCTTCCCCTCTTCTTTTTCCCTTTTTTTTTTTTTTTTTTTTTTTTTAAGGCTGACAAAAGTAAACAGATCTGCAGCGAGTGGAATAATATTGCTGCTAGTGAGGAAAAAAAATCGTCTTGGGTAACTAAGTCGTGGGTATTAGCTGATAAGATTAGGTGTCAGAAGTGTTATAAAACAAATCAGATGAGTAATGGGTGGACTGTTGCTGCTCTCGGAGCCTGGAGGTGCTGCGGGGAGAGCCTCCTTCGCACCCCATCCTGCGTTTGTCGAGAGCGGGCAATTTTCAGTCACATCTTCGCCCGGTTCCGCGCTGATTGGGGCGGCCTTTGATTCCCGGCAGCTGTCTTAGATCAGAGATGTTTATTCCACCGCGAAAACTCTTTGGATCGAGACGGGGGAGAGAACTCAGTGCTGGGGCATCCGCTTGAGCCTTTGAAGCTCCTCTTGCCGCCGTCCTTTCTCGTCCCCTCGGCAAACCCTGAACCTTCTTCCTCCCGTCACAAATCAGTGCCCCCGCGATAAGAGAAGCCTCTTTTTTGCAAAGTAGCGATGAGGCAGAGGTGACCTCGGAGCTGCCCAGCGGCTGCTGTGCGGCCGCGGCGCGGATGCTCGGCCGGGGCGCAGATGCTCACCGCCGCCAGCCGCTCGGTCCAGGGCGGCTCCTTTCCCCTTCCCCCCTGCCGCTTTTAGTAATTATTTCTTTATTTGGTCAAAGAATCCTATCAACGGCAGGGAAAAAGTTGCGGTTGTAATTCATTTAATGTAAGGGGAGGGGGGAGAAACCTCTCTCCCCCTCTTATTTATTGAACACCCATTCGAGCGCACCGTAACTAATGAAAAGGCACTTGCAGAACGGGCTGCGGACCCACCTCCAACGTGGGAATGCCCTCGGGGAGCTCGGGATGAGAAGTGCCGCCTGTGCCTGCATCCAGCTCCGAAGGCTAGTAGCATGGGCAGAGTTTGAAGCCGGCTTGCTTTGGCTTTGCTTCGCACCCGCCACTCTATTCCCACCCGCGGGAAGACTTTTGGTTTTGGCATCTGAAAAAAGGCATCTGAAAAGCAGCAAGCGAGGGGTGCGGGGTGAAGTCCGCAGGAACCTGGGGGCAGCCCGGGCCGGCCCTGCGCGGGAGGAGGGCGGGACAAGCGCGGAGCCCTGCGCGCCGCTCCGCCGGCATCTCTCTGGTGCGGGAGCCCGGCTGGAGCGAGGAGCATCCATCCCTTCGCAGCGCTGGCCGAGCCGGGCCGGGATGTTTGCTCGGCAGCTTTTCTCGGAGGCGATTTGAAGGTGTCGTCTCCCCCGGTCCTCGGTGGGGGTTCAGAGTGATTGCTTTGCGCAAACCCTGCAGGAGCGGCCGCCTTTCCCCGGAGTGGGTCGCTGCCCGGAGCGCTCCGTGGGACACCCCAGCCGCCCCCGGTGCGCCCCGCTGCCGGGCCAGGCCACCGCATCCCGCTCCTCGCCGAGGGCGCACCAGCAGCCCCGAGCACTGACACGGCGTTAAGGGGAAGCCTGAAGGCTGGCGGGGTTCATCCTCCTCCGTGCGCTTCTAAACGGAGATGCGGAGAGCAAATCCCCCGTGAACTTCCCCGTCCCTCTTGTGTGTCTCCTGGCACCAAGTACAGGAACAAGGATGCACCCGGGATCCTGTCGCCGAGCGAGAAAGCAAAGGGCACTGTTGCTCGGAACCAGGTTTTCAGGGGTCGTAACTACGAGGCAGAAATCCGAGTCGGGTCCACAGGGAGGGAGGAAGGAAGGGACTCAGGTCACTCCACCGAGGCTTTCCCACGGTCGCTCCACCGTCTCCTTAACACCGGGAAGCTGAAACACCCGTGGCGAGGTAAGAAACCGTGTCAGTAACTGGTTCCTGGGAACCATTAGAGCTGCGGGGTTGCAAAGGTGGAGAAATCACTCCTCCCAGCTGGGCATGAGAAGCGTTTCATTTGAAACCCTGAAGCTTGGTGATCTAACTGCCAAGAATTTCTTTGGACCTACATTTTTATGTGCAATTAAAAAGGAAAAAAAAATCTCCAGAACTGACATAATTAGAAATACAGATGTATTAAAGCTACGTGGGCATGCCGAGCACAGGATGCATGCACAACCTCTTAATGTCACTTGTGCTGCACTTACACACGTGTGCATTTCTTCCTCCCAGAGGGCCACTTTTGCCCTCGTGCTAACAAAGGGTATCTATCTGGTCATGCTCCCAGCTGCATTGGGGAGCAGTTCACCTGTTCCCTCCAGTGTTTTCAAATTTGCTAGGAAGTATCAGTTCAGTGATTCCAAGGAAAGAAAAGTAGAGATGAAATTATGACAGTCGGAAGAGATAAGTTGTATTAAACCTGAAAATAAATGAAAGGAATTAGACGGGAAATGTGCCTTTTGTGTTAGGATCACAAATAATTTAAATGATTAATTGCCTTCCCTCTCTGTCTTTTTTCTTTTCTGTCTTTGTTTGTGTTTTAACCTGACATTCATGCAGTGGATAAAACTTACTTAGGCCTCTGTCTGCCAATCGAGAGATGATTTTGTTTTCACAGTTGCTTTAAATTTTGCATTTTCATCATAAAAACATCACTGAATGGGAGTTTGCAAGAATAAAAAACTGGGCACCTGACTCTAGTTGCCTCTTCCTGCAAGATTTATGAGGGAAACACATAATTTTTTTTTTCTTTTAATTCTTTTTTTTTTTTTAACTATTTCCAGTCACAGAAGGAAAACATAAAGATGTGTTGGCACATCTCTCTCTCTCTTCCCCCCCTTTGCATTCCAGTCATTCTTTTTCTGCCCATAAACTGTTAGTACTCTGCAAGAGCCTGATTCTGCACAGCCTACTAAGCCTGTTTTTTTGTTGGATGCAGGAAGAAATCCTGTCAGATGGGGTCTTCAGTGTACATTCATGAAACAGAGCAAAAGCCTCTCTCAGAATGTGGACTGGAACAGCAAATAGTTACTTTTCAGCTGTGGATTGCATGTGCTTCTGAAAAGGGGACCACAAATCACTGGGTTTTTAAAGGTTCCGCATGAGTTGTATATTAATCCCAGTTTCCCTAGGGATGGATTAATCCCAGCTTCCCAGTTGTGTGGCTAGAGACAATGTGGATGGGGTTGGGGGCAGGGGAGAAGGGAGATGGGGAAAGGAGAGGGAAATTAAAAAGATATATCACAGGAATACATGGCCTAAGTGGCGAGGAGCCATAAGTACTTTAGTTTCAATACCTTTTCTACCTCTGTCACCACATGTAAACTGAAGCAAATCACTTCAGCTTCCTGTTTCGGTTTCTTCATCTGTAAATTTGGGGTAATGCTGCTGATTTTGCTCCCAAGAGACTTGGCACATTCATGTAGAAATTCCTGCCCAACCCTCAGTAGTGAAAGGAGAAACTCCAGTTCGTACGTGGCCAGCTGAAAGCAGGGGCTGCTCTGGGTGATCTAATGGAGTGTGTACGACAAATTTATATTCACGTGTAATTCTTTCCCAGCCCTGGCAGTTTTGTTGAGAGATGGAGTCCTAGAGCCCAGTGTGCTTTTCTTCTCTACATTCCAATCCAGTGACTACATAGGAGGAATGGCATGGGCCAAATTCATCCCCGGTGGGACTCCAATGACATCAGTCATCTTTATAGGAGTTTTTTGAATGAAGTCAATTGGGTTTTACGAGGACCAAGTTTGGCCACATGGATATTTAACTGCTCAGAGAGCTGCAGCAGTGAAGGAAGCTTCCCTTGCCTTAGGAAGAATCACTTCTCAGTCTGGAAGACACAAGCAAAGCCATTGACTTCTTTCACATAGTCAAGTTTACCTCATTTAAATTCAAGAAACAGCTGAAGTGTGCTCAGCATCCAGTAGAACTTCAAAGAAAGAGCAACCTAGCTGCCTCAAAATGTTCCCAGCTTTTGATGGAACTCTGTATTGGTCCACAGGCTCAGTGCAGGTCCCACGGATCCCCAGCAGACTTGTCTCCCTGACAGAGGGCAGTGCCCTGCGGGAACACCCTCAGAAAGCTGCGAGTGGAGCAGTGGCTTTGGCACGGTGCTGTTCTGGGGCTGTTCCCTCTGCCCTTTATCACACCTGGCTCTTCCAGGGTCCCTGTCATGCTCAAACATCTCTGCCACTTCCAGTTCACATCTCCCTCTATGCTGCTCTCTGGGGCTGTAACTCCACTATCAGTTACCCTCGATGAGAACACAGTAGATCACTAAAAAGGGGCATTCTGTCCTCCACCTGTGACTTGGCTGCTGGTGCTGATTCCCCCTACACCTTACTCCTGTGCTTTACTGGAGTCTGACATTGCACCAAACACATACAGAACTTTATAGTAGCATTATAGTTTCTGACTCAGTGGATATTGAAAAAAAAACGAAAACCAGCAATTTGATCGGTGTTGGCAATGACCAAAAGTTTGTCTAGAGAGTTTGTCACCACTAATCAGTTAAATTATTTGCAAGGTTGGTTCATTCTGTATTTTTACTGCATCTTCTAAGAAACAAGTCAGTTTGAACAGCTAGAGAACTGTATTGTCTAAGTAGAAGAATGTGTGTTCTGGTGATATAAGAGATCACAACTGTTTCCGAAGAGATGAATGTCTCTTTTCCTGATTTCTAATGTGCCTTCTGTCTTTATTAGATCTTTGAGTGATGGAACTCATATTTAATTTTCAATAATTTTACATTATATGTGTGAAAAAATGAAATCTGAGTTTATGGGCTTGTTCATCTCTTTTGCAGCAACTTGACTTGACTGAATCAAACAGAGCTGTTCTAGTTTTACAGAAGAAGTTGTGAATTATAGCTAGTGATGGTTTTCCTACAGGCACAAAATCCATACTATTGAGACCCACTATCACTTTTTTTGTCTATTTTTAATTTTCCTAAGTTTTAATTTAGCCCTTTGTCTTCTGTTCCTATTAGTCTGTATTTCATACAGGAGAGAGAAAAAAAAAGAAATTATTACTAGCTTTTTAACAGGATATATCAACTCATACTAGAGACTTGATACTCAGTTTTTCTCTTTATTTTCTTTCTTCAATCTTTATTTCTCAGGTAATATTGCTTCATTATTTTTAAAATTCACATTTGTTAATACTTTTTTCTCTCACTTTTTTCTCTCTTTCTTTCTCAGTGTTGAGAGAATTCTTGCCCTGCCCATCCCAATTTGTGTTTCTGCCTCTTATTTTAATTTGCTTACATGCTGCTGAAACTCTACTTTTATTTGTCACATCACTGCACCTGATAACTCTAATTCAGTCTGGCCTTTTTTTTGCTACTCTCTGGTCTTCCTCAAGCTCAAGTTAGTGTCTTCCAGAATGAAATTCACTACAAATATTTCTTTTTCCAAGTCTCTGAATTAATTTATCTCTTCATCCTCTTGCTTTCTTCACGTATTTCAAACAACCACATAATTTCCAGCCTTCTCATCATGACATCTTTTCTCTTTCTGGCCTTTTGGTTTCAAATTGGAGCTTCTCAAATCACATTTTTCGAGTGAATGATTAATCTATTTAACAACTTCTTTATCTTTCCAAGGATTGTCCAGACACAACATGGCTTTCTTCCAAATGTATGTGAAGATATTTCAGTTTATATATGTCTTGTAAATACTTTTGAGGCTTTCTTTTTATCTATTCATTCTCCAGGAGTTCAGTACTAGTTTAAAAAAAGGCTCAGGTACATTTTCAGAGCGGAGAGGAGAAAACTTCCCAGTAAGGAAATATAAAAGTAGGTAAAAGGAGATTTCATCTAAATTTATATTAGGTGGGAGGGGTCTGTGTGCTAAATGGTTCCTTTGGGAATAACTCCATACTGATGAGTGTGTTCCCAATCTTGCTGTCCATCCTCACCTGCCATAGACCTTGAGGCTGCTCAGGCACATGTCCAGAGGAAGGACTGTGCTGCATGTCAGAGAACAAAGCAGGATGTCAGCAATACACAGCTATACAAGGCTGTGGGACTCTTCCTCTAACCAGGAAAAGTCTCTTTCAGGCTCTTCCATCTCTTATTAGTCAAACACTCAAACCCCCAAAATAACAATTCCCCATGTTTTTTCCCAAAATTACCCAGGCTGCTGAGGACTCTTCAGTGTTCCAGGCACAGACACTTCTGTTCTGCATGTTTTCCTCTTTCCTGGATGTCTCTGCTGCATGCAGAGAGCACCCACAGCCTCACACTGGTGCCTTTTCCAGTCTGATATTCAGCTGGTCTCACTGGGATGTGCTCAGTGTAGCTGGCCATAATGTCCTGAGGCCTTAAGGATGTTTTTCCTTGTGGGGTGCATCTCATTGTAACTGAGCATGGTGATATGACAGCTAATTACGCACTCCTAATTTTGTTTTTGAATTGTTTGATGTGAACTTTACCAAAATACTGGGTATCTTTATCCAAGATTATTTTTTTTCCGCTTCAGATCAGAAATTTTGTGATAAGAGTGAAATTGTATTGGCTACAGACTTGCAGGTTCTTTTCCCTATCTGTTTCTTTGCACATGCAAAACTGGGTTTATGTAAGTGTTTTTGAAAGGGGCATGAGAAACAACATCATGTGTGGCAGAAAGAGAAATCACAGACCATTGAGAATGTGCCACTTCCCACAACTTCCCTTTGAACTGTTGGTCAATTCTTTCAGTGTCTATTATGAACTTCTTTTTGTGCTCTTCCTTAAAATGCACTTCTCTTGGAAAATGACTTCTCTAACACTTTACAAACGTCTCTGGCTTTCACCACCCCTCAAGCACACTGCTGGATGTCTACTGAACATCCAGTGAATTGCTAGATACTGCTGGTATGCCAAATTTAGACTGTGTGGTGAAGACTGCTCTGAACAACTCTCAGCACAGTGTTGGCTGCTGGTCTTAGCAACCAATAAATAATTAAGAAGCTGGATATTTGATGATCCTTAAAAAAGAATGACTCACCCAGCCCTCTACTCTTGATTTCTTCATTAGCATAGTCATAGAGCCAGGCCAAGAATTGGTTTTCCCTTACGATTTTATTTGGTGGCCACTTGGATATGGCTTAGGAAACAGTTAGTGTCTCTCCAGCAGTTGGGAAATGTTTATTTCCCTCAGTGGATTAATAAGTCTATTTCAAAGTGCTGCAGAAATGAAAACTAGATTTTCAAAATGAGGAAGGAAGAACATTCACGGAGACAGTGTTTTCATCCATCTCCCTTCTTCCTGCACCTCAAAGGAAAAGTTTAAATGAATGGCTTAGATTCCCTAACTTTCCAATGTACCTAATCAAGTATATAAACTACATGAAGGATAATAAAAGCAATTTCCTCTGCTGGAGAAAATGGAAGGGGAGATCAAATGGAGCTGTTAATATTCTGGAACACAACCTTTCCACTGAACTCGTATCAGCTCAATTATCACATTATGGAAACAACACTAAGCTCCTGCAAAGATTTCACTCAATATAAAAAAGTCAGCAAGGACTTCGTGCTTGGTGCCATTTACTCAGAATCTCTGTGATCCACAAGGCTTCCTTCTCTATTTGTCCGGCACAGAGTTTAATTTTCAGACATAGTTTAAGACTTTTTGTTTTTTTTTACCAAGGTCTTGTATTCTTTACCAGGTGGGGATTTTGTCCCTTCTGAGTTTGTGATCAATATCTATTACATAGTTAGATGACTTTAATAAGATAGGCATTTCAGCCCCAGGTGTCCTGTCCTTCTGGGATGCAGTAGGTAAATTCCATTCGATAGCAATCTTCAAAAATCATTTAAAAGCAGAATGAGCACAGATACAGCCTTCATTACTGCTGGTAATCCTGTGAGAGCAATGAGATGTATCGGAAGGGACTGAACAGTGAAGAAGAGAACATGAGAACAAGTCCCTCTTCTGGACAATCCCATGGCCAAACAAAGAAGCAGAAATGTTGGATACAAGTCTGTCTGGCCCTGGTGTATTTCTCAGACCATTTCCTGCCACTGTGGACAATAAGGAAGAAAAAGATCAAGAGAGGCTTGGCTAAACCCAGAGGCGTGAACAAGGATTTGAAAGTCAGAATTCCAAACCCAAACTTCTAAAATTAACACCAAGAGCACCAAAATCACAGTGTTACAATTTTCAGAGATACAAAGTGCCAAAAGTTCCAACTAAAGTCTTTGTTGGCTGCAAGTGTTTAGCAGTCACAGCACTGATTTTGGCGCTTGAATTCATGATTGTTAGTTTCGGTAGGGTACCTAGTGTATAAATCACTCCTTGCTTTTGGCCCAGTGTTTGTAGATCTCCAGATGGAGAAGAGTGTGACCCAAAGGTGGATTTGGCAACTCCAATATGCTTTAGGTCAAACATCTGTAGGGAACATGTGTCTGATTTCCTTAGAACTTCATTGTTTCAGTAGATGGTGTATCCAGCACAATGTTATATCTGCTACTGAAATAGCTGAATGCAAATACCAGGAACCTCTGGGAAATTTTAGTTAATAGGAAAATAATCTAAAACAAATTCATCTGGTTATACAGCCAGGAGAAAAGAAATGAAAATAAAAGGAATTACTGATCCAACCAAGTAGGCACAGAAATGAAACCCCTCTAGGATTTTCTTTTTAGTTTCTCCAACTTCCATTAATTTAACATGCAAACTAGGTCAGCAGCAGAGTCTTGTTATGAATAAATGAATGCCATAGATTCACTAATGTTAAAATGTCCAGGCATCATTTGCTGCTTTGCAGAGGGAGCTGTGGCACAGCAGCTCTGTCTTTGGCTCCAAGCCTAATTCAGACACTCAGCCCTATGAGTCAATGTAGCAACTGCTGTAATGAAACCCCAGCTATGGAGAAAGCAAGCTGCACTGCCACAAAACATCAATTAGCCCATTTCTAGCCAGGGTAAGGGAAGTCACGTAAACTGCATTCTAAGTTCCTGCATTTGGATTTTAAGATGATAAAAGATTGGGAGTCAGCCTGAGATGTGGAAAGTTTTGTATTGGGCTCTCATCACAATACTGATATATTTGCTTGCACTCTTCAGTAAATTTCAATAGCAAAACATTGTAAAATCTAAAGGAAGTTCTGAGATGCTGTTTTCTCCATGTGCTGTCTCTTTGTGGAAGAAAAATTTTTAACTGTTAAACAGGTTATCAAAAATCTCAGTGGACCAAAAACTGATAATAGTGCTTCATGTACATAGCATTTTATTTCTCTTGTGGTGAGTGGAGATCTCCATAGGGAATTCTTTGTCCCCCTCTCAGTTTTTTTTTTTTTTTTTTTTGATGTCAAGATGAAAAAGAAGAAAAAAAATGCAAATAAACACATTTGACTTAATATAGCCATAAATAAGTTTAGTCTTAGCAAAGTCTGTTTTCCTGATCTGGATTCAAAAACTCATTGCAGAATAACTTCTTGGAACACAGGTAAGAAGTTTTACGTAACAGACTGAAAGTGACTAGTTTATAAAAAGTTCAAGTGTTGAAATGTCTTTGCAAGAAAAATTGGCATATTTATATAAACAAAAGTATATCACATAAATGAAAAAACATGAAGAAATATAGCTTAAATATATTTAGGGTGAAATTATTGACTTTATGGCAATATTTGAACATTATCTAGAAAACTGTAGTGTTTCTTCTGCCTAGTGTTATAGGCATAAAAAGGACTTTTAAAACAACTTATCCTGAATTTATAACCCATACGTTTGATTAAAAAAAAAAAATTGGACACTGAAAGGTGGTTAAGACATGCTAAGTCTGGCTCCCAATTTCCAAAAGAGTATGTATCCATCTTTGGTTTTTTTGTGTTGCTGCTGTCAGAAGCAAAAGCTACCAAATTCTCTTGAGAATATATTCTTGAAATTTGCATTGCTGAGTGCAGCAATTCCTGCCTGAACATGCATGTCTGAATCAGAACATGCATGGCTCCGTGGCTGCTTTCATGCACCATTTTTGACCCATGGGGAAGTCCTTGTCTGGATGGTGGAGCTCATAGTTCTTCTCAACTATTTCAGGGAGAGTTTCAAGACTTTTTTGATCTTGTGAAGGATTAATCCCTCAATTGCTCACAAGCTAATTGAGAGAAGTAATTTTAGGTTTAACTCTTCCACCTTTTCTGCTGATGTGAAGTGAGGATTGATTTGCCAAAAGGAAATTTGCTACAAAACGGGCATTGTCTTTAAAATTGTGAGTTGGTAGTACCAAAGATTTGTCTGATCACTTTACAGTATAGACAACCTCGTAATATTATAAATTGGTAACTTTTTCTTGTATTCTTTTATTGTTAATCTCTTTGTCATGGAAACAGTTCACAGTGACAACTCAACAGTCCCATATCCACCCATGTGAAGTCGATACTTTAGATAGCATGTCTTGAAGAGATATCAAAATAAACAGTGTTTGTGATCTAGGATGAATTAGAAAATGAGTCAAAACACTTTGATCAAACCAGCCACTGCTTTTACTTAACACTGATGCTTCTATATGCACAGCTTATATCCACACTACACGGCTTTGTGTTTAAGTTTGTAAATTACACACTGATCTATAAGAGAAGTTTGGCAAAAGTGGAGAAAATAAAAATATATTCAGAATGTTTTTTAAAAGCATAATACAAAATTAATCAAATTAATGAACAAATACTTACTATATGAGAGTATTTTAGACTTTATGTTGTCCAAATGATCTTTGCTAAGTAAATTGTTTGTGGACAGCCAATATTTGCTTTTCAAACTGTCACTGGTTGGACTGACTGGCTGGCAACATTCCTTTTTCCTGCTT
>VZTN01019224.1:31580-50136 GCA_013400515.1 Erpornis zantholeuca | reverse complement strand
TATAATGAATGAGGAATGGATGAAGGAAACTCAGAAGTGGAAAGAAAGATGAACAAAAGATGGGAAGAGAAGGAAAGCAATTGAGGAGATCCAGGAAAAAGGGGACAGAAGGCCATTCAGATGGATGTAGGAAGACCATTTGAATGGGGTGCCAGATAAGTTGCATAATGGTTCCAACGAACGAGAATTAATTGCTGTGTTTCACCTTTAATCTTGGAAGCTACAAACGTAGGGGAACAGTAAGAATTTGCCACCAGCAGGTATTAATTACAGTTAATTCCACCCCAGCCTACACTTGCTAAATCTTTCTGTCTGAGTGATCTGATGGATATACACTCATGACAAGTGATTCAGGAGGCATCAGTTGCTTGCGAAGCAACATGTGCAACACCATACTGATTCCTAATGCTTCCTCATCTTCATTGAAGAAGATTTAATGGCAATGGGAAAAGGGTATGGTTAGCCACAAAGTGCCTAGATAGGTCCAAAATTACATTTCACATATTGTCTGTACTGTTGAAACTAGGATGTGAAACAGCATGGTTAGAAAACTATTATATAAAGCTATGAAATGCAAAGAAAAACAAAGGAATGAGAACAAAACAGATCTTGAAGCTGAGATTAAATACACTTCCAACTGTTGGTTGAATTTCATTAATGAAAGCCATCAGATATGTATGATATAACCATGAGGCAGCATCTGCAAATTTGCAGGGTATTCTGTAACTATTTAACACTCTTTCGTTGGGACATCTATGAATAATGTGCTGTTTCTAACTATATCCCTTATAAGATCCTAAAATAATTACATGCAAATAGAAAGGATCCAAGAACTTAGTTTGCCAAGATTTTAACTCCCTTAAACAAGTAATTGCATGCTTAAGAATCTTAATCAGAAATGCCACAGCACAGACCCTAGAAAAAGCTAAGGAGGGTCATATCCAGTTTCAGCTGCAGAACCTTATTCAGGAAGAACCGGATAAGTTCTGAAAGTCATGATTTTCTCCAATTTCACAGGCATAGCTACAGTTCTAATACCATTTTCTTCCTGGCTTATTTTTCAGGTTCATAGTTCCATTTTACCCAATCTGAACTTATTTTACATTTGTTTCCTCCCTTACTTTCTCTTTTAGTTTAATTTCTCTGATGTTGTTTCTGAAAAACTGGAATATTATGGGCAGCTATTTGTTCTAACGAGATTATTTCATAATGGGCTAAGCAGAATGGCAATGTCATGTATTTTTCTTCCTGGGAGATTCAGTTCTCACTAGCTGTTCCATAATCTTGGGCACATTTTACGTATTCCAATCACTGCCTGAGTTCATAAATAAGTACTCATGTAACACCTTTGAAATTTCTGAGGAAAAAAAATACAGCCAATAAGGTAAAGGAGAGTTAAATACATTGCCTAAAGCAGAGTTAGTTCTGCTTATTTGTTCAAACCAGCCATGACAATTAAGGAAAAGAACCAATTAAGTGCAGAGCAGGTGAATCAACTTACTTTAACTTCTTGATTAGACAAGAGGAATAAAAAAAACCAAAAACAAAAACAAAACCACAAACCAANAAAAAAAACCAAAAAAACAAAAACAAAAACAAAAACCAAAAAACAAACAAAAAACCCAATTAAGCAAGATACATATTGACAGAACACCAATACTGTGGATGCAGAACACATGACAATGAGGAATGCAAAGAGAATGGAGAACAAGACTTGCATATAAACATGTGAAGAAACATGTGAGGAAAACATTGATATTAGCTATCCAGTTATTTCCATCAATAAGCATATGCAAAGCTATATATGTTTGGCAAAGTTTATACAGATACATCTAGCAAGGGAAAATAATTGTGAAGAACATAATTGAAACAAGAGGTGATAGCAGTTGCCTAGAGATCTGCAGTAAAGTTTCACTCTCCAAAGACAATCAAGGTTTTCATATATACATCCATTAGACTTCAATTGTGATGATAAATATGCAGATTTCCTTCAAGCACCTTCATATAAATATTACATAGAAAAATTATATCATTTCTGTAAAGTGAGACTACAACCAACTATCAACTATTCAACACCTAAACTAAAGCTTTTGCTTTTCAGAAGAGTTTAAAAATTCCACTTGATTTGAAGACTAAAGAAAGTCAAAACAATTATTTGAAATTAACTAAAGATGGACAATCTAGAAGGGCATTTGTCTGAAATTCTACCAGGAGGTACTTTGTAGAGAAGTACTTGGATATTCACCTGTCCCTCCAGAATTAAATAATTTTGGTTTATTTTAGTTTTATCAATCTTCATCAAACCTTTTTACTGCTAATGCTCCAAATGAAGTATTATTACTTTACCTGATAATACCCTCTTGCACCTCTTTTCTGTAAGAAAACCTAATGATTTCTCTTGACCTTCTTGCCTGTCTGAAATTTTAATTAAACTGATATTTTAAATTTGATAGAACTATGTTTTCCTATGAAAAACAGGTATTTTTCTCCAAAACAATTCTAAGGGAAATGTAGAGAAAATACTGACCAGTTATGGGAGAGCATCTCCACATGGGTTCCTCTCCCAACAATGCAATGAGAACAATGTGAAGCAAAAACACTACCATGAAATTCATGTCTGAAAAGTTCTCATACACCATGAGTTTTAATTACTGTATACGACTATTGATACCAACATGTAAATCCTGTAATCTAGTTTGACCCCATACTGAACTGAGTGTTTCAGAAAGAACTTCCATGTTTCTTTCTATTAATACATTTTGAAAACTAAGAAAGTAGTAATCTTTAAATATATAGGAAGTTACTAAACAATAATGTTCAGAAGCAAAAATTAGAGGACCAAATATTTTAAAGTAGAAAAAACTCTTAGCAGGTTATCTTCCTTAATCCTAATTTTAGTTTTAGTGTGAGCACACTGGTGGAAGAATAGTTGAATATACAAAATACCCCTTTGCTTAGGGACTCTCACTAGATTTTGAATCTAGGAAATAACATTTTATAGTTTGAGAAGAAATAAAAAGTCCTTGATCTTTTAAGCTGCATTAAGAAAAAAAAAATCTTTGGTGGGTGAAATTGAATTCCAGTTTATCTCACATGTCACTGAGTCCATAAATGATTCACTGTTGTTGGAAGCATGCAAAAGCTTGTGCAGCTTTCACAGAAATGGCATGCCACTACAACATAGCTCTGGGCATGAAATACTTTCATCTTGGAACACAGATGGGCAACAACTTTTTCTTGATCCGAGTGTCTAAGCAATAAGTACAGGCTACAACACAATTATTGAGAAACAGCACATTGGAATCAATGCTACAAGCCACATTTTAAATCCCAGTTGAGGAATGGTGACATTCATACTGAAACCCACAGTTGTGTGGTTAGTGCTGTGCAGCTGCCTCAGCTTCCCTGGTCAGAGGCTTCTCACCAGCAGATTCTCATCCTGCTCTCACACTAGAATCACTGCCTGAAAATTTGTCAATGAATTGGATGATAAAATAATTTCTCATTCCTTTTAGCCAATGTTTAGCCACTAGAAAATTTAGCCAGTGAAAGTTTAAAAATATTGACTGTATTACTATTCTGGGTATTTCCAAGAAAATTCCTGCATAGGGAATAATGAAACATAACCATATTCAGTTAATATTTTGCCTATAAAATAATGCTCATAATTTTATTATTTTTGGGGATGAGCTAATCACAATAGAAATTAGACAGTTTTTGCCTTCAGTTATATATTAATAATGGGAACATGTAAATATCTAGACAGGCATCCTGACAGAAATTAATTATACATTCTTTGTGTTCCTCCTTAAATTTACATGTAAGGTAATTAGAAACAAGATTTGCTTTCTGTATCAGGATTTTGGGGAAGTGCAGTTGTACCAAATTTTTGTTGTGTAAGATAAGAAATATGAACAGCCAGGTGAGGTGGTTCCAGAAAGTCACGGAATATCTGAAAACAAATTCCTTGTTTTGCTTTGCATGTGAGAGAGGCTTTTGCTTTATCTATTGGACTGTCTTTATCTCAGCCCATGAATTTTCCCACTTGTACTCTTCACACTCTCTCCCCAGTCCTGTTGGTGGGGAAGTGAGCGAGCACTTATATGGGATTGAGTTGCCAGCTGGGGTTAAACCACAACAGCCACTCTGATTAACAACCTGTTATGTGAAAATACTATAAATGTTAATTATTATCTGTTAAAGCTGTAGCATCTTTCAGCCTAGCAGAGATCAAATTTTCCACCTAGAATCAGCCCGGTAAGTATTTTGCAAACCAGAAATTCAAGTTTTTCCCAAGCAGAAAAGCTTTTATTTCTTTCAAACAGACTAATGCCCGTTACAAAAAGCTAAAGAGAAAAAACATGCTGCGGGGGTGAGATTTCTCTAAGTTCTAGACTTTGTTCCATTCCAGCACTTAATATAACCACCTAATATAAAAGCATTTAAAAACTATGCTTTTACAAAACTCAAAGTAGTAGAAACTATGTAATATTTAAAAGTGAGAAATGAAAATTGCTTATTTAAGTAAACACTAACTCTATGTAAAGCTAAGGGAGTTGGGCTGTCATTTCAGACACAGTTCAGAGTTTATTTAGTGAACTTCATACTGATACTGTCAAAGACTCATCCTATAAGATCCCTGTTTTCTGAGCTATCAGTGAAATCAATGATCCTGCACACACTGCTTGCCTGAGAGCAGGCTTTTTGAGTGTTTCACTTAAGAACTGAAGGGAAAATATCCTGNAAAAAAAAAAAAAGTTAATATATCACTTTCTCAAGAGACTAATTATAGCAAACAATTTTTTCCAGACAATTTTGCAAAGAAAACCATAAAGATGATAATACAAGACATTCTTTTCTAGATTATCTTTCTCTCAGCAATTGTGTTTCTCTGGAATATTTTGCACTAGATTAATCTTCTGGCTTACACTCTTTAACATGCTTACAGGGTCATCAATCTTACTCTCAAGCTGCTGTAAATGAGTAATTCACATCAGCACTGCAGCATCTGCCAATCCTGTATTTCTCCCTATTGTTAATGTATCAGTTTAAAGGTCAGTAGCACAACCTGAACAAAAGCCTTGCTGGCCTAAAAGAAAGCGCCTATCTTACAGAAAAAAGCATGGAAATGTTCAGTCTCCATATTATACCAGAAGCAGGAATCTTCCCTTGCCATTTTTTTAAAAAAGTTGGTCAGTTTTATATTGAGTTGATGAACTTCAACTATTTCTCTCAGAGGAGGATCAAATTTCTCTAATTTACTATCTTCCATCAGGCCCTACCTCTCCTCCGTGTGTAAATCCAAGAAGGAGGCCCACCACTTTAAATAGAGCATTCCATGCATCAGTTATCATGACACCCTATTTTACCCAGAAGTGTAATTACAGAATCTCAGAGATGCTAACTAAGAGGAAAAAAGCTGCATAGCTAAACAGATGCTTGTGCATCTTGCTAAAAAATGTCCTCACGTTTGCAGAATCAAACAGGAGGGAGAGAAAGACAAATCAAAGGAAAGCAGGTCATGTGCATGAGAGTATGTGCATCCTCTGTACCCCAGAACATCATTGTGCTGCTCAGGCAGCGCCCTGAGCCAAACAAAAACCTGCTGAGTACCACAGAGCCTTTTGCCTCCAGTAAGCCATGCCCTAAAATCTTCCCAGGGCTCCGCCTGGAAAGGCTCCAGTGTCTCCCAGTGCACTAACCTCATTTGTCCATGCATTAGAATGTCCATGCTACACTGTGTTTTCTGTATTAAGACCGGCAGGATGGTGATACAGCATCTGTCAGGACAGGATATAATGTCACACTTACTATCCTCTAACCAAACTTGCCTCCTGACCAAGCCAAACCACAAGTGTAAGCTTAAAATTAAAACACAAATAGAGACAGAGAGATAGCATGTCAGACAATTACTAATTTACACCAATCATTTATCGGTGTAAATAAATACACATACCCTACAATTCTGAAGGACCCAAGTAAAAATCGTGATCTAAACTCCCCTCATACAGAGTCAGTGATCCAGATTCTATGAAAATGTTCATTAAAAGCCTTACTCACCTGGTATTGTTACCATGGCATCCACCTTACCCACAGGTCTGACCCACTGTATTACTTAGTGCTGTTGTCTGGTGGGGAAAGGAATATGAAAAATATCTCTGGAGAGGACTGAGAAACACTCTTAAATTTGCATAAAGCAATTTATCTTCTTGCTCTCCTTAATCTTTAACTGAATAACTATCCACTTACCCCAAATCATATTTTTTCCTCGAGGTGATACATATTATTAGCCTCATTTTGACAGGTAGGTAGTTACTCTTCACACTTTCTTGCGAAGGAAAAGGAAAGGCATTAGCGACTCTACAGGGCGACGCAGAGGAAGAGCTTATTTTTGATACTCTGAATATTCCTGGTTTAGATGCCTAGAGTCAAGTAGTCTTAATATACTGCCAATTTGTGCTCTAGATACTATATTCAAGCTCTAATTTCATGTGATGATGCAGGGGTATGTGAGGAAGTAGGCAGCTGCAATACACCACCCCTAATCCCGTGATGCCCAGGATACTGTGCCACAAGACATGTCGCTGTGGTACAGAACTGATCAATGTTCTGCACTGCAAACCTACAAGTACTGAATACACTCACCTTTGGAGAAAAATGTACTTGGAAAAAATATAATTTTTTCCTCACAGCGTTCATCATATTTATTTTGGACAAGGTTCAACCACAAAACACGAACAAATTTTTGGTCTCAGAACGATTTTTTCTTTCTTCATTACTAAGCGTAAAATAAAGATATACAGCAATAGTTAGGGAATAAATAACTGAGTGTCTCTGATAGTAGTCCTTGAAATGGTTACTAACCTTTGGTAAACCTTAAAAAGAGAGGGAAAAGGGCTGCAGCATGTAAATCTCTCTTTGGGAATAGGATCTAAGTGCGTAAACACCACATCATACAGCTCATGTCAACACTGTGGCCATCGAAGGTTTCTTCTCGATAAAAGTCTGGCTGCTTGCACAAATCATTGAAATATCCTTAACATATGAATGCTTCAGAAAGAATTGAGAAATATTAAAGAAATCTAAGAAGTCTAAGAAGTTTTGCTATGTTATACTTAATGGTTTCCCTCTCAGTAACAGGGAGAAAAAAAAAGCTGAGGCTGAACAATCACATCTTAAAAATAACTGTTTTCATCAGCAATGCTGGCATTTATTTGTGTCTCTATAGCTTCATTTTTCTTCAGTGAATGTGAACTCATTTCATAGTTTGCAGATCTAAGCTTGTAAGACCATTCTGAATCAAGAGATCTGCACTTCATACAGATTCTTTATCAGGCAGCAGTTCTGCTGACAGCAAAATACTTAATGCTGAGTAATAGCATATACGAAGCAACACAACAATTCCTGTATCACCTGGATTTCTCTAGGAGATTTGACACAGTCCCCCATAACATCCTTTCTAAAGGAGAGAAAAATTTATTTAATGGGTGGATTATTTGGTGGACGTGGAGTTTGTTGGATGGTTGCACCCAGACTGTAGTGGCCCAAATGACAAATGATGTCCCTCAGGGGTCTGAACTAGGACCAGTGCTTCTTAATGTCTTTATCAGTGACATAGAGGGATGGAGTGAACCCTCAGTGCATTTCCCACCACCACCAACCTGAGTGATGCAGTTGACACAACTGAAGGATGCAATGCCATCCAGAGGGACCTGAACAATCTCAAGGAGTGGGGCCATGTGAACCTCATGAGGTTCAACAAGATCATGTGTAAGTTCCTGCACATGGGTCAGAGCAAACCTTTGGTATCAATACAGGCTGGGGGATGAAAGGATCTAGAGCAGCCCTGCTGAGAAGGAATTTGGAGGTGCTGGTGGATGAAAGGCTGGTTGTGAGCCAGTAAGGCATGATTACATCCAACTGTTTCCTGCATTACAGGAAGCTTGGTCAGTAGGTCAGGGGAGGTGATTCTGCCCCTCTGCTCTTCTGATACCCCATCTGGAGAACAACTCTGAAATCCTCAGCACGGAAAATACATGGACCCACTGCAGTCAGTCCTGTGTAGGACTGCAAAAATGATCAGAGGGCTGGAGCAGCTCTCCTGTGAGGAAAGCCTGAGAGAGTTGGTGTTGCTCAGCCTGGAGAAGAAAGGCTCCAGAGAGACCTTACAGCAGACTAGATGACCTTTAAAGGTCCTTTCCAGCCCACACTATTCTATGATTCTATGATTATGAACACTTCCACCTGTTGTCAAATGGCACAACTTTCCAGATGGCTGCAACAGCAGGGTTTGTTGTTAAGATCATATGTATGTCATGAACACAAACATGTGCTGACTCCTTATGAAGCACCTTGCAAACTGATATCTGAGTGAGCATCATGTGAACTACCCTTAGAGCTAGGATCAGTCACACCAGTATTATGTAATACTGTTGTTTACCACTGCACCTTGTGATAGCTGGTCATTCAGGGGTATCCAGTGCATTGCCCCTGACTGTGTTGTAGTCATGGCCTGAAGTGTCCACTCATGCTGGGTACACTACAGAATTGCATTTCTTGTCTCAGTTTTCAAGGTGACAATTCAGCCAATTGGTAAATGGCCGAATAAGGCCAACTTGGCCATGGTAAATAGCCAATTTGGCCAATAAGGTAAATGAGCTTACTCATCGGCTTGTGACAACTAGCAAACATATTTTCATTCAGAGTCTTGCTTAAAGAGCAGCCTTTTCTGTCTTAGAAGTTTTCACTTAGCCAAGGAAATTAACTGAAACTGCTCTGAAGATTTTACTATTTGAGAGCTAGTGCTATTCTATAATCATGGGAATTTTGTAAGCATTTCACAGCTCCTGAAAATACTCAACTCCATGTTGAGTATTTTCCCATATTTTAGTGGAATTGAATATTTATTGCTTGATTTTAAAAGTATTTCTGTTTCCATTGTTCCACACTACAGATGCTGCAACAATACGAACAAGAACATTTTCTCGTCTTTAACATTGTTACAGTTTTAAGATTTTAATTATCTCTGGTGATGTACATCAACAAAGTTCTCACAGTAATTTAGCAGTCACTGCTTTTCTTTATTCCAGAGAGGTATATGAACAGAAGGACTATGAACTCCATGATCACAAATCCCTGCAATACAACCAAATGGTCCAACCAGCTCAACTGGCTTCACAGCACAATTCCTAGTCCACAGCAACAATTGTGGACAATCCATTCCACTAAAAAGTCAGTGACAGAGCAGGGTGGAAAGCAATTCAACCCCCATCTCACCTGGTGGCCATCTCTGGCAGGGCTTAGACTTTCTTGATATTATACCTGGTTGCCTGGAAGTTCCCTCTGTGGTTATCCTTTGTCATGTGCAATGTTCAGAAGATTGACCTTGGGCAGCCAATCTTCTGTTCACCATCCCGAGCACTGCAGTGCCTGCAGCTGGTGGATAACCATTCACCTCCCAGAGGAGGAAACAGTGGTAGATGCAGTGGTATTTTGCACATCAAAGGGATTAAAGCACTTAGCAGAGGATTAGAAACCTGATTCTAGACTCTCCTGAGCCTACTATATCCAAATCCAGCAGACTGTAGCAGCCACAGCCATACAAGAGGAGGAAACGCTCTGATTTCTCTAGGCATTTCAGTCTGCCTTTGTTAGTGGTTTATTGGGCTACTCCCTGATGATTTCTGTGACTGTTTACCACATTACTGTCCTCTGTCCTTTGCCCAAAGTCATAAAAATGGAACATAGCATTTTACTCAAAATCTTATTATGTACAAATGGAAAGACACTATACATAGAGATATAAAAATTCACTGTTAAGTTTAACCAGTCACATCATCCAAATTTTCTAACTAACACAAAAAAACCACATTAATCATAGCTACACCAAACTCTGGTAGGATCTACTAATTTCATTTGATGTATTTGTCTTTCCAAAATTCCTCTTCTTCCTAGGGTCAAGACCTCCAATCCTGCTCAAACAGAAAGAGGAGTAAGTAGAACAGGTTGTGAATAACCTGAGATCCTTGCTGCGAGTATGATGTTCACAGTTGTGGGAGTTTCTTCCTTTTCTATCCTGTGGTATACTTGGAGCTCTATTTATATGTCTTCTTATAACACTCTGCCACCTTCTCGCTGGTTCTCTGCTGAAGTCTGATGGTTTCCCTGCGTGGCCTCAGCCGACACCAAGGGCTGTTGCTTGCACAGCAGTGCTGCCCCAGATCAGACAGACCTTTACTGTATTCATGGTGTTCACAGAGCTTCTCCTCACACAAAGGGGAAGCAAAAGTCACTTGGCCTCACTCAAAGCAATCTGAAACCGTTCCAAGACAAACCCACACATGTGCTGACACCCTGCACTGCCAACTCGGGCCAGCACCTTCGGCCTTTCAGTAATGGGAAATTCACATTTTCAGAGCTACGGCAACAAACATTCTGACCTTCTGACCTTCCTCCTCCTTTTTCTATGTAAAATATAACCTCCATTTATTAAGTACACTTGTCTCCATATGTACATACCAGTTCTGGGAACAAGATCCATTTATGCTATGTTGCTCCTCCTCACAATTCGTACATTACAAATTTGGAGAAGGAAGCCAGGATTCTATCAGGGAAGCTTTGCCTATGTCATGAAAATAAATCAGATATTCTTTAAAAAGCAACCCAGAGGTCTATCAGATCTTTCTTTATTCCTTCAACTGGACAGATGGGGTGGAAAAGTGTGTAGACCATTTTAATTACAGTATTACTTAAAATTTATTTCCCTAGTTGCTATTCTGAGCTTGACAAAAAAAAGAAATTATCAGAGGAAACTGGTTATCTATATCTATCTGTGTTGGGGGCTAGTTCTGTGTCCCTATAACAATCCTCTGTGACTTAAATTTCTAAATTTGAAAATATATCTAATGTAGCATTGTCTTTCTTTTCTCCTATTGAGATCATTGGTGAAAGAGAGTGTAGAAACAATCTCTTTTATAGCATATGTTTTTGATAATGCATTACCAGATTTCTCTCTTTAGGGAGAGTAAATAAGAATGATACCTTCAAGAAAGCTAAAAATGTCTTACTGAGACTTTTCCACAAAGTGGTAAGTACTCAGTAATGCAAATAGAATTGTTCTTGGATACAAAGTAAATCACAGAATTCTTAAGACTACTATTCCTTTGTCCTCTCCATTCTTTTCAAAGTCTACAATTTGTGCAGTATTTAGATGCACAATAGTCTCCAATTTTATTTTTATCCGAATTCCTTAAGTAGAGGAACATATCTCTCTCTGGAGATACCTACAACTAGCATTTAGTTACATAAAAAATTGTTCTATTAAGAGAAAAATAATGATAATGCAGTTCACTGATTTCAAAAAATCAGTTTTATTACCCTTAAAGTAACAGGCTGAAGGAAACATAAATTTAAAAACATATTAGAAAAATAGTTCTTTGTAATATAAATGACAAGTCTGGTGTTTTGTTAATTTTTTGAAAACTAACTGGAATTTAGAAAATGAAGTCCTGGAGGTCCTGTATATTTTATCCATAGGTCCTGGATATTTTATCATTAGGAATTACAGAAGAATTCAGTTAAATGTTAATATTTTATTAGATACACAAGGATCTCATAAAATTAAAGTGGTTTTAGAACAACTAACTAGGTAGCTAGCTAGCTTGCTATTACCAGAAAAAAATGTCCTGTAGATATTTTCATTAAATATGACAGGAAGTGATATAATTGACCCTGCTCATCCCTTAAAAATATTAACTGCACTTTAAAGAAAGGCAACCAAACAGAAATTTAGCACTAAAAGAACAACACAACTCCAGTCTTCCTAAAAGAGACATTTGTCAGCTGTTGCCACTTTTCTTTGCTTAATTTAGCATGAATTGTTATTTCAGGATGTCGTGATTGCTGTAGAGTGGTTTATTATTTAAATCACTATGGTATTTGAATGAAATACTCAAAATCAGAAGATCATATATTCACTGAGTGCATACATGGTGTCAGATGTTTGTGAATCACAAGTAAGCATCAGAGACTGACAGTGACTTGTGAACAGATCCTGAATCCCTAAATGAACTGCTGAATATCTTCAAAACCAAAATTAAACTCTTACTCATAAAATTTCTTTAATATTCCGTGTAATCACCCAGTAAAATATCTCATCAAGGGTAAACTAAAATTGTGCTTCCAAGACAAGGGTGGGGAAAAGGACTCTGAGACCTCCTTGAAATACAACTGTAGGAGCTGGAATCTGCAGCCAATATGTGCTGCTGCTGTTGATTTATATGTACAAAACTTAACAGTAAAAAGCTTTGCATTCAAATTAACAATTAATAATACTCAAGGAAAGCTTGGAAATTATCTTGGCTTTGGACAGTGAAAGATTAAACACTGTGCTATTTCAAAATAGTAATAGATTTAATGGTTTTTTTCCCATTCTGTTACATTGCTGATGTAAATTCATATTCCATTTATCTTCCCTGCAGTTGCATTATAAAAGTGTAACTGGCTCCTCATCCTTCCCCCAAGAAATAAACAACTTTTAATCACTATTTAAAGCATATATCCAGTACTCCACATCTTAAGATTATACATACATGTACACATATACATATATGCATGTATATATATGTATAATATCTATATTTATACTCCAAAACATTTCTAGTTGGCTTTTCATGAGCATACAGTGTACCTAGAGCCATCCTGAAGGAACGAGACTTCCCTGGACCCCCAGAGCAAGGGTAACTCTCCAGTGCATTGTCACAGCAGAGCTGTTACCCCATCTGTCATCTTCCCCTGTAAGTTTTTGGATACCAAGACTGAGCAACCTCTCTGGACCCCACACACTCCCCTCTGCACTTTTGTTGATGGGTTTCTCTGCTAAGCAGTGGGGGTGAAAGAGGGCTGGACACCCCAGCAGTGAGACCCTTCTGCCTGTGACTGGCCCAAGGGCCTTGCTCAGTCCCACAGCTGCTGAACGGATTTGTAAGTGGCATGACGTGGCTGCCTCTGAGCCAGGCTTAGCACTTCAGACACTCCTCTTGGAGCAGAAATCTTCTCTCTTCCATAACACCAGCATTTTTTTATACTTTAAGGTATTGTCTGCTTTTGTCATGCCTAAAACCGACCCTCCCCTTCATACTACCTTCAAGAGTACAAAAGATCTCATTAATGTCTAGGAATATTTCTGTCTCATATTCATCCTAAATTCTGAACTGGGAGCACTTAAACTCTCTGTTTTGGGGTTAGACTTGAACATTTACATGTTACAAACATGTCTCAAGTTTTTTGAAATCGTGTATTTATCCAGATTTTGAAGCATACTTGAGTAATAATGTCACAAGATGTGAAAAATTACTAATATATTCAGATATTGGCCACCACTAGACATAAATAATATGCCAATGATTTTATTTGAGAAGAAGAAATAAGCAATCTGATGTAGCTTCTCAAACAGATAGGTGTACACATTTTTCAAAGACAGCTTATGTGAAATGGGTTATTTATGCTGAATCTACAGTTTTGGCAACTGAAATCAGTCTCAACCTCTAAACATTAGATTATTAAATTCCAGTCTGCTGAAAAAATACTTTCTTCTAAACACTTCAGTCAATTTCTCACCATTAGGGATGACTTCAGCATGGGATCTTTAAGTAATCATAAGATCTCTTGGACTTTACCTCCAAGTCATCTCTTTCAGACAGGAAAAGTATTTACTGATTTCATGTTTCTAAACGAAAAATAATAATTTAAATATCTAAATAAATTGAAAATTAAATATAAGATTTAAATATCAAAAATATTTATGTCTTTTAGAACCTCTAAAAGCCTTAATTGCATATTAACTGATCAATTATTATAAAATATTTTGCAGGTTAAGAAAGATATTTATTCCTTCATCAAATATGTTACTTTGTTTATATTCTGATGAGGATTTATTAAGAACTATCACCATATTTTGGAATCTCTAGAATGGTTGACTTTGTTCAAGAGAATGAAGTACAAGAATAAAAAAGAGCTAGCTTGAATCTAATAATATATTGCATCCATAAATAATAAATATTAATTTATAAGTAATACATATTTTTTACAGCAAGTAAATGTACTGATTTGTCTGTCCAATACTTCCACTTAGAAGAAGGAATTAACCAAATGTATCAACAATAAAATAACACAGAATTAGTAAGAGAATACTGAATTCAGAGTACTAAGATAATCACTAAAATGGAAATATCACTCTGCAGATGCCAAACTCTGCTCATCATGCATGTGAACTATAATTGTCGCATTTCTATTCTAGAAATCCCTCTCTAGTCCTCAAAGGCATCTGCATAGCAGGGCCAGCATGGTGGCCCACAGTGGAACCCAGAATCTGCAATCTGTCCACCAGTGGTTTTGGTTCTCTGAGTCCCCAGCAGCACAGAAGTTGTCTCTCTGACTGCACCTGTTCAGTGACCACCTCTTCTCAAACCATGGATATTGCAAATTTGGCTTTGTAATCTATGTAGGAAGTATTTCCTGTCTCCAGGAGTCCACACACAAATCCCAAATAATGAAATGCTGAGGTATGACTGATATTGTGCAAATTTATAGTAATGTGGATGGCAATTCCTACATCACACGACTTAAATGTCAAAATAAGGCTAATTGCATTCCCATTTGTAAATAAAAAGTATGCATTTTAATATTTCAAGTGCTACTACTTTTATTCAAACTTACATTAAGTACATTTTATCTCTGGTGGGCTGCATTTTGCAGGATCTGAGCTAACTGAAATAAGCAAAACCACTATTTGTGAGCATACTGCCTTGCTGCTGAACAAAACAAAGCTTGACACATGCAAAGAATTACAGAAACATCCTTTATCTCATCTAACTGCAGATGGAACAAAGCAGGTGTCTATACCTCAGACTGCTATTCAGATTTTTACTTCAGTGAAAGACCTGGATCTTAGTGGTCTAAAACAGATATCAGCAGAGGACCACCAGTGCCACCAGATATGGCCCAAGACATCTTCATAGAGGGTCAGCCAGAAGGAAAGGAAAACACCCACAGGCACCTGGTCCTGGGTGTCACTGCTCAGGCAGCTGAACCAAGCTCCTGGGCAATACAGCCAATAAAATGTAAAGCACTATCCATCTCACCACACACAGGCATCTACTTAAAGAAGCAATTGCTTGTTAAACTCCACACTGAGTGCACTGAACACCTCTCCCTCGACTGCAAACATCCCTTTCAGACACAGTCACTAAATAGCTCAGTTTACCAGAATTCCATCTCATTTGAAAAATATGTGTACATTTATGAAAGACAGTACCTGTGGCAATACTGAAATGAAAATTTAGCCTGTTTCAGATAGCAAATGATACACAGGAAAAAAATGATTTTAAGACATGAGCTCTTTCCATCAGCCTTATAAAATCCAGAAAAAGTGCACTTCAAGTTAAATATTTTAGCATTAATGACAGGAGAACAAAGCTTGAGATGGAGAAACAAAGGAAATGATGCAGCAAGGACAATACGGGGAAAAAGTGCTGTTTGGGTTTTTTTGGGTTGTTAGTTTTTTTTTGTTTGGTTTGGCTTTTGTTTTGTTTTGTTTTTTTATTTTTGTGGCAACTTATAGTATTATGAGCTGTTTTAAATGTAACCGTGAGCTTTTTCTTTCCTTCATCTTTTACACAGTGTACTCTCAGATCTGAAGGATCCCTCATGATTTCAAGGGAACAACAGAAATTCCCATATATTTGTGTTTTATTCAAACACTGGGAAAGGTTTTATTTTCACTTCAACATAAAAAAAACCCCAAATCCTGAAACCATAAGACTACAAACAAAATAATACAAACTTACAATTCTCAAGGTATGTTGCCTACTTATACATTCCCTACTACAAATCCTTATATACCAATTCTTTTTTGACATTAAATACTTTGTTCCAGAATTAGACACAGATATTCTGTCTGCTATTTTATTTTTTTTTTTTTTTATATTTTTTCATTTGGCTTTTACAGCAGGATGGATTTTCCTTTTTTTCTACAACATTCTGACATCTCCTTACAGTTAAGGAAGTTCTGGACTGTTGAATTATGAACAAAACCAAGTTCATTTTTAGTTTAGGTTTTAAAAAACTGGGGAGTACCACTTCCGTAAGTCATAACACATAAACTTCCATACATTAATACCTGAGCATATGACTGCTTGTAAGGGGCTAATTTTTACATAAAATATTTTCTAAGTTACAGTAAACCCAAAAGGATAGGGTTATCCATGGATCACAGTGAGGAATCAAATTTTGCCTTTTCCCATCATCATCTGTTCTCAGTTCCTGCCTTCAATTAAATCTGAATGTGGTTTTCAGCTGCAAGTGCAGCAACCACTTTACCCCTGTTGTATGTGTTAAGAATTGACTCAGAAATACACTGCATTGAACTATTTACAGTGTGGACCAAGTCCAACATCTAATTGTTTTCTTCCTTCCCCATGATGGAAGTTTCATTTCTGTTATTTTCGGTTTTAGTAATTCCCAAAATTAAGGAGTTGTATTGAAGAAACTCTCTGAACAAACAGAATGTCCGTGGTTGACTGTACACTCCCTCAAAAAAGATTATCTTTATTCCTGAGAAAAGAAAAAAATAAAACACAAATCTATCTGGCTGTTGCCTAATGCCTACTTATCCAATTTCCTATGGAAAACTAAAGTTCATGTTCAAAGAAATAAAGAAAATGAGGATCTGACAAGATGCATTAGAACTGTCCTCTATTCCACCAGAACAAAGGAGCAGTGCCATGAATGATGAGCGCTGTAGTTTGCAAAGGATAAATCCATTGATCACTTGGAACATGATTTAGTAAGTTTTCAGAGCTTGATAATAATACAATGCAGAAATGTCACATCATGCTACTGTTGTGCAGTAAAAAGAAGCTGAGCATTTTGATTAGACTATTATCTTTCAGTAAAAAATTACTTCTAGGCAGTAGAAGCCAGGAGATTTTAAAGACAGTAATAATTAGTTCTAAAGAGAACCTTCTGGAGGATCTCTGAGAAGAGGATTTGCTTTTTTGGTCAAAAAATTATCATGAAGGAATCTAAGGCAAAAACCAATCAAAATTAAAAAAAAAAACAGGTAAAGATTACAGAAAACTATGCAACACCTATTTTGAAAATATTTTCAAAACAATAATACAAAAAATTAATAAGCTAGAGTTACAGCACTTATATAAAAATGAACAGGCAAAAATACAAATTATTTTTTAATTGAGATTTCATAAAACTATTAACTTTCTTTCAAAATACTCCATTGACATAAACACATGATTCCATTATTCATATCAATGGGTTTTTAAAGGCTAGATATTTGTGCTTTGGAGGGCATATTTTATGGACAATTTTGAAAATTTGTACTGAAGTTTGTGACAAAACTTCCTCTACAGGTAGTACAACAACCAGAAGAGAGGTTGTAGCAAGGTGGGGGCTGATCCTACCTCCCCTGTAAGAAGTGCCAGAACAAGAGGAAATGGCCTCGAGTTACACCAGGATATTGGATATTACAAAAAATTATTCAGCAAAAGGGTTGTCAAGCATTAGAACAGGTTGTACAGGGAAGTGATTGAGCTACTATCCCTGGAAATTATTTAAAAGACAGTAGATGTGGCAGCTGGGGACATGAGTTAGTGGAGAATTTGCAGTGATGAGGTAACAGCTGGTTTTAATGAGCTCAGAGGTCTTTTCCAGACTAGATGGTTCTGTGTTTCTGTGATTCTGCATAGGAAAACCAACCCGAACCAAGACCCCCACTCATTTCTGTTCATGTAATCTGATGAGGTTCATCACATATGCATTCAGTAAAATATAGAATCTTCTTAGAATCTTCTCCCTTCCTTTCAGTAGAATCTACAAGCAAATCAGTGCTGACTGGTGAGAAGCAGCTGAGGGACAGGGCTTGGATCCAGGAGGGATCCAGGACCTGGATCAGAGGCTGCTTCTGGGGAAGCAAACAGCAATCCCCCAAGACCTATAGGGAGATTACTGGGAAGATGCTTCCAGGCTCCTCACAGCAAGGCCTGGTGAGACAGTGAGGAGCAATAGGCATAAGCTGAAAAGGGAGAGGTTCAGAATGGATCTAGGGAGAAAATTTTTTCAAGACTGCCAGGGAGTCTTGGAGGAGGCAGAGATTGCCCAGAAAGATTGTGTATGTTTGAAGATGTTCCAGACCAACTGGATAAAGCCTTTCATAGCCTAGTCTGATTTCAAGGCTGACCATGCCTTGAGCAGAGGTTGGACTATGTGAAGATCTGAGGTTCCTTTCAATACAATTTACCTGATAATTTTAAATGGTGAGTTTCATTGTGACATGCTCAACATACATATTTCTGAATCCATACAGCTGAAGAAAACAACAATCTTATAAAAAGGGAGTAAAGTCTTACCTAAGATATGTGTTTCTGAACCAGATATTTCTGATGTAAATTTGGATATGTTAGCCCAGAAATAGTTGAGCCATCATCATGTGTTCATGTGTGTTTGCAACATTTTATTACAGGGCCACAGAATACACAAAAAA
>VZTN01019224.1:16834-31299 GCA_013400515.1 Erpornis zantholeuca | reverse complement strand
AAAAAAAAAAAAAAAAAAAAAAAAAAAAGGAAAACAAACAAAAAAACTCCCAACACTTCAATTTCACATATTTCAGATCACTCACAGAATTCTAAGAGCCTGACAGTATCATTGATCTAGACACTTGAGTTGCTCAGTGGATTACAGCATATTCAGGACTTAGAGATGCTCTTGTAGCAAATCCTCTTTCTTGATGCAAGGATGAGAGATCAGCCCATTAATTTCAACCTTAAAAACAATGCCATCCTGAATCTCTTCTGTTGCAAATATCTATAATTGTATATTGCAAACTTTAATCAGGTAAGTATTCTGAAAGCTCCTGAATGATGAAAGCTAAATGAAAGCCCCAGACAAGACCAAAATATGCAGTATAAACCAAGGCATTTTTTGGAAGAACCAGTGTTTTCAGCAAGCAGACACAAGACCTCAAGAGTAAGATGTTAAGAAAAATAAAAGCAGTGAGCAAAATTTAATAGGTCAGACTCTTCACTGCTTTCTGCCATGTAAAAATTGAAAGCATATTTGGAAAAACCACTAATTTGGCAGCACTTTGCATCTCCTTTGCATTCATGTCACACAGGTATAACTGATTTAAACAGAGAGCAAGTGAACAGGCTCCAGCAGCAGTCAATTTTTCACTTCACAGTGTATCTAGACAACGTGCAAGAGGACTAACTTTCTAGAAAGCAATGCTAACAGAACTCTAAATATTTGAAAGACTTTAATTTTTTAAATTTTAGTAACATCTTGAAAGACTAGCATTAAATAGACATTAAAAAGGATTTAATAGTCCAAGTAGGATTCAACTGCTTAATATATAAACTAATTCAGAATTGTTTTAGTTTCTTAAACGGCATTTATATTGTTGTGGAACTCTTTATTTTAAAAAAGTGGCTTCCAAAGTTGCTATAAGCACCTCCAAACTCAAAATTGTACACCAGGATTTTAGATCAAATATCCTCACAGGAATTACACAGAATTTTGTTTCACTGCTGCTGAGAAGATACACTGGTGACTAATTTCAGTGGGACCAGGAATAAGTAAAGAATTTGAAATCCAGTATATGGTGGGGGCCAAATCATTTCCATTTTAAGGGTCACTTATTTTTTCAGCCATGGCATCTTTAAGGACTACAGTTTCACTATAGATGTAGTTGAACTATACCTATCCTTGCATACTCTTCCCTCACAAATCAAAAACTCCTACTATAACTTGTAATTTGTACTTGCTCTTCTTGAATTGTTTAATCTTCCATAAGGAAAATTTTACATTTTCCAAATTATCAATTCCTATCTTTAATCCCATTTCATTGAAGCGTTTGGAGTTAGGTGTGCTTTGTAAAAAAATTGTCTATACAAAGCTTGAATAATACCTAAATCTGCTTATGTGACTAGAATTACAGAAGGTAATAAATGTATTATACACAAAAGCATATATACTGAAAAGAGTCATATACAAAACCATTTACAATGACAAAAGGCACTCTCCTGTAGACTCTTTTTCCTGCTATCTGGTTTCCTAGACATGCTCTTAAATTTCTCATGGACAAGGATGCTCCTACTGCTCTTAAGTACTGTGACCATGGCTTTTCTAACACTGATACTAATCAGGGACAATAAAGCAGACTCCACTTCCCTCTCACCACTGGCAGTGAGAGAGAAAAATGGAACTGCCTATAAGAAGAGAGGCTGGCCAGGCAGTATGGCAAATCCCTTATTTTAACTAATCATATTCATAGGGCACCTGCTCCAGGAGTTAATTTTACATCCTGTACTCCTGCTACCAAAATGGTTTTAAATTCCAAGCTAGAATTTTTTTATCTAAAATGAATAAAATGAATATGCTTTAGGGCCATATTTTGCATGCTTGAATGCATAAAAATACAGCAAAAGAGAAACTTGCAATTATTGTCATGTTCTGCCTATGCAGTCGTACCTCCCAGGACACTTTAACAGGTTGTTTGCAATGCTCTAAACAAGAAACTTAAATAAAACCTCATTTTGAATTGAATATCAAAGGATTTAATCAATCTTATATGCTCCAACATAGTACAAAATCTCAACATGAGTTTAAATCTGATGCCATATGGTAAATTGCAAAAAGGAATTACAAGACCAAGAAGCACATCTGACTTGAAAGATATAAAATGTTCCCTTTCAATATATCCTTAAAAGTATATCTATACCAAAAACATCAGAGATGCACAAAAAAGCTAATGCCAGCAAGAAAATCTGATTAATGACACAATTCAATTATTACTCCGTAAACAAACACTATACTGTCAAATCACTGTTTTGCCAGACCACAGAAGATGACCCTTGAAAATTCACAATTTTTCGTGGGGTTACATAAGGAAGAGATCATCAGAATATGATCCTGTTGTTACCCNGGAAGGAAGGAAGGAAGGAATGCATAGATTAGCTATCAAATTTTATGGAGTTAGCTGAGCATGATTTTCATTATGATCCCTCTGTTTAATTCACACACAGGAATATAGTCTTTCATACTAAGATAAGCAAATAAACTGCAGAGATTTTTGTCCTTGATCATGTCTCAAAAAAGCATCTCTGTTGCTCCAAAATAAATTAAAACAAGCTTTCTGACATTTTAGCTTTTAGGATGGGTAATTTATATTTGCAATTATGATCAAAGACTCCATTTCCTTCCCCGTGAAGAGCAGACAATTGCTCTCCTACGACTCAAGCTCATTAACACTTCCTCAGAACTCAGAGCCAGACTGTGGAAATGATGCATAGGAAAGTGCTCCTCTGAAGGGTGTACATGGCTTATTGGTATGACTTCCAAGCATCTCACACTTTGTTCTGAGTAAGAGAAGTGTCAATTTTCACATTTTCTCTGGACAGCACTTGAGCAGATCGAGGTTACATAAGAATGCATTGATAAAGACTGGTGTAAGAGAAAAGCTGAGATGAGACCAAGTCCAACCAAACTGCACAAAATAACATCAACAGGTGGTTACACTCCACTTTGCCCTCTCATCAGGCAAGCACATGATGGAACTTTTCACTGATTTTCAGATTCTCAAGGCCAGGAAACAGGCAATTAATTTAACCTAATGCAGTTTTACCTTCAATGCTTCCTAACATCTCCTTAGAATATAAGCTGTGCCAATTAGTGTACTTGAAACACTGAATGAGAAGAAGTAAACACTCAAATAGTCAAGAACTTAAGTGATCATATAGAAATGCATAAAAAAGACATCTGATTTAAAACACCTGTTTTATCAATCCTCTCATTTCTTAAATTTATTTTCATTCCTTTTTCAATCTCTGCTATTTCTCTTTTTAAGATGCAGTCAGCTGCAGCCAAGGGTTGTGCAGTCCTTGGCAATCTTCCAGACAAGGCTGGATAAAGCCATGAATAACCTGGTCTGCCCTGAGAAGTGATCCTGCTCTAAGCAGTAGGGTGGACAGCAAAACTTCTTGAAGTGCCTTCCAACCTGATGCATTCACATACAGAACTTTATAAGAGGTATTGTTTCTGACTTTATTGAGGAAAAAATCATAAAATCAAATATTCATTTCCGTTGTGTGGGTCTGACAGCTATTCATTGAATCAAGTTTATCATATAAAATAAAGTGTGATTATGAAGAAGGCAGTGCTTTAATCACACTTTCAAAGAAATCATTATTCAGTTATAGCACAACTGAAAGTGTTTATCATTAGAGGAAAAGTGATAGCAGGGTTCCAAACAAATTGTCTATTTACTGAATTGAAGATATTAATAACAAAGAAGTGTTAATCACTGAAAGAGTCTTTTTAAAAATGGTGTAGAATCAAGGCTATTGCCACACAGGACTCTTTGCAAATGACAGCAGGATCTTAAGAGTAAGATTCACAGCAGCCCACAGGAAAAGAAAAAGCCACTTAAAGAAGGCACCAGATCGAGTTTGGTTTTCCTAAAATCCTACACTCAAATACCTAATTCTAGGCTTTAGGAAGCAGGAACACTTTGTCATAAGCAGCAGAAAAACAAGAGCAATATACATTAGGTCTAAATAAACATAGCAGTATTTGAGATAGCATGACAAGGGGCTAACAGATTTATGCTTGCGCTGACTGTGCGATGAGCATGAGATAGCTTTAGTTCAGATGTACAGAGCCACGTCATTATCCCAGTATGTCCCAGCAGGAAAAGAGGTCAAACTTTCTCAGGCTTGGAGCAGCACTTAAGATGAATACTTGGCTTCAAGTTCTGGAGGTGTCTTATCTCTGGACAGTTCAGGAAATAAGACAGCACAGCTGATATCTATTTGCACATGTTCCTGTAGCTATGTCCTTTGTGGTGAAGTGATTAGAATCTATTGCTCCTGCCACACAGGGAAATTCCAGGAGTTTGGTTGTCCTGCAGTAATTGCTGGCAAGTTATAGCTAAGTCTCGGGCACCTTTTTAAGAAGTGGCTAGTAATATTTATGACCAAATACTTCTATCTCTACATACTAGAAAAACTTTGTGTAAAAACTCCTTTTTGCGACTGTAAGCAAATGACTTTGTGAGCCTTCAAAATATTCAGGCAAAGTTCCTTTGCAATCTGTATCACCCTGTGGTACTATGAAGAGAGGTGAGGCATGCAGCTCTCCCTGCACAAGGCAAGACAACTTCCTTGACAGTCTTGAGAGCTGTGTCCATCCACAGATAGTCAGACTGACACATCAAATGTTTTCTCTTGACCAAAGTCACATTTTGCTGTAATGTCTAAGGTCTCTGCTGTGTCACAGAACAGCACAAGCTAAATACTTTCCCTTCTTTACAGAGGAACTAATTTTTCATGGACACTGAAAATGTCAAAGCTACTTAAAAATGTAGTATTAAACATTTCAAAAGAGATTCCTGAGATCTGGATGTAAAATAGAAAAAAAAAAAATAGCACATGAAAAGAAACTGACTCCAGAATACTATGTGGGATCACCCTCTGGGAACATGTTCTTTTTAATGAAGATGATATAGTGAATTTCTATGCTCCTATTGTCAAGTCAAAAATAGGCAGTGTGCTGATGTACTTCAGAATGTACTCACATGACAGTCAAAACACAACACACTATAACTAACAGCCATTGCATCCCTCTGGAACATAATTACCAGGCATAATTTATAGCAAAACCCATAATCTGAGCCAGAACTTCAGTGTCAGAGGATGCAATGGACAACCAGGACCCTCCAATTCCCCTCAATATGCAAAACAAAAATGAATCAAATACAATACTGAAGTTATAGCTCTCCATTCCTACCAGAACAGCAAACCCTCCCCTTTGTAGTCCTCTCCAAACTCTGAAGTGCTATGCCTCCTCATTAGCCCCATCCCTGCACAACTCCCATTTTGTTCTTCAACAGCTCTTCTTGGCAGCAGTGACAGCTTCTCACCACATCTAACCACCATTTTATACCTGTATTCTGTAACTTATTCTGAGCACTTAACCAAAACATTTAATTCCTTTAACTGCTATGAATTCAATTTCTTTATGTATTCAGTTAGAAATCAGAGGTATGGGTCTGCTTCACCACTACTAAAATTACATTCAAGCGGCTTCATCCTCTTTCCCACAGGAAAACATGCATGTTGCCCTAATCTAACTCTTTTTTTAGTCAGCTCAGCACACACATTGCTTTTAAAGCTTTCACAACACTGACTAATTGTTAAGGAAAATAACCAGAGAGTGCAAAGAACACGAAGTGTAGAAGCAGCTAATTACAGCATTATATCTGACAAAACAGGATGTGTTCATTTGTGAGGTGACCTGTACAGATTTCCTCTGTGAGCTGCCCACAATGCTTCTTGCATGCAACCACATAACAGGTGGGCAGAGGCAAAGAGTGAAGATATTCTCTTGATAAGTCAGTGAAGCTGAGTCAGTGTCAAGTATTTACTATTTAGCAGAAAGCAGACATCTGTCTTATCCTTTGTTTACACCTTTGAGAAAGCAAAAGAAAGCATCATCAGAGGTGATACAGCCCAAGAGAGCAAATGTAGCATGGGTAGCACAGTCAAAGGCTCTGGACTCAACTCATTCATTATGTGCATGAACTCAGAACAACTAAAATCAAGTACCTTTACATAGAACCACAGAATGGCTTGGGTTGGAAAAGGTCATTCCATCCTACCCTCTCTGCAATGAGCAAGGACACCTTGAACTAGATCACATTTCTCAGTGCCCCATCCAACCTGATCCTGAATGGATCCAGAGCTGGGGTCCTTCTATGGGCAATCTGTTCCAGTGTTTCACTGCCCCTGTTGTGAAAACTTGCTTGTATCTAGTCTAAATCCATGCTCTTTTAGTTTAAAAGAGGGTTGATTTAGTTTAACTCCATTACCCTTTAGTTTAAAACCCTTTTTTAGCTCAAAACCACTAATCCTTGTCCTATCACCACAGACCCTATCAAAAAGTTTGTCCCCATATTCCTTATGACCCTTATCCCATTTAAGTACTGAAAAGCCACCTTATAACAGTCACATATGAGTGCTTTCTCTTCTTCAGGTTGAACAACCCCACCTCTCTCAGCCTGTCCTCACAGGAGAGCTGTTATATCCCTCAGATCCTTTTTGTGTTCCCTCATCTGGACTTGCTCCAACAGGTCCATGTCCTTTCTGTGCTGAGGACCCCAGAGCTGGATGCAGTACCCAAGGTGGGCTCTCACAAGAGTAGAAGGGCAGCATCCCCTCCCTCACCTGCTGGCCATGCTGCTGGTGATGTGGCTCAGGATGGGGTTGGCTTTCTGGGCTCTGAGTGTACATGCCCATCCAGGCAGTGAGTCACTGACCACCACACCACTCTGGCTGCAACAATCCAGACAACCATTTATCCACCTAACAATGCATGGTGATATGAATCTAAACAAAATGGGTTCCTAAGTCTATACCCCTGATTTGATGCTTATTTTTATTCATAGGCTGCCTTTGTTTCATTTATTTGCTTTGCTTTTTTGGGGTTTTCGGTTTTTTGGGGTTTTTTTTAAAGATCTGTCTTTGTTCCCTTGTTTGACATGCTTCACTGTATGCAAGGAGCATCCACTTTTCACCTACAGCAGGGCTCCGGGGCTCTTCAGTTCAAACAATCTGTCACAGGTTATTGTATTAAAGTCATGAGATGCCTGGCAAGAAAATAAAGGTCACACTTCACCATGAAAAATTTATACAAACCATACCTGCAGCATAGTCCTTGCACTGAATATGCATCCTAGAACTGGCATGTGGCTTCCCCTCAGAGAGTGCAGTGTAATCATTATAGGCCACCCCTCTCAGGATACTTGTTTACAGCTAACACAAACCCATCTCAGAATGGATATATAAAGGGACTCCTCACAGACACCACCACAGATGGTTACCACTGCCTAAATTAAACCCTGTCCAGAGCACAGTCCCTGGACTGCACTTGTTCACCTTGTGAGGTTTCTTAAACAGTTTTTGGGGGAGGTTTGACCTGGATCACCCTCAAACCATTCTGAGGCAAAGCAGGAGATTACTCTCTGTACATACTGCAAACTTCACCACTGCATTTTAGAGAATAAAAGGTTTTTAATGGCAAGGACAGAAGCTCCTCCGTGGATGAGCTCTGATGCACAACACAGGTACAAGCACAGTTTATTACAGCATAGCATAAGAGATAACTTTCCTAGACCTTTTTTTTTTTTTTCCTCATATAAAACATTTTGGACTTATCTTGGCAGCTGAAGGAATCTCAGTTCACAGACCATTGAAGGCTACTGAAGGATGGGGTCTAGAAGTCGAAGACTAAGACGAGGATGTGACATATCCCTTTATCCATTTGGGAGCTCTGAAGTGCCATCTTATAGTAAATACACTGAACACTGAAGGTCTGATTTCTCTAATTAGCCTAGCTGAGGTTTTTACTTTAAGCTTTATGTCATGCTGCAAGAAAAATTTGATAGCTTTGTGTCCACTCTATGATATTTTTCTATATACAGTAAATAATGAACTGGATCAAATATCCAAAATTAAAAAGAAAAAATATTGTAACTAGTCCTGTGGGGTGGAAAAAAAAAAACCACAAACAGAAAGTTGTTACATAATTAAACATCTTTTACTTGGGAAGGAAAGAAAGTGTAAATGAAAGCCACATTTGTCACCTAAAGTCCTATGTATCCAATTTTTAAGTGCTTGACTTTGTAGATTGTAATATTCTTTCAATACCCCCTTTTCTTTTTTTTTTTATTTCAAAAATAAACAAAAATCCTATTGACATGACCAATTCTGTTGGAAAAAAAGCATTTCATAACAAACAGTAATTTCTGACTGATAGTACTCCTTCAATTGGAAAAAAACCCCAGAAAATTTTGATTTTAGGAAAATTCTGACTATAAAAATGAACAGTTTAGCTGAAAGGACTGAAAACAGTCCTTTACAAAATACAAAACTAAAGAAGCCACATGGTGAAAATAAATGGAATAGATAAAGAGAAGAAACAGACCATGAAGACTGGCAACATGGGCAGAAAGCAGGTACAAAATCAAAGGCTAGAAAAACCTCCAGGGAATTTGAGAAAGAGAACTTCAATCTGGACTCAAGGGATGCTGGCAGAGCCTACATACATATTATTGAAGGACCACTGCCTACCAAAGTAGAAGCTAGGAGAGAATCAGGGGAAAGGATAATACATGCTTCCCCTGTTCTCCCTCTTCCTTCGGTATCTGCTGCTGATGGAAACAGAATTTTTTGCTCTGTGTACCTTGGTCTGGCTGAATACCATCACCTTCATGTTCATATAATCCCCCTTTACACAGGCTAAAAACCAAAAAAATTAGTATTTTATATAGAATGGATGAATATGCTCTATTCTGAAATCATAAACAAAGCAGGCAGTCACTGCCTAACCAGTTCTTCAGGGAATTAATTACTAATATCTTGAGAACTATGAAAAACACTTCACAGAATTTTCACTCCCACAAGCGCACATACAATAGATAAGTAGAAAACAAGTTTCCTATCTTTAAAATGAAACTATCACTTGAAAAATAATTTTCATGCTTCCAACCTCCATTATTTTCTGAATTACTTCACTCTACTTTTCCCCAACTTATGTGTGTGTGAGCAGATACACATAGATAAAAGCAAATATTTAAAATTCTTGTTAAAAATTATTGTCAGAAGTTAGATAAAAGCCTACGTGTTTGGGATTTCTAGCAAGGTCACCTGATGACCATTCTTAACATGGTAAGAGACTCAACAGCAAAGAAGCAAATGTTGCTGCATGTTTCCAGCAAGGACACACTTAGGTTCTTTTAATTTGTCTCAGCAAAAGCTGGGCTCTGTTTTGACAAACAAATTCTGCCATCCTGTTCCTAAAAGGTAGAGAAATTTTCTATTCTCAAGAAATAGAGACTCAAAATACTACTTTTTTGCCACTCGGAAATGTTTCTCTATTATTATTTCATTTTCAATCCATTTTAAATTATTTTTTACTAGAGGATCATTCAGTGACTGAGGGACAATGTGCTCAGAATAGTCATCAAAGGGCTCTGTTCTGTTTTTGGCTACATTTTTGGCTGGAACAGCTGTTCCAAGCACATGATACCTTCCTACCTCTAAACACATGAGCATGTTTTGCTTTATAACACATGAGTTATCATGGTTATTACTAGAGCCAACAGGGGAATTGACTTCCATGGACAAAAACTGACAATCTAAGCAGATGGACTGACTTCCTGTAAAAATGACATCTCTCCATTAAATTGACACAGAGAGCCCAAATGAATAATGTCAGTAGCATTCTTAACTTTTTAAATGACTAAAGGCAGAAGAGATTAATCTGAGCTTCAGACAGTAAGAGTGACCAGAGTTTCAAGTGCAATGAAGTCAGCTACCACCTGGCTGCTGACCCCAAGGATAAAAGTTCCTCTTGTAATGCCTTGTATGACAGGCTTACCTTGCAGGCTCTGTTTCATGTACAAAACTTAATTTTTGCCTGTTTAATAAATTATCAAGCTTCATTACAGTAACTTAAAATTCTAATAAGTAATTCTACCACCTGGACAGATGAACATGTAAATTTCTTTGAGTATGCATGAAGCTAAATAAGGGAAACACGCAGGTTCCTTCTCCGATCTGAAATTATTTTAGTTCAAATAGCACAACACAGGTAGGAAACCAGATCAAAGTTTAATTGAAGGAACCTGTGGCTAGTGGAGTGAACATCCTCATCTCTAACATTAGCTAGTTTCTAATATCCTGTTATTCATACTGTTACATTAAATGGCATTTTCTCACTACTGTCACAGAACAAAAAGGCTCTTTCCTTCCAGAATAGACATTTTACACAATTTTGATGCTGGGCTTGCTTGAGCTAAACAACCAAGAGGAAGGACACCTGCAGGAGGAAGTGACTGCCAGAATGTCACGCAGAGAAATGACATTCAAAAGGCAACTTGTCAACAGCTCTAGATGCAGACAAGCACGATACTTGAGGGTATCAACAACACTGCCTATCTCCTATGAAGGCATCACTGCCAGAACATTACGTAATATTGAAACAAGGAAAATCACCTCAGATGGGTGACAAACTAGAAAATCTCTGAATCCAATCCACAGTTTTCATTATTACGAAGACTGAAACCAATATAAAATTCACAATTCTCTAGGGGGATGAAAAAAAAAACCAAACACGTGTGAATACTCTCACAATTCAATAATCACTTGTCTCATTTATTTTTTCGGTATTTAAAAACCAAAAAAAACACCTACTTTATGAAAGTAGAAGAAAAGTTCTGCCTAGTTCCCAAATGTACATCTTTCTCCCCAGTGTATGTTTGTATGTCTGTAAAAGAGTAAATTATTAGACTAATAACTTGCTTATGCACTGAGAATCTACTAACAGTTACGATGTCGCACTGATGCTGGGATGATGAACACACACTAGGCATGGTACCTCAGGAAAAATGAGTGTTGTATGTATCATACCAGTACTGAAATTACAGAGAGAGGCTTAAGTAACAAGTTCACATGATAAAGGGCAAAACATGAAATGCATTTGTTCAGCTGGAGAAAAAACTGAAGATATAGCAGAAGTTTGGGTTTTTTAAAGGATATTGCTTATGATAAAATGAACATTCTTTCCCTTTCAAGAGGGAAGGATTTTCAATTGACCCATCTCTAATAATGCACAAAGTTAAAATGAAATCATCAAACCTTGCACGACTGGAAAATGCCAGCTTTCATCTTACAAATGTAACATTTACAGATACATATTTATTAACGTTCGCTTTTCTGCCTGATATCACTTTGTGTTTTGGGAGAGCTAGTAGGGACAACTAGGATAAAGCAACAACTGCTTCACTCCTGCTTGGCGATTCCCGTGCTCTTATGAAACTATCATCTGTGATTATCAGTCTGTTTATAATCTACTGAGGGTAGGATGTGATTTGTGACATTAAATGGGATCAGTGCAATCATGTAGCTCAATTCCCATGTGTGCCTTTGAAAATCTGCTCATTTTTGTACTTAAACTCCTCTTCCCCTACAGAACAGCACTGATTCCTCTTCTTCAGTGATATGAATCCCTTCCCACGTGATTTCACATGTCAGTCTATTCTAATCATTTCCAGCTGCCTCTGCTCATCCAAGCACAGCTTGGGCATGAGAAAGGGCTACGAGATGGCTTCCTTAGGAATTCCACTGGATAGGAAACAGATTACTTTGATGACTCTTAGAAGAGGATAAGAATAAGATATTTTAACCTCCTGTTGACAGAAATAATACTAAAAACATAAATGCTGGTTATATTGTATGACCTTCTATATGCTGGGTGCTTTCCAAACGCTCTTTTCTTTGACTGATTTACTGCTGTCAAGAGGAGAGCCTGTGTTGTTTCCCAGTGCTGAACAAGGTCAGGATTCAGATAAAAACATGGGAAAAAATAATCCCTTGGACTAATGGGAGCATGCAGAACCTGGTGTTGTGTCTGTGCGTGTGCACACAATTTCCTCATATGCAATAATTAATTTGATTTTTCTGAAGGTTTTTGCCAGACATACATGTACACAAAAAATACATATATATATTGTTTGCAGGCATATACATATGCATGTTGCATATATACACATATACACAAACACAGAAAACACCTCTCTGACCACAGTCACATGACATTTGTGAATGTTCCTTATTTTGATATTTATTACCTGCAACTTGCATTCACATACTATATTGCAACATTAACAGGAAAGAAAATAAATTGATATCTAAAATTAATAGCTATATATACAGCCTCCCTCTTTCCTGCATAGACCTGAATATAGATTATTTAATTTAATACAGACACACAAATTTCTGTATTTTTTTTCTTTGTTTGAAGAATTACTAAAAAAGGTTATTCTGAGTAACAGTGCAAATTTTTATACTGTGGTCAGATTTTTCTTTCAGTGAAGTATAGTGAAATAAGATTTTTTCCAGGAAGTAAGAAAAATGTGACTTAAAAACTAGCCCCATTGGTTTCAAAAGAATTTAATATTAATTTTTAGCAAATCTTTTCTCTAGATTTTTACATTTAAATTTCACTCATAATTCCCATTTCCGAGAATCAACTATAAAGCAGCTGTTTTCAGGATTGCATCCTACCAGTTTACTAAGAATGTTGCTGATTCTGCTTTCTTCCATGATTTAACATCTTAGCTTTTCTTTCCTTCATTCTCCCAAAGGGAAAAATAACAGTATATTATGGAAAACGGGTTTGCTGCCTCCAAGAAGATTGTACGTTTATTTATTCTTTAGTTCTTTTTCATTAGCACAAAAAACACACTTTTAATGTATTCATACTATGTACACATTGCCACGTGTTATGTAAAATTACACATTACATAATATGATGGCTATATTGCATGTATGTGCATGTATATGTGTTTGTATATATATATATATACACCTATACATACATGCACACACAGTAGCAGAACACTGCATGTAATTTTTTATCTTCATGGTTATTCCTCAGACAAGAAGAGAACCTCACTACAGCGTTTTCCTAACTGTTTTTTATAATGCACAAGCAGTTTGGGCACAGGCAGACAAGGAGTGAGAACACAGCAGGGAAACTTCATCTTGGATGAGCACAGGTTTAGAACACCAAGGGAAAAAGAGATCCTCCTTTGATGTAATGGATTCAGCTCCAAGAAAATTGTGGAGTGATGCCAGCTGAGGATCTAAGACATTGATAGAAGGGAAAATGCTTTAGCTCTGATAGTCTTTAACTGAAATAGTCAATTAAATAGAGATTAATTTAACTATTACCAAAAATTAGGTCAAAATCTCTAGTTCAGTTTAAGACAGTGTTTCCACATTTATCTGTTTATATGGCAGCTTGTACCCTAACTTTAAATCTTTTGTGTCCCAGCATCTTATTTCCCAAAAGCAAAGGACAATAAAATTCACCTGCACAGCTATCATTTGAGAATTACATAAAGTTAGATATTCAACTTAGAAAGTCCCAGCCTGGAAAGCAGTGACTTTATATCAAGCTATCTAAATATGTCAAAGTCTATAACAGATATTGCAAACATTACTACCAAAGGCCATGTCATAATCCCCCATTTTATGAGCAATACCCAGGCACCACAAGTCTTGGTTGTAACAGTATTGGCATATGAATCTGTACAGCTAATCTGTATCGAAGCCAAGTAAGGAACCAGAAAGTAGTCAATCCTCCATTTAAACCCATGAAGGGCTTGAGCCAGAACACCTTTCAGAGAGAAGTTGGAAAACTCAGTCCAAATCGCAGTGGCATTTTGTGCTTTCTTATATAAGACCATAAGACAGGGAAAAAAACCAAACAACTGTAGTCTCCAGTTTTATGTAATAACTGCTGGTTAAAACACTTGCACACTTGATATGGGTGACCCAGATTCAATTCTGTTGTCTGTACAAGCAGATTTAAACCCACAGTCAAAGAAACTCTCTAACCACAAAGCTGAGTGACTGTATGGGTTTTCACAACCTAGAATTTGTCTCTTATAGAGAAAAACAATTTCAGGAGTGAGAATCCAATCATAACATGGCTCCAGTGACACTCAGCTAAGAAGGAGTGCATGAGCATATCATATTTTCCTACTAATCATGTCACATTCATATTCAAATCTTAAAAGACCTTCCCAGGAGCACACCTCCAGGCTATGGTGAGTGTTTCCTCTCCTTAAGTGCTTCTGCAGCAAGCTGTGGCATAGTCCATGGTGTTATAACCTTTCTTCATCCTCTCATATTGATTGTAACATCAGAGTAATAATAATGAGGGAAATACTTACAACTTATCTGTGTAAACACGTTAAAACACAGATTATACACATCTCACTTGTTCATCTTTAATATCAGTTTTTGTGCACAATATAATATCACTCATATATTAATCGACAGAATACTTACAACAATAATGTGATGAATAAATTGTAAACAACTCAACACTGACAGCAAATAATTAGGGGATCCAAAGAACCAATGATTTGCTCT
>VZTN01019223.1:1356-21770 GCA_013400515.1 Erpornis zantholeuca | reverse complement strand
AAATTATATGAAGTCAGTTTGCAATATTTGATAAAATTATTAGAATTTTGCATTGCCTCTGCTTCTTCCATGTATTGTAGCCACACATTTTTAAGCACAAATAATTCTAAAAACATTGGCTAACTGAAATGACCTGAAGAATGTTCAAGTCAATAGCATGAATTAAATAATTGTTCAATTTAGCGTGTATTTCTATTTAGGCTCCTCAATCAATAAGACAAGTGTGGTTTAAAAAAAAAAAAAAAAGAAAAAATGTCATCTACCTCATAGGTAATGAAAATTGAAGTAACCTACTAAGCATGTCTAGAGTTGCATTATCAGGGTCACCAAGAAATTTATTTTGCTTGCGCCATAACCTTGAAACCTTTAATTTGAACCGTGCAGCTGTTCATTGTTTTTCAAACAAAACAAACAAAAAAGACCCTTAAGGTCTCCACTCAGAAAACTATGGCATTGGGAGTAGGTATTGACGTACCTGAACAATTTTCTTAATTTGGCCTACATATTAGATTTAATGTAAAAATCTAAATACTAATTTTCCCGGTTGGTAAGGAAAGAGAGAGAGGTTCTTCAAAGGACAGTTCAGAGAAATTATCTTTGGACTGATTCAGTTCCCTGTCAAGATGCCTGTCTCTTTCTATTGAGTCATGGAATCATTAAGGCTGGAAAAGTCCACTGAATCCAACCTTTGACAGAACCACCACTATTGTCAAAAAAACCATAGCACTAAGTGCCACATCCAGTTGTTTCTTGAACACTTTGGGGGATGGTGGCTCCACCGCTTTCCTGGGGAGTCCATTCCAATGCTTGACAACCCTTTCAGAGAAGAAATTCTTTCTGAATTGATTATGATTGATTACAGAGGAAGCCTTAACAGCTGGGTTAAAGGAAATGTCCAGCTTGGCAAATTTTAGAGGTAGGAGAGATGATCCCCAGTCGAGGCACAGGTATGGAACTGAGGTTCACCCTTGCACAGCCTGTCCCATTAGCCCTTTGCTCCAACAGGAAATATACTGACATTATATTGGTGATTATCAGAATGGGTTAGGAGATCAAAATTTGGGCTGAAGTGTTTAAAAATTGTTGCAGAGGAGTCATTGGGAAAACTCTAGTTTTGTACAGGTCAGTAGCAATTCTTGCCTGATACTTCCGAGAGGTAATGTAGAGTTATGCTGTCCATAACCCTCCTCTGTGTCTAAACAGCACATTTCAGCCTCTGGGTAGTAACAATAGCAGATGCTTATTATATTTAATTATTAACCATCAGCTCTTTGAACTTATCACCTTAGTCTCTCAGCACCTGCATGATGGATGGCAAAATTCCCATAATTTCAACTTCCATCAGTCAGTAAGTAAAAGGTGAGCATCTGCTAGTGCTCACCAACCCCTCAGGATATATTCAGCTATTGCTATGATTGTTCCTAATGGTGTTTTACACAAAATAAGTTAGGGTGAAAAAGGGATGCTAGGTTATTTTACACATATACAATGTCAAAGTATTTATTGCCCTGAATATGGAAAATTTTAAATATAAATAGATAATACCAGTAGTGCATTTATTATTAAATTTAATTTTTAAGCAGTGACATAAATTTACATGGCCTTTTGAATTCTTCTGTATTTTAGCATTGGTCTGAAGCTTTGGTTAAAGAAAGGAAGGAAAAGCAGGGAAGTTACTTAGTAAGGAAGCTACAGGGAAGCTGTTCTTTACCCTTTCTGCCATTGGATTTTCTGCACTTACTTATGTCCACACCACAGAGTGAAGAAATCATCTTTGAAACTGTAAGCAAACGAGGTAATTTCTCACTGTGCCATTAAGAAAGCTGGTAAATTCTTCTCAGAGGTAGGACTCTGAAACGCAGAACCTACAAACATGGCTATGTTACCTTCAGCACTCAGGCTGCTAATATAGCTCTGTTGGCATCTAAGGCATGTTCTCTGCATCAGTGCATCCACTTAGGTCAGAATACCTGCACCCTCTTTCACTGTGCCACTGTGCCACAAGGAGGAGTTTGGAAAGTGCTTACAGCAGCAGTTAAAGTCTCTTCCAGCCACCCCCTTCCATGGAGCTGAGTCACAGGGGAAATCTGACTATTACGTACAATGCATTAGCAATTTTATCATTTAAAATCAGATTTCCTCTCAAAGTATTTTCATAAATTAGGCCAGAATAATGAAGCAGTTTGCACCAGAGTCCTCTGGGAAACTTTCAAGGCGACTACTGCCATGTTCTCTCCCAAGGCTACATCCCTAAAGAGTTCTCATTGCTGAGAGAATACCATATTCCCTCGCCTCATACATGATGTGAAAATTCATTCTAGAAAGTCACATTACTTATTCTTGTAGGACTCAGTAACGAAGCTTATAATTCATGTGAGTCCAGTGCAAAATGTTGATGCAATAACACACCAGTAGACAAAAAAAGCATTTCAAACATCTGGTGAGTTGTGAAGAGCCCCCTCCATCATGCCTGGTAAAATGGGAATAAAATGGCCACTTAAAATTTGAGCAGTAACCTTTGAATATTGCACATAGGTTATGGCTTGGTATAGAACAGAATTGTGTAACCTATTTGTGGTGTACAGCTGGCATGCTGGCAGGGGTGCAAACACACACACACATCACAGATCAAAGCTAAAGGCAAATTTTGGTAAGACAAAAGTGCAATATAAGGAATACAATTTCTCAGACATATTCTGGTAGTAGGCATATAAATCAAGAAATCTCTATGGCTGCCCACTAGACATGAAATTATGTACCATTTATGTTGAAAACTTATTATTGTTGAAGAACATACTTCATAATTTTAAATACTTCCATAAGTATATGGTTAAATGCTTGGATAACTGTGGAAAACATGATTTTTACATTCACAAACGAAATATTTTTCCAATTTATTAACCGGCAATTATTGTTAGTGATTCAACTGTTTATACTTCTATACTTTTTGTAAAAAAATTTAAAAATTCAGAAACTGAGGAGACAGCATAAGTGTTTTTTGAAGTGCTGAGAAGATGTTTGGAAACCAGTTAATAAAATTGTGACTAAGGTAAGGACCTTCTGCAAAGAGGCAAAAGAAAATCTCAGTATCTGAGAGACTCCTACCTTCCCTGGTTCTTGGGGCCAGTCTCCTTCTTCAATTTCAGGAAGAGCCTAATTAGTCTCGAGTGGAGTTTCCTTCTCCTTTTCAGGAATGCCTCAGCAAGACAGGGGGCCTTTTGCAGAATAATCTTCCTGAGGGATTCCTGGCTGTGAAATTTCTGGTCTGTGTCTTGGTAATTGCAAATTTCTTCATCTCTAGCAATTTTTTCAACAGCTACTGAAAAAGAGGATGTTTCAAAGCCTCTGTTGACATCTTAGAAGGTCCCTACTAGTTACGGCTTAATTAACTTTATGACAATGTTTAAGTTATGATATGGTCTTTCAGAAGTAATTTGAGGGTAATTTCCATTGTTTGCACAAATGTTTCAGGCAAGTCAGGCAATTAAAATAGAGATTGTACCACAGTAAAATTATATATCAGAGATCTTCTGAATATGTGATAGGGTTATTTTTATCAGATATACGTTCTGAAACTTTATAAAAGATGTTCATTTACTTTCCTCAGTTACCCCACATTGCAGCCAACTATGATAATCCCCTGTAAAAGTATTATATGCTCCAAAAAGCCTGACAAATACCTACCTTATATGATAAAGCCATCCATATCTTAATTAATTTTATTTAAAGCAATAGAAGTGATACTGAGATTTTTCTCAAATCCATTTTGCTATTTGCTAGCATAAAATCAAAAATGTTTTCTTCTTCTACAACGTTTTGGTCACTCTTTGTCTTGCTTCTTACATAAGCAGCTGAACGAAAGTGTTGGTTTTTGTGTTCTGTGATGTTGTCCATGCATTTTAGAACCCCAAATGTGGGAGTTTTCAGAATATGCTGATGTTATAAATTTATTTTTCCTGTGTTGCTTAGTTCTCTGAAGATCCCCAAGCAATCCAACCATAATCTCCAAATAAATGACTGAATCTAAATTTTTCCAGAGTGCTGTTTTATGCTGGTAGATATCTCACACTAACCAAGAATATATAGATAGATTTGCTGTTTAAAATTTAATAGATTTTTTTTTCTGTGTCTGGCTGCATGATTTAAAATGATCATTTTTTTCAGCAGTTTTTCTACTCATCTTTCCCCACTACTGCTGAGTCAGAGAGTTCAGACTGTTTAATTGAAAATGGAGTCACAAGTCTTTACAGCCTGATCGAAAACCCAAGAGTCGATGGAAAGACATCCTTTGACTTAATTTGGAAAGCTGCTCCAAAATCTTTATGTATATTCAAAGCATATTTTTTAACATGATTTAAAACTCCCTCCCAAATCCTGCTATTACACAATCTTAGCTAAGGATAAGATTATGGAGAGCTTTAGCCTGTTTTGGGTAATTATTCTTAATTTCCCTTGGTTTCGCCGACCTTATTTTTTAGAAAAATAATTATTTTAAGTTAAGAAACATTTGCTCTTATAAAAAATAAAATCTCTCAGACTTATCTAAAGTGGCGACAAAGCAGCAGCACGCTAATGCTGCGGGCCTGATCCAAGAATTGAAATGAAGTCCTTTCAGAGTCAGCTGCTCTCCCTGTTTGCCCTTTCTCAAAGTCAACAGCCTGGGAGCATCGCTGCTCGCGCTCTGCCAGCCCATTCACCAGGCCAGCACTGAACGGCAGAACACCCTGTGTGCTCCCTGTGTGCACTGCCCAGCCCTCACTGCCATCTACTCAACACACCTGGGTCTTAGGCCCTTGAGAAGAGTCAAAATTATGTGGTCTGAAAACCCTACTACACTGGTAGAGTTACCAGAGATGGTGTTCGGTATCCTTCTGATACTGTGATCAAAGACTCAAATGAGACCATGAAAAGGATGTAGAAAGGCACTTAGGTTTGTAAGAAGCAAAGGAAGAGAAAGGTTGCAATTGGAAGAGGATGAAGCCAGATTTCGCTTCGTTTACAAGAAAAGCCTTCTCCACTCAGATTATCCTTATTTCAGCATCTGAGAAGTGACAGAAAGTGAAAGCATCACTGTACCATTTTCAAAGAGTAGAGCTGGATGACAATGTAACTAAAAAAGTAAATCAAATGTCATTAACAATATTAACTGCTTTTGTTTAGAGTTGTGGCACTTTGTCTTATAGAAATATAGTGGTCTATATAGCTGTGGCCACTCTAGTTAACAACATTGTAAATATGCTTTCTTGTGCATAAATTTTGCACTGTTTATCAAATGCTTATCTAAAATTTGTTCCCTTATGAAGTAATATAAAAAAACAGGGAAGGTGAAGATAATAGAGGAGAAAATGTGTTTTTGTGTACAGTCTATATGCAGTAGAGCCTTGACCCTTCTATGGGTTCTTCTAATCCAAAACCCTGCGGCAACTCAGCAGATAGAATGAAAAAAACATGTTTTCCTGGGTTTATTTATGATCACAAGAGGACTTCACTAATTTGTACCCATGCGTAGGAAGACACATAGGAAATGACAGAGTAAATGAACACTGTAGACCAGAATTTTATTCATTTATTTTCAAATTGTCATTTATTTTCATGTATTTGCAGCAATACACTATTTTATTGTTGCTGTTTTTTATCTTGATGGTACTGCCACCTTAGTAAAAAATCAGTTTTGAAAAAAACCCCAAACCTAAAGTATTATTCTCATTAAAGGAGTATATTGGTGCCCAGAAATAGATAAAGATTAATAAGTGAAGGAATCCTTTTTAGTCCATAGGTCACTTTTGCAAAGTCATTAGGAAAAGGAATGTTGAAAAGTATGTTGTTCAGATGTCAAATGCACTGATAAATGCTTTAGAGAATGGCATGTATAGTGTGTCATAGTAATGATGCTGAGTCTCAGTAAATCTCTGTTTTGAAATCTTTACTGGGATAGAAGAAAGTTATAGCTAATATTTTAGGTTGAAACTGTACTTCTTCGAAATGCAATTTATTTTAAGCAGTATCTACTCATATTTTTATATAGCCAATAACTGAAATATTATAGTGGTTCCCAGTCTGACCAACAGCTAGCCCATTTAGTGGACAATATTTGAAGTTTTGCAAAAATTATTTAGGCACTGAATCCTTTTGTTCAATGATGACAAACTTTGCATCCAAATGTGTACCCTAGTCACTTTTATATGAAGCAGAAATAGTTAAATACAGTGCCAATACCCCAAACTGCTCCGAGTGACATGAGAAATATAGTCATAAGCTCATCTTGGCTCTTAGAGTCCAGATAACTGTACAATCCATGTCCAGTAAATTTAAGAGACCTGCTCTTCCCTACTCTATTAGCACAGGTCACCACCTTTGTTCCCTGCAGTTAAAGCTGATATGCATCCCTATAATTTGAAGTGGTGTATGTTTGCCATTTTCATCTCTCTTATGGGCACAGTGGCCATTTGAGGGCAATAATTTCTTTATCATTTCACCCATGGCCACCTGAAGGCACCCTTTAATGTATTCAAGTCTAGAAAAATTCTTTCAATATAGCTTTCTAGCTCACCTAAAAATAAAGAAAACTCATCTTTATACTTGAATACGATACATATTTTATGCATTATATTTAATCATGTCTGAAGGCTATTGAAAGCTGAAAAATCTTTCAGTAAAACATTTTATTGAACACATTCTAGACGTTTTTCCCACACTCCCATAAGCATGATAGCCTGAGCAACAGAACTTGAGTAAAAAGATTTAGAAGGCCTTGAAAATTTTTTTCTTTTTTTTTTTTTTAAGTCAGACAGCTCAAATTAAAGTAAATACTGTAAAAAGTGAGTGCTTTATGGGTTTAATAATGACAAATAGAAATATCCTCTCAAGGAAAAAATATCAGTTTTACTTTGAAATCAGTGAAAGTTAATATTTAAAACTTCAGAGTGACCTTCAAAAGATTTGAAGTTCCAGAAATCAGATTGATTTTCAAAATGGTTACAGTCAGAAATCAATAGTTTACTTGACTGAAGAATGCATAAATTAAGCCCACAATGCTGAATGCTAGCAAGAACTCTAAATACTGTCTCATATGGAGAGTTTCTGCCTATGTTCTATCTTCTTTAGGAAACTCCCATAGACACAATAGCACTGAAAGACCAAATGCCTAGTCCTGGACCATCCTTCATTCTCTACATTTCTCTTTCAAATTCAGTTATAAAATTTAAAGTCAAGAGGGAAATAAGATCATCTAGTCAACTGCAGCATATCAAAGCTCGTTGGATATACAGAATTCATTCTTAGGTTGATTGTAATAATTTGCTTTTGTCTAAAATATAACTTCTGCCTGAAAGGTATCTTATAAAAAATGTGCACTCAGTCTGAACTGAATGACATCTTGTTGTGGTTTAACCCCAGAGGGCACTTCAGCCCCACACAGCCACTTGTTTGCTCCCCTTCAGTGGGGTGAGGAAGAGAATCCCCAGAGTAAATGTAGAAAAACTCATGGGTTGAGATACAGACAGTTTAATAAAGCAAAAGACATATGCACAAGCAAAGCAAAACAAGAAATTAATTCACCACTCCCTGTGGGCAGGTAGGTGTTCAGCCATCTCCAGGAGACAAGGGCACTTTTATGCATTGCCTTTAGCTGGGAAGACAGACACCATCACCACAAATGTTCACCTCTTCCTTCTTCTTCCCTACAGTTTAGATGCTAAGCATGGCTCATGTGGTATGGAATATGCCCTTGGTCTGTTGAGGTCAGGTGTCCTGATGGTGTACCCTCCCAGCTCCTTGTGCACCCCAGACTCCCTGCTGGTGGGATGGAGTGAGAAGCAGAAAAGGCTTTGGCTCTGTGCAATCACTGCTCATCAGTAACAAAAGCATCTCTGAGTTATCAACACTGCTTCCAGCACAAATCCAAAACACAGCCCCGTACTAGCTACTCTGAAGGAAATGAACCCTATCCCAGCCAAAACCAGCATACATCTACAGATGGAGGAACTGCTTGGCAGTTTCCTCCCATGATTAATGCTCTGTTCTTTACTTCTCAGCATCTGCCTGGCACTATGTGCCACTGGTTCTTGTTACACATCTCCTCGCTGAATGTCATATTTTCTCCCTTGGAAGAGTGTTATCCACTGCAGTATCTTTCCTGTGATAAATTAATAAGTGAAAGCTCTAAAGTTCATGTGATGGGGACTTTTCCAGTTTTCAAATCAATTTTGTGGCTCTTTTTAAGTACTTGCTAATTTTTAAAGCTGTCTAGAAGCATCCAGTCTTAGCTTCTTCAGTGCATGTAAGCTATCTATTAGCCAGCTGCTTATGCATCTTGGAACCATATCAGAGCTCTTTACTGTAGCAGTGCCCTTGGGGATTAGGAAATCATGTTCTGCTCCAAGATCACCACTTGCCAAGACTCACCTAATTTCCTTGTCCTTCAAGATGTAATTTTAAAAACAGAATTTGACATTTTTGGGGTTCACTAGAATAACAATCCACCCAGTTTACCAGTCATTGAATGACCTGCTCTTACCATTATTTCTCTTCTCATTATTCCCTTTAGAATTTGCACTAATATAGTAGCACACTGCTTCCAAAGAGATATTTCACACTGACCCACTGTGTGGGTCATGTAGTTTAAACCCATATCTTATTGACACTTGGTATTGTGTCGGGTTCTTTAGTTAGATAAAAGGAGGTAGATACTTGTCCACATTATTAGGATAAACAAATATACCATTTTCAAACACAGTTAAAATGTTATCGCTAAATAATTTTATTTTATGAGACCAGTTATCTAAAACCTCAATGTTGACTACCATTAATTATGTTCTTATCTTTAAATACTTTTGAACTGAATCCTACTTAAACTTTTCCTTTTTTTTTTTTGCACATGGTGACACATTTTGCATTCACACATTATCAAGAATCTCAGATATTCAAAATATTTGAAGGATTCTTATATTTAATAAATATTGATACTGTCAGTCCTCAGACATCCTTAGAAGTGCAGAAGTCTTTAAAATATTCCTTTTCAACTAAAGAGCCAGAAAACAAATCTGCTATTTTGTACTTGTTTTGTTACAAAATTTATTGAACACTTATGTCTTCTCTGTCTCCTTACTAGTAATTTTGTCATTTTTTTTAAGAGTAGGATACATGTTTGTTTCTTCCTCTTGAACAGCTTCTTTATTTTCCTGCTATTGCTCTCGATCCCTGTATATTCCTGATACATATTTTCAACCTTGACTACGTCTATTTAGAAAAGCTATTTCCTCAACGTCTTTATCTTCCTTCATTAATTTTCTCCATAGATTTTCACAATTTATGTTTAATATCACTTTTTTGAACTCTAATCTTTTTAGATAATACACAGCTATATAGAAATATATACCTGCTGTCTTTAGCCAATGAGTGGCTCTCAGGTTAGCCACTTCCTTTCATTACAACAACCATCACTGGTGTAATGTAAAGAAGTGACAAAGCCTTTGTAGGACCAGTTGTGTGTCCTCACAGCTTGGAGGACATCATGATCAGTGATGGGAGAAATGTTGTAGAGGCAAGAAGCAACATTTCTTTTTTTCATCCACTTCCTTCACATGCATACTTTCCTCTGAGTCTGGGAGAGAACTTCTCAAGGAACCAGATTCCTCTGGGATTTTGAATTTTTCAGGTCCCTGTAGGCCTAGAGAGACTTGTCTTTCCTTCCTCATCCGAGACTGGTGTCTTTTTCTGCCTGAACCCAATACAACTCATGCTTGAGTTCTCAAGCTGAAATTTTGTGAACTCCAAAACCAAATCAAGTGTTAGATTTTGGGTCATACCTTTTACAGCAAAAAAGTATTCTACCAGAGTTCAGCAGCCCAACAGGACATTTCCACAAAAAGATTGCAGTTTAGTCACATGGATAAATTATCAATCTTAGTTTCATCTGTGTTCAGCTGAAATCTAGTCCAAGTATCTCCTATTACATCAGAGAAATTTGTTTTCCTTCTTTACTGTGAATCACACAGCAATGATGGTTAAATTCTGCCCACTTAGGAGCAATCAGTGTTTTCAAAGCATTTTACTTCTTGTAGAACTATGAGAAAAAGAATTCAAACATCTATAAATACCTTATTGTTGTTTTTGACCTGCTGTCTTTTTTGGCAAAAAGAATGGATGTTTTCCTCATGTCACAGATGCTCAGGACAATATTATTAATACATTTTCAGGACTTCTGCTTGTGAACATTGGTCTTTGTTCAAGATAAGAGTTCAGGAACTGCCACATACCTCTGAAAAAATATTTATTTTATCTGGAGCTGATATACAAATCTCTTTTATGATATCTCTTTAAATACTGGTCAAATTTACTAAATTTGAAGAGTGTGGATTATTGGAGAAAATCTTGCTTAAAATGCAAAAGTACTAAAATACTTTAAAAGTATCATAATTTGATGTCTTCACAACATTACATAAAATTGTATCTGGATAACTTTTTATAGAGTCTGCATTGCAATATTCTGACTCCACATGCATAACTTAGTACTATAATATGAGATAAAACACGTAGGCACAAAACCATCCTGAATTATTCTTGACATTCACTACTGTTATTCAATCTCTCCCTGACACATCTATCCTGGCTTTGACAGGTTCTGCTTTGAGGTTACAACAGACTTAGAGGTTGGTGGGACAAATTGGTAGCAAATTCAGAACATCATCAGGTTCTCTAACCTCAGGACATGTCAGCGTGGAACACAGGGTGAAATATGTATAATAGGGTATGAAAGCCAGAATATACCCTTTCTGAATTTAGAAAACTTAACACACTTAAAATGATACAGCTATAAGGTCTCGAATATCTGTGACTGTTCCATATATGCTGTCCCCAATGTGATACTACAGGATGGTGGAATATTAAAGTGCCTGTATTTTCATTTAATAGTGCAGACCTCTTCAATTACTCAGCATTGGGACTGGCAAACAATTACAGTTCCAAAACTGTATTGTTCCAAAACAATTTAGTGAATTTCCTCCTTAGCTGGTGTTGAAAGGGAGGATGGAAGCCTCAAGATATTTTGACATATACACTGTAGTTTCAAGGTTTTTGACAGCTAGTCTTAGCATTTTAGTAACACTGACTGGAGTTAGATATAAACTTCAGTGGGAATATCAGAGAGCTCCAGAGATGGTTTGCCATGTGCTAAGAAAAGCATTTTGTACAACAAGAGAAACATTTCATATAATAATAAAAACAATTTTTCAAAAAGACTTTGTGCTACATCAAGCAATGTTTTCATTTTAGCAGTTCCACTAGCAACAAGTGAGATAATCAGTGTCTTTTTGAACACCCAATAGCTGTTTAAGAGAGAGTGTCAGGTTGGAAATGTCAGTAACATATCTGAAACAAAAGTACTGGGATAAAGCCTCTCTTTCTGAAGCCCTCTTAGACAGCAACCTTTCTGTGGAACAATGGAGGTGAGGGCAGCTCTTCCTCTGCTCTGAACTCTAAACTCTGGCCACAATTCCTCCCAGTATTGCTTCCCTACTGATGACTTCTGTCAAGGTTTTTATTCACTGCCTTCTGCACCAGTTTTTGAGAGTGTTGGAATTCAAGAGACAAATTCGTCTCTACAACTATAATATATTTTAAAGCAGCGTTTATTTTACTGATGCAGTGAATACCAAAAAAAAGATTTAAAAATTTGCCAATTACCAGAGTAAAAGAGCATCAATTCCCATGATTCAGTGCATGAGAGTTTATAGAGGACTCAAAATGTCTTTCCAGACTTTTATTTATTGAAAATTTCTCAGCCATCCATGAGAAAGATTCTAATTTTTGTAGGTTCATCTCCCATTACCTATGTCCCCTCCTTCAATCCAATCCCTTGTACTTTTATGCCTTATAAAAATTGTAAGCACCTTGGGGCACAAATAAGTCAGTTTAATTTGTCTAGATAGCACCATTCTTTCCTAAGGCATTGAATTAATAATGTATGGTAATTTATAATAAAGGTATTTGCAAGTCAGAGGGCTTGACAGCAATCCAGTGAGTTGAAAAGTGAGAAAAGTTAAATAAACCTTTAAAACAGGGTGGTCTTAGTGGCCAAGGTACATTTTTTATTTATAAATATTTGATATGAGGGGGCTGTGCCTTGGTAAAGTACTTGCTCCAAAGATGGGGAAGCTGGCTGCACCATCTGAGCTTACATGGATCTTCCCATGTGCACTGTAAAGCACAACGAGAACAGCAAGTGCATCCCTCAGAGCAATGTCTAAAACTGTGTCACATGTAATCTCCAGAACTGGAAAGAGAACAGAAACAACAATAGAATGGTAGCAAATATTTTTCTTACCTTTACTAGGGGAAATTTTAGGATCAGAGAGTTTTCTGAGTTAGAAGGTACTTTAAAGATTATCTAGTTCCAAGCCCCCTGCCATGGCCAGAAACACCTTCCACTAGATCAGGTTGTTCAGAGCTCCATCCATCCTGGTCTTGAATGCTTCCTGGGATGGGGCATTGAAAACTTCCCTGCACAACCTGTTCTGGTGCCTCCCCACCCTCACAGTAAAGAATTTTTTTCCTAATATCAGTTCTAAATTTACTCTCAGTCTAAAACCATTCCCTCTTATCCTGTCACTACACATACTTATAAACAGTCTCTCTCCATCTTTTTGTAGGCTCCCTTCTGATGCTGGAAGACTGCAATTTGATCTTATTGAAGTCTTCTCTTTTCCAGGCTGAACAATCCCAATTCTCTCTGTCTTTCTTCCTAGGACATCTGCTCTAGCCCTCTGATCAGCTTGGTGGTCTGCTCAGGACCTGACAGAATGATGTCCTTCCTGTGCTGGGACCCCAGAGCTGATGCAGCACTGCAGGTGGGGTCTCAGCAGAGCAGAGCAGAGCAGAGCAGAGCAGAGCAGAGCAGAGCAGAGCAGAGCAGAGCAGAGCGGCAGAATCCCTTCCCTCCCCTGCTGCCCATGGAGCTTTGGATGCAGCCCAGGACACATTTGGCTCTCTGAGCTGTGAGTGCTCATGGCCAGGTCAAGTCCAACCTCTCATCCACCAGAACCCCCAAGTTCTTGGCAGGGCTGGTCTCTGTCTGTTCTTCCACCAACCTGTAATGTTTATACAGGTGACGTGATGCATATTAAACACTCCTTGAACACTTACTTATCAAACATATGTTCCAAACAATCTGCTAAAATACGTTTACTCAGCAACATATCAATATTTACATTCCTCTTTCAGACTCTTTTCCCATTTTTCTGACTATATTTCACCAGACAACTTTTGTTTTAAAGTATGACAAGACAAAGGTCCCAACTTTACATCGAAAAAGGACTAGATTTGTTGCAGAGGCCCTGTGTACAGTTCATGCTCAAAAACTCCCATGTATCCAGAAAGCATGTCCCATAGAACTGATGAGCCATGTGAAGGGGCCATTTGTCCTGGATTTTTGGACATCAAATAGCCTAGTCAGACCTATAAATTTTGATTCTAAGTACTTCAGGGCAAAAATCTGTCATTTTAATTTGTTGAGAAACCACTGTTCTTTCCTAAGGCAAGGTGTGAATAATACATGACAATTTAAAAAGAAGCTGTTTGCTACTGTTACTGCTCCTGCAAAACCTCTAGATTCTCAGACAAATGACTGAAGTATTCTTAATGCACTCAGGCTATATTTTCAGGTGCAAGAAGAGGATATATACTTTAAAATCTGAATTTACTACAAGCTACATACTCAGTGTTATCCACTGAAAATTCAGTCTCAGGTTATTTGCTACTCTATTTAAAGTTATGGCTTCTATGGGCAAAGAGTTGCAGTTTTCCTTTTAATTTCTTATAAAGTGCCTAAATCCTATTGAAAGCAAGGTGTTATGTATCTAAGTCTTTCCATAATTAATCTTCCTAGTTACAAAGAAAACCCTGAAAAAACAACTTCAAAAAAACCCCAGAGAAACTAAAAAGACTGAGAAAGAAACAGAGACAAAAAAACCCCAATCCCCAATAAACCAAAAACCCAAGCCTGAAAATAGGAAGTATATTAAGTTAATCAAATAAAAACTAGAATAGTATATTGGCTTCTTAAATTTTTTCAATTTTCGTATTTCTACAGAAACCATCACCTTATTATGTAAAGGTACATTGCTAAACAAAGTAATTAATGTGACATGTTGTGGACATTTTCATAATGCACCAATGATAAGGCTGTAACCTGTAGATTTGGTGAAAACAGGTTACTAGAACAGGATGTATCTACAGTTCTGTATACACATGTTTCTTCTAGAACATGGCTGTTTTTTTAAAATGAGCTATTAATCATTCTTATTGTTATTATTGTTGTTATGATGATGATGATGATGTTAATGATTAATTAATCATTATTAATAATATGGATGCAATGTGGAATTGCAGAATAAGGAGTACTGCATATCGGAATATGTATAAAAATAGATACAAACAGACCCCAGAGTAAGCAGAAAGAAATAATCACCATTAACATCGTTCCCCTCCTGGTGAAGAGGAGGAAGAACCCCCAGCAATTAACCTAGTTCTCTTGGTGAAGAGCTTTGAATAGTGATTGCTCATCATGAAACTTTCTTTTCTTTTTCTTAAGGAGCATGGGAAAAACAACAAAACAACACCAGAGAAAGAGACAATTATTGGGAAGTTTTGTACATTAGTTTTACTTGTATAACTATACATTAGTGACCATAGAAATGGGATAATTCAGATTGTGTGAGCTAATACCATTGCATTTAGATTAAGAATAAATTTTTGACTAACCACTAAGGCTTTAATTTATTACTTCCTACAGATGGTGCATTTCTTTAGCCCAAATATTTATTTGCACAAGTGTCTGTACTGACTGTTAAATATGGATGCACAAATATTCACATCACCTCTGTTTATGAACAGTACCTAATTTCATTATAACCACCATAAAGTCTTGGATATTTTGTGTAATGCTTGGGGTTCTTAACAATATTCTGATATCTGGAAGTATCAGTATTTCTATGAAACACATGATTAGTATAATTAGGATCCATTTTATGAAGACTTCTTTATTTATCTTTCTTTTAGAAGTGGACCATCAGACATCCATTTTCTGCACATTCTTATCCAACCCTTTGTAAACCTCCCATTGAATCACGAAAAAGTAATAAACTCATTGTTCAGACAAATTAAAAGAATTGTTGTTATGTTATTTACTTAGCACAATTCTCCAGAAACTCCAAAGCACAGAGTTTCTAAAGAAAAAGACATGTCCATCTCCATTGTTAGAAAGCCAGTTATACATTCATGCTGTCTTTACCCACGTCCTGGTTTCAGCTGGGATAGAGTCCATTTTCTTTCTAGCAATTGGGACAGTGTTGTATTTTTTGGATTTTGTTGTTGATAATTAGTGCTTAACCTAGGTCAAGGACTTTTCAGTTTCCTATGCACTCCCAAAAGCAGGTGCACAAGAAGCTGGGAGGGAACACTGCCTTGTACAGATGACCCAGACTGGCCCCAGGGGTATTTTATATCAGAAAGCATCATTCCCAGGATATTAACTTGGGGCAGCTGGCTGTGACAGACTGATTGCTGCTGAGGAACAGACTGGGCATCAGTCAACAAGTGGTGAGGTGTTGCATTTTGCATGAATTGCCTTTCTTGGGCTTTATTTCTCTCTCTCTTTTAGTTGCCGTCCTTTTTATTATATCAATTTTTATTATTATATTTTACTTTATTTCAATTGATAAACTGCTCTTAGCTCACAGGTTTGGGGTTTTTTTTTAATCCAATTCTCCTCCACATCTCACAGAGATGGGTGATGAGTGAGTGACTGCATGGTACTTAGTTGCCAGCCGTGTTAAGTCACTACGACCAGGAACACTTGAAATAGCAGTGATCTGAAGGAAACAGGTTGTAAGAAGATTGCAGAGGATTGAAAAGCAAGCCTACTTTTAGATAAGATGTTAAGTTTGGAAAGGATATAGAAAATGTAGGTTACTATTCTGCCTCTGTACTCTTTTATAGAAGACAGCACATATGAAGGAATTTTTTGAAGCTGCAGTTGACAGCAGCAGGAAAAAATGAGGAGCGAGGTAGAATGTACAGGCCTGTTAAATAAAGTTCAAATCACCCTGGCTAGGTTAAGCAATGGAGCCTCTGAACTGGACCAAAAAGCACTTGCAAGAGATGGCACACAGGCCTACCCACCACCACAGCTCACTTACAGCTAGCAGGACAGGAAAAGGAAAAGCAATGCAAAAATAAACCTGTACTAGCTGGATGACACCAGTAGGCCAAGAACCAAGTTAGCAGATTGTCACCACGGTCAAGAGAGTGCTTTAACACACTTCCTAGTGATATGTTTCTTAGATGTGTTACCAAACTCCTCTTCTTAATAATTATTTCCTTGCTTCTTGCTTCAAAAATTGTGACTGGACAAATAAGGCAAATATCTAAGGAAGATGTCCAGTATTTCTGGACAGAGACTTGAGGATTGTTAGTTGTTTGCCAACCATAAGCCTTGTTAATAGCAAATGAGTTACAGTTTGAGGGTGTTCCATCATCCTGATACAGAAGTTTATATTTCAATTTCACAGTTGGGCTATAGCAGTATTTTAACATTCTTATTTTCAATTCTGTATTTTCACATATATATATATATATATACCTAGATGGAAAGTTTTAATTTTTTACTCAGATTTTCTACAACCAAAGGCAAATATTTTAAGTTTATTTTATTTTAGGTAAATGTGATCAAAAACAGCTCATTTCCTTTACCTTTGCAAGGATTCAAAAATGCTCAACATAAAGGAGTGACATGCTCAGGTTATGCAGGAAGAATCTGAACTTTAAAAGCTAAAATTTAACCAGTTGATACAGAGGATTAGTCTCCAGGCCAATGTGCAAAACTGAAACATTTGGAAACAACTGAAATAAGAATAAAATGTACTAAAATTAATTATGCAATGTGTTACTTTTCTACTTGTAGCAAATTCATTTATTAATTCTGACTTTCCCAATTAGCTTATAATTGTGTTGCTGTTTATTCAGAATCACATGCATGGCACTGATCTTGCAAAGCAGCGCAGGTCTCCTTGGTGCATTGTTTCACTGAAGTATTTTCTGCTTCATAGTTATGGTACATGTTCCTAAGCAAACTATGAATTCCAGCAATAGAGTTTGTGTTCTAACTTTAATTATATTTCCTCCTTGAGAAGAGCAAATCTGAGATTTGGAAGGCTTTGCATCCCTTAGAGCCGGTTGGCAGTTACTTCTGGGCACAACTGTGGCCTTTCATCATAAGTAGAATTATTAGATTCCACCACACCACTGCAGGCTTGGGAAACTGTACAAGTCTAAAGAAATATTTGATAGTGCAGAAGGAAAATTAGCTTCTTATTCAAATGGGAAAGTAAGGATTTAAAAGACATGATTCGCACTGTCTTCCCTAAACACAGATTTAAGATGTAAAGCACAGCAGTGTCATCTGAAATGCTGGGATTCTTTTGTAGCCACTGGAGCACAGAAGTTTGATATATACATTTAAAATAGATTAATAGCTGAGAGATTGAGAGCATCTTGTCCAACAATAACTTGTGCAAGGACATGGCAAATAACACGAGCTGTTTGTGGCCTACAGAAATCTGAGCTCCTGCAGTTTAGCCTGAGGACTTTACTTTTACCTACTGCCCTAAGCACTGGCATCTTCTCCAGCTCTGTAAGGTGCCCACATAGGCTGCCATTCCCTCCCCATAAGATTCATACTAATCATGACCTCAGATGGACCTTTCCCTCACAATGAAAAGGGTATTCTCACCTTCTGCTCTCTTTTATTACACTTCCCATATCTTTAAAACATACTGGTCCCTTAATGTTTGCTGCAGGTAATGGTCTTCTATGCAGAGGTCTTGTGCATGCTGGGTTGTCTCTTATGTAATATCCAGAGTAAACCATATGCTGGCTGGCAGGTTACCATTCCTAAAAATACCATCTATGACCATGTCTCCACACAGAAATTTTCTTGCCTGAAATGTACGCTTTATCCCGAACGCCTAACTTCAGATCTGTCCTTTTAACTTTTACAGGAGAAGTCTGTACAGGAGTGAGTGAACAAACTTACTGGAGCAAAAAGGCAAGTGTTGGGTGATAAACTGAACTGTCCAGCAGGTGTCCATTTAGATAGATAAACAAGGAACAAGCCTATGCTTGTGTCAACATTGCAAAGCAAGTTTTAGATGATGCTAAAAATCATGCCACCATTTTTTCCAAAGCTGTCCTGCCTCACATCATCGGTTAATTCAGCCTTGAGTGTCTTCATTTCATTACCATATCACAGGCCTTGTCACAGTGTGAAGTTCCCTAAAATAGTTATTGTGTCTTTGGGCAAATAAAAAGCCAGACAGTATCAGAAAGAAAAAACTGTAAGCATTTAGATCTCCTGCTGAGATAGAGATTATATGTCTGGTTTCCTAAATATCCAAAGTGAGACTAGACTAAAGCAGCTCAAATGTTGTTTTGAGATCTTCCTAATTTCTCTTGATGCCTTACAACTTACTTGCCTGATATCAATACAGAATTTACCCCACTGGGTTTAATTTTACTCATTGTCACCTTTCTTGGTGGACATATTCAATGCTAAAGCATTTACATTCTTGACTCTAATTCTTATTTACTGATTCTTCCAAGGCTATGCATTTTAAGAGGTTTCAGAAGAGGATTTTAATTCTGCATGCCATGATTTCATGTTGTTTGTACAAGGGTCTGCAGGCAGATGCATGAAATTCAGCCCACTTATAACTCCCTATTACATATATATTACACATGCAAATAATAAAAATATATTAACACTTTAGAGAAAGATGGCTTTAGTCATTCTCTTTTCCCAAAAGGGATGTCTAATAAGTCTTGCCTTTTTAACAAAGGTATTGCAAGACTTAATTAACTAATGTTTGCAAAATGTTGTAATGCAGAACCTATATTAGGAGGTCTGGAATAACAAAACTTATTGAAGTAAATAGTCCAGACAGAAGGACAGGAAGGGAAAGACGACTAAATTGGTGATGAGGCAAGGGATAAGCCCATCTTCTATCCTCTTTCACTCTACAGATGGACTTTTTCTTTACCACCTTTGTCCTCTTGCTTGCCATTTTTCTCTGAGATTTATTGGAACATTTTAATCCCTTTTCTTCAACCTATTGCCTCAGAATGCTGTCAGGGTCCCTTTTGGGGAGCTAAGTAGGATGCTATTAGTTAGACTCACTGGCCTCTAAATCCCAGCTTTGCCACTTGCCTGCTGGAAGGGCTGTTTTTTTTTTCCTAGGCCATATTCATCTAGGCCAAATCCAAAGCTCATTGAAGTCACTGACAATCTATTCCTTGATTACAGAGGATTAGGCCTCTGTGCACTCTGTGGTGTTGCTAAAATTAATTTATTAGTGCCTGTAGAACCCTCCAGAAAAAAAAAATAAAAACAGAAATAAAATGCTATCCAAGGAGAAACTGGCATTACTGTTTGCTGGAGAGCTGATTGAAGATTTGGGTTTTCTGTCACCAAACTAGGCATGCAAATGCAATGCCAGTGCAGAGCATTGTGCCAGTCTCAAGGCCGTGGAGGAAGAGCTCTGATCTCATTTCAATTAACAGGGTTTACAATTTGTTTCATCAAAAGTACCTTGACAAACGCATGACTGTTTATGGACCACTGATTACATGTCCCAGAGTAGACAAGACAGAGAGTAAGACAGGGCTTATCTCTCAGCACATACTAATGAGGCTGTTCTGCCTGCAGCTCCCTGTGGCCAGATGCTGTACCTGAGTGGAGTCCCACTGGGATTCTTTGTGGGTGCAGTTGGAAACACTCAGTTGCAAAGAAGCATAGTTTAACCATCGTTGCTGGAGAAAGCCAGGAGTGAATATCGAAGTTAAATGATATATTACTTTGCTGATGAGGAAGGATTCCACATCCCCCTACAGCTTTTGCTTAAACTCTAAATATTTGGTATTTTTGGTACAGGTACATGGTAAGGTGTGTTCAACTGCCTCAAAAAGCAGTTTCAAAAGACTGCAAAATTTCAGACACCATGCCTACATACTTGTAGCAATGCAGGCATCATGGCAGGGCCTCAGATCTATCTTAGCCTTCATTCTAGACTTCATTCATATAGGAGCAACACTGCCTCTTTCTGCAAAACAGACACGAGCATCACATTGAGCTGGTCCCACTCCGTATAACATTTTAAAGGCTGTCAGGAAGCAGACTGGCAAGGGCTGTTGCCTGTCCATTTTCCCAGGAAAGTGAGCAGCATGGGTTCCCCTGCAGGTTTGGACTTGTCCAGAGAAAGGATAAGTGGTCGTCACCTCCTCTAAACGCTTCGAAAGCTATAGCAGGGATTACTCAGTCTCAGCAGGCTTCAAAAAGCGTTTGTCATCCATCAGAAGCGGCTTCG
>VZTN01019222.1:0-12364 GCA_013400515.1 Erpornis zantholeuca | reverse complement strand
AAATTCAGCCTTATGCACCACAGGAAAATATGGGCTAGTGATTAAAAAAGTCAGGTCTCTTGAGGCAAAAAAGTACATATGACCACTCAAATATATAAAACTGCCCATTTTAAAGAAGAAAGCACACTTTGGATGGAAAAAAAAACAACCTTGCAATTCTTGGCAGGGAATTAAAAAGTGCCTCTGGGACCATGAGATATTATTTCTTGAAGAAAATATTAACTCATATAACAAATTGGAATAACATGTTGAGGCACTTATCATCTACAAAAATATTCTTATGTACACAAAAAACTCACTTAGGGAGGGTTATACTTAAATACTGAATTACCCATGAAAACTTGAAAAACACAATTTAAATTTCATTGATATGTTAAATTAATTAATGATTTATTTAATTTAATTAATAAATCATTTAATGCATTTATTTAATTGCTACTGCATGTTCTTTCACACATATATAGCTAATGCAGGCCTAAATCATGGCTTGTTTTCTGTGAGGACTTAAAGAACGCAGTTGGCTGTCTCAAAACCCAGTCCCCATAAGATAAGCCACCATAACAAAACCTGAGATAAGCACAGATAGCACAGCAGGAAAGACCTAATTCCAGGCCGAATAGAGGCAAATGTTTGGTTAACATCTGGACAAAAAATCCCACTGTGGCAAACTGAGAAAGAAGCAAGTGCTTATACACATGCCAACTCAAGTTATGGGAATAGGATTTCCCATATGGGAACAGCACATCCCATGAATACCCATGACTCAGACTGTATAAAGGTGGTACCTCCAGAAGAACAACTCAGGGACCCTCACCACTGAAGAGCAGAGTCAATAAGGACCAACAGGACACTGCAGGAATCCACATGATTGTATCTTTTGTTTAACCTCTCACTCTTTTTCTCTTCCCCCTCCCCATGCCTTACATTTACTGTTAAAAAAAATCTCTAGTATTGACTCCACATATGGTCTCATTTACACCTTAATTTGTGCAGACACATCTCTTATAATTGGATCATAACTCCCTCATTGCAGCTATTCCTAAGAAACAATAACTAAAATAATGATGTTACATTTTTTTTACCAGATGATTTATGCTGGGATTTACATGTTTTTGTCTAGAGCTAGGAAAATAGAGGCAACACCCCTTTGGGGTTTATATCCTTGGAGAAAAGAGTATTCTAAGCTACCATGAAATATCCCCAAACACCAATGGTTGTCAACACGGATTTGAAGAATACATATCCAGAAGTACCACTGAAACTACTTGGAAAATCTCACAGCAAAACGAACAGGAATTTTAGATACCATCACTTGTCTGGAAAACCAAATGTCATCTGATGCATTGTGTAGTTGAATATTTCACTATTTCAAGGATGATGCCCCTCCAAAATCAAAGCAGATCACAGAAGACTGAGTCCAATCATCAAACTATTCCTTAATTAAAGCTTGTCAAATGCAAATTATGGAAAATTAATCATCAAATAAAGTGTAAAGACATGGTAAGAAATAACACGTAATAGTACCTTCCAGTGTTGTCCATAAACAAGTATGTGTTTCTTGGCAATATCTAGCTGGTTCCAGGCCAATGCCAAATCCAGCTGATCTGAAGCAGACATATTTGTACCTAGGAAGCAGGTAAAGGATCTATCAGTTTTCACACATTTATGTTACTCGCTTACTTTGAAAAGGTAAGTCAGTGAGACTGTATGTCAGATAAAAACAGGCTGTATTCTTCAATACCTTTCAAGAGTGCCGTCAGAATTGCCAAATCAATGTCCTGCTCATCTTCTGACTCCGCATCAAATACAGTTATCTGTTAGAATTGCAGAAGTATACTATTTGAGGTGAGGCAGAGAAGTCTGTAGTTATTTCTTCTTTGTATGGGCTGTGGTAGATTAAATCATACATATTTCAACACAAGCAATGGCCAGGGTCCAGACATAACTCTCCTTTGCTTCAGACAGAATGTGCACCATTTTGGTTTTTAATGCAATGGGATCCCAGGCAAACTGGAATAAACCTACTGCACAAGTCTACAAGAGCCTGTTTTCTTTCGATTAACCTTTAAACCTGAGAAATGTAAAAATGCAACAGGGCTGATATTCACTCTGTTTTCAACTAGAAAAGAGACACTCAAATAAAGTAAAACAAAAATTACTAAAAACATATTTAGTAGTTTCCATTTTAGCAGTCATTAGTAGAATTATCATTGCTTGCATATAGACTTGGAACTCCATCATATTTAAAAAATTGTGACAGACTGGCTAAGTAACTGGAAAAGGGGAAATATAACTACTATTTTTAAAAAGGCTTAAAAGAAAGACCTGGGAAACTACAGGTCAATCAGGTTCAGCACAATCATGGAGCAGATCCTCCTGGAAGCTCTGCTAAGGCACATGGAAACTAAGAAGGGGATTGGTGACAGCCTATATGGTTTACTCAAGTGCAAATCACGCCTGACAAATCTGGTGGCCTTCTATGGCCGGGCTACAGCACTGGGGGATAAGGGTAGAGCAACTGATGTCATCTACCTGGACTTGTGTAAAGCATGTGACACATATTATCTCTAAACTGGACCAAACAGGATTTGATTGGTGGATTCCTCCGTGGATAAGGAATTGGCTGTATGGTCACACCCAAAGAGTTGTGGTCAGTGGCTTAATGCCAGGTCAAGGCCAGTGACGAGGGGTGTCCCTCAAGGGTTTGAGTAATACTGGGACCAGTATTACTCCAAGTGTTTGCTGGGGACACGGATACTGGGACTGAATGCATGCTCAGCAGTTCTGTTGATGACACAAAGCTGAGTGGTGTTAGTACTCTGGAGGGAAGAGATGTCAAGAGGGACCTCGACAGGTGTGAAATGTGGGCCTGTGCAGACCTCATGAAGTTCAACAAGACCAAGTGCAAAGATTGTACCCAGGCCAGGGCAATCCCAAGGATTAACAAAGGCTGGGCAGGGAAAGAACTGAGAGCAGCCCTAGGGAGGAAAATTTTGGGGTGTTGATGAAAGAAAAGCTCAACATGAACTGGCAATGTGCTCTGGCAGCCTAGACAGCCAATCCTATCCTGCGCAGCACCAAAAGCAGCATGGCCAGCAGGCAGAGGGAGGGTGATTCCAGTCCATAGCGGTGTTACAGAGACAAGTTCTAGCACAATTCTGTTGGAAGGAAAAGAATGGAAGGAAACCTATAAATAAGACTCTACTAAAGAAGAAAAAATAGGAATTACTTGATCTTTCTTGTGAAAACAAAGATATTTGGTCTTTTTACTGAAGTCAGACAGGCTCTCATTTCATAAACAAACACTGAGACCTGGAAAGTTAACAGGCTCTGTAGAGCTACTCAATATAGAAATTGGAGCAGACACCCTTGTGTTATCTTTATATTAGATATTACCCCTGTACAACCCATCAGGGAAAGAGCAAAAAACGTAACAGGAAATGAAGACTTCCTAAACTCAGCGCATGTACCCTACTCACAGACTGTCTGTGTTGCATGCATTCCATCAAAACATGAAATAGATGACTGGACTGTTTCTCTTCCAATCTAAATATATTTTGAATCATCGTTAAGATCTCCTCCTTCACCTGGGGGCACAAATCCCTGGAAAACAGACATATAATCAATGACAATTATATTTTAGATACTTCTTACCCAACCAAATGACACTTCAGAAAATATGAAACATAGGAGAAATTTCTTTTTTTTCTGCTTCTTTGTTGACTTAATCCTTCTTCCAACACAAAGCAAAGTTATCCCGTAACATAAATTATTAATCACATACACATTTGTTCCAACAGACATATTTACTATTGGAAATACAGTGCATAAGTAAGTTAACAATCTTCAGATTTTCTGTGAACATAGAGATAAAAATCACTGGAAGTGATTTTTATTTCTTTCAATAAAGAAAGAAAAATAGGCATAAAATTAAATTCCTCAGTATTTATTCATTAGGCTTCATATCTCTTTCATTCTTTTCTCTTATCTATCTTTCTGTTAACCATTTCATTAATATTTTCCTTTTATTTTGAAATAGAAGGATTTTTTTAAAGTTTCATAAATATGGGGAAAAAAGCAAATGAAGACAAAGTTCTCAAACAACACACTAGGGATAAATACATCCTATCCAAAAGTATATTCACGAAAGACAATAAGTAAACAATTAGGATATAAAATCTATTAAATTGCTCATTTTCTTAAATGGGAGCAAACCCAGTGTACCTCCTTAAAATTCAATTTTTCTGTCTAAAAAGCTCTTTGAAGAAGTTTCACATATAATATGAATTTTTTATGCGAATATATATTTTTATTTCCAGTTTGGATGCAAAACTTTCACCAGGGCAGGTTCAATAGAGCTTGCAGCTGAGACTGAACCGGTGGTGACATAGAGTTACAGCTTGACAAGGATAACAAATCTGGGCTACCACTGAGTAAACCAAAGCCAAAGATGAGGAAACTTATACTTCCTCCTACTGCAGCCTGAGGCTCCTACGGCAACAAACCCCAGCTCTAGTCTCGAAAGCTTTATACGATCCAAATCCAAGCCCACATATTGATAGCTGGAGACATGGTTGATTTGAAAAAATAGCAAATATTCTGGGGGCCATCCAAGACTGTCTCTCACCAAAGGTGAGAAATTTTGTAACTCAGAATAGCCACATGGACTTTTCCCTCTGCAAAAAAGGCACAGTAAATTTGGACGAATATTTATTTCAGCACTAGTCTGAGGCGGGGCGGAAAAAAACTCCATTCTTTCGTCACAGAATTTAAAGATGGCCAAAGACCAGAGTGGCATCATTACTAGGAGCATTGGAAATGATCTCGGCAGTTTTGAGACAGGTGTTTGCAGGTGCCTGCCAACAGGACAGACCAAGGAGGAGGAGCATTATGGCACTACTCACCCTGTATCCCCTGTGTGCTTGTGAGCAAATGCCAGGATATCTGCAGCTCTGCCAGTGCCCTCATAGACCACCACTGGGACAGCGGGGCTGGCCCTCACGTACTCCCACACCATGAGGATCACACTGGGCCCTCCTTCTACCACCAACCCAACGATGGGTACACCTTGGCCCATTCCTGTTTCAAAACACACCTAACCAGTTACAAGACAGATCTCTGTCACACACAAAAAAATCAAAACATCTGGGAAATAAATACTTATACATGGTTCAGTGGAAATCATGCCTTCACCATCTCTAAATTGACTTACACATTTTAAGACTTCCATAGAACTTCTGCAACCAGATCAAAAAGACCATGAAAAACTACTGAAAACTGTAAACACTGGGAAGAAAAAACATCCTTCTAAATATCTCTCTTCCCTTTATAATAGTTGTCACATTTGAAGACATTTGAAACATGTTCAATATACATGTATTTACCTACACACATAGAAAAGTAGAAAAGTAATCAGGTATTTCTTCAGAGACTCTTTCAAGTGTTACATAAGCAGGGCAGGTTTTCAAAAAACAGAAATTAATTTCAAGTATAATGCAATGGAAATGAAAATGAAAGCCTGACTGTCAAAATCTCATGGTGAGAAAATATAAGAGTCCGAGTAAGAAGCTCTACATATGAACATGTTAACAATTGGGTTGGTTTCCAAGTTTGTCAATTCTATAATATGAGCAGATAAAGGAAGCAACATCAATATCATAATGCTAATGCCTTTCTAACATGCCTCAAGTTTTGAATGACTAGGTAAGAGTGAACTTTCACAAGTAATTTGTAAAATCTAGTGCATAGAAGAAAAAAATTGAAAATGTAATAAATATTTATTTAATTATTACTTTACCATAACTCAGGTACTCTATAAATAAACAGTGGAAGTTATACAATCTGTCAAACATTGGCTAAAGGTTTTGCTTTTGCAACCACTCTTTGTTGCTGCACTCTGTGGAAACCCAAGAAGGATTTTTTAGGCATTTTCTGCCTGACAATATTCTTGCAGCACCAGGTCAGTCAGAGCTGTTCTCAAGTAGAGAAGAATGTAAATAATGGAAGTTGTTTTGGTAATGTATTCTCCTTGGCCAATGAGATTTTCTATCTTGGGTCTTGTTTTCATATTTGTGAGACTGTGCTCCAGAGACAGAGGAGACAGTCAGATACAGACAACCCCTCCACTAGCATGGCTGGAGGGAGAAAAGGTTTGCTCTCTTTCTTGGTAATAAATAAGCCTGAAAAATCCTATGAACACGGAGTCATTTTGTGGACAAGCCCTAGCACTTAGGGCCACATCTTTCACACAGTACTCGAGGTCACAGGCTTGCAATAGAGAACAGTGATGAGGACAAAAGTAGTTAACAGGGTAAAAAGAATTTGAATTCCACTGAATGCAACAATCTTCTGTTGGCGTTTCAGAAGCTCCCCATTCTTTCTTTTTTCTCTCCCCTCTTATTTTTCCCCATGTTTGGTTGCTAGCGAACAAATAGCTGGGTCCTTAAGAGAAACAAAGAGACATGGCCACAGGGAAGGGTCCAGCCCCCTTTTTGCCTGGAGCTTTTCTCATTGAGCAGAAACTAGAACTGGGCAGGATTGGAACTGGCAAAGGGGAGCAAGATACAGCCTGGCTGCAGTTCTGTGGCATCGGGAGGAGAGAGAGGCTGCTCTGCCCCGCCGCTCCTCTGCTCTTTCTGCTGGTTCTCTGCAGCTCCTGCCGCATTTGCTGCTTCAGCCATTTCTGCCGCAGACATCACTTCTGCTTCGGTTTCAGCTTTTTTTTTAATGCCGCTGCCGCTTTCTGCTACACTGTAGCTCCAGCGCCCTGCCTGCTGAGACCCCGCTGCAGCTCCGGAGTTGGATACATCTCATCTACAGCCCGGGATTTGGATCCATCTCTCCTGCTCCAGCCTCCTGTTCCCGAGGGTCCTTCCCCGCTGCCCCAGGGCTTTGTGAGTTGACTTTTCACCTCCGCAATTACCTGTTAGGGCCGAGCTGGCTCCGAGCGCCCCCTGCCGGCGCGGGGGAACCATGGCTGCCTGAGAGCCGAGAGAGGCTGCACTGGGCCTGCTCTGTTTGGTGTCACTGCCAGGGTTACTGCTGTTTGTTTGCCTTGCTTTATATAGATATATATATACTTAGTAAAGAACTGTTATTCCTACCCCTCATATCTGTGCCTGAAAGCCCTTGATTTCTAAATTATAATAATTTGGAGGGAAGGGAGTTACATCTTCTATTCCAAGGGAGGCTGCTGCCTTCCTTAGCAGACACCTGTCTTTTCAAACGAAGACATCTTCCGACCTCGTAAAATGATGGAAAAGTATCTAATGGTTAAATAGAGACCACATAAAACTGTGAAGTGAGCAAATGCTCAATACTGATTAAATAATCTGAGTCATTTAGATGTTTCTACAACTGAGCAACCAATGTGTGAATTCATCCAAATGCATACTGCTTTGTGAAAATGCTGTCCTTTGCATTTTCCTGATTTTCAGAGTTCAAGACACATGCAATTAACAACATTTGACCTCAGTGAAAACTATGGCAAATCAAGATGTACATCACGTAACACAAAATGTCAACTACCTCCCCAACTATTACAATAGGTTTTTCTGTCATAAAGCTGACCGCAGCAATACTCACTTGTGTGTATTTTTTGAAGTGATATGTACTTCTCCAAATTCCTCCTGAGCATCATTTCATTCCCATACTTGCCTACTGTCCCATCATCTGCCATTAGAAAATGAGAATGCATGCTGTTGAGCGTACTCAGCTTGCTGAGTGGGTTACCAAGAGTCTGGTACAGGCAAACTACCTGAGAAAACCAAAATAAAAAGGTCCTCAAAGAAACCAACAAAACACCACCATTTATGTTCTCTCACTTGTATGTATTTCTTCATAATAGTGTGGTTGTTTGAAATCCCCCATCATGTTTTTGTGTTACTCAAAAGTTTGATTCTGAGAATTTGAATCTTACCAACAACAAACCCACAATTAATACCTCAGAAAACATTTCTGATTAGGTTTGCTAATCCTTAGAGTCACTGCCTGACATTCTTTGCAACAGTCGAAACACCATGGCATAGTTTCCCTGGGTTGTATTCACACTGAAAATACATCAGCTAACATTTATCGGGAATTATTTCACTTTACTACTTAAGTGCTTTTAGACACTTGAGTAGATTAAGCATTCACATAAAGTTATAGTTTGTGAATATAAAATAGACTGTGAATAAAATAATACACATATTAATAGCTTATTTGTGTACCCCACTAACCTGGCTGTTCATTCTGAATCTTAATAAAGAAAAACATAATTTACAACCACAAGAGAGTTGCTTAAATAATTACAATATCTAAAAAAGGAATGGCAATTTCCTGTAAGAAGGGAAGTATTTTAAAATTATTCATTTATACACAGAAAGAAAAATTCAGTGCCTCAACATGACACAAAATTCTATTGCTGAGTAAAATCTGAGCCTCTCTTATACAGAAAAAAATCAAACCAGTGAATTTAATCTAGAAGAAAATCAAGAATGCAACAAACTCTAACATCCCATGAACATGAAGGCTTTTATTATTAAAATGCATCCAACTCACATCTTTTCCAATGAGATCCCTCTGATTCTCAATGATACCCCATGGAGGAATCCCAATAGCACAGATCTTTCTCAGGTGTGGTGAGGCACGGCCTTTCAGTGCATCGCCCACATGCCTGGACACTCCTAAACAGATAATCAAATTATAACTTTTCTTCTATATTCAGAGACCTGCTACAGGACACCACAAAAAGTTTCCCATCACTAAATTTATACTGAGGTTATATTTTAATCTAAAGCAAAACAGCCCACCCATACACTTCAGAGCTCAGATGTAATGTACCACTGCTTCAAACTCAGCACATATTTGTAATTAATAGTACTCCTCCATGCTTTTCACATCCATAAAACTGCATTAGTTACGTAAATGCACAGGACAGTTCTCCTGCAAGATCACCAGGTTGAATAACAGATAAAGAAATAAAACTTTCAGTTCCACAGTTTAGTGACCCCTCTGAGTTTTTGAGAGTATTCTATTAGTATTTTCAGATACTAATAGGCTAAATAATGGATTATCCTGATTCAAAACTTTCTCAATTATAAAACACAAGTTAAATTTAGCTTTGAAAATTGAACCAAAATAATTTAATGAGTCAGATAAATTTACTGCAAATAAAATCTGGCTATATGCAGTGTTTCTTATTACATGTAGAATATGCTGCTCTTTAATTAAAATATACAGAATGCCTGTCAAAGGTACACAAACATGATCTCACTCTTTGAATGATCTCACTCACTGCTCCTCAAATAAAACAAAATAAAATTTATTTTGTATAAATATATCACCAATTCTCAAACAATTTCACACATTTGATCTAAATATACATGCTGTTATACTGAGAAAAAACACCAAAAGGAAAAGTGAAACAAAGAAAAATAATTACACTACCGCTGTTGATGCCTTCTGTAATTATCCATGCTCCTGTAGACTCAGCTGCCTTCACCAGCCCTTTGCTGAAAACTTGCTTGACCTTTGAGGGAAGCTTGAAATTCTGAATGCCTCCATGAACAGAGATCACTAGCTTTGGCAATTCAATCTGCCATTCTTTAATCATCAGGTGCAACAGCTGATCCAAATTGCTGTCATAAGAAAGTCTAATATACTGGAAAGAATAAAAAAACAAATATATTTTCAATACTTCAGAAGAGACTGCAACACATTACAAAGTTCTAAGCATAAATGTTCTGCATATCTTGTGAGGGATTAGAGCTACTATAGTACCTTAACAAGATAGAACAAAAATGCCTGTGAGCAATACAGAATGTCTCTCTAATCACTGTGAGAGTCAACATAAAAATATACACACATTTTAAGCTGGTTTACTTTTAGATTCCCCTGCCCTCTTAAGACAATCAATCTGATATTCACCCAAATCCACATTCTGCCTTTCTTATGCTGGAATTACAAACATATAAACACAGCACCTATTACCTTGGCATGGTAAGTGTGGTCTCCATCTTGAAAATTGATTGTACCAAATGCATCTGTTGGACTCATCCTTGTGTGTTTTTGCACAGACCATTCTCCACCATCACTCTGTGAACCAGCCTGGTAAACAGGCCTGCTGAATTCTACTCCTGGGTGTTCTCCAATCAGCCGTCCACAGTAACACCTCACATTAAAAATACAGAAATTATTTTATATCAAACTCACTTGCGTGTAACTTTAGGATCTACACATGAAGAGCCCAAGTACTTCCTGCAAAGAAAAATACTGCTGTTGTCTCACACGGAATGCAGTAACAACACCCGATGTTGAAAAAAATTGCAACAATAGCAAAATAACATTGAATTGAATCATAATTATGTTTAGTTTGGTATAGAATTTGTTCTCTACCTGAGGAACACTAATAACAGTTGGAGGGATTGGACTAGATAGTCTTCAAAGATCTCTTCCAATCCAACCCATGTTGTGATTCTGTAGCAGTTTAAGAGTCCCATACAGAAATACAGAATTCAGCAGCTTGGCTTTACTGGTCTTGTATGCCCCAGTTCAGAGGAATGCAGTAGGACACTGAGGTTTGCCATGAGCTTTACCACAGGTTATTCTAAGCACTGAAGAAAGATCTAGGAGTTATCCTCAACAACCAGGAGAATTTCAGGGCGATCTTTATACTAATGCTTGGAAGCCAGCAAAGTGCCTATACCAAATACGTGGATTGAAGTGCAACGCTGAGGGATATTGTCATGGTTTGGGTATGGCACTCCGCAGTTCAGTGCTCCCACTGAGACTCTCCACACCACACACCACTCACTCATTTATCCCTTTCCCTCTCCCTCTCCCTGCTGTGCAGGGAGAGAAGATTTGGAGGCACAAAAGGTGAAGATCACAGTATGTCATAAGAACAATCTACTGAAAAATCAACAAGATAAGAGAACAAACAGTAACAGCAGCAATATTGGTAACAGAGGGCACAAGAAATTAACGTTTCACTCAGAAACCCCCCAGCAACAGACAATACCAAACCCCTTCTCCGGTCAGTCTGTTTCAACCCAGAAGGGACCCTTTCAGCACGTGGTGTGACTCTTGGCAATAGGCCTGTCAGGGGCAGGAGTTGGACTCAATGCTCCCTGTGGAGCCCTTCCAACTTGGCATATTCTCTGATTCTGTGATTCTCCCTGAAAGAGATTCCTTTTCCCTCACTTCCAGCAATAATGTGAGGTGGTAGACAATAACTGCAAGGTCCTACCAATCTCCCCTCCTGGCTACTGCAAATATTAACCCTCTCCTGGCTGGAATTAGGATATTTCCTCATTATTCCTTATTCTATACCATCTCATGCTCAAATCATACACCTTCCAACGATATACATAAACAAACAAACAAACAAACAAACAAATAAATAAATAAATAAATAAGTGTATATATAGATATATATACATACACACAGGCATAGGCATCAGAGTCAATGGCCATCCTTCCAAGATATCTGTTGAGCTCATCTAGTCCATGACTGTGTATTCTATCCATCCTAGATATCTTCCAGGGCAGGAGGGCTGGTGCACTGTCACATGGTTGCAAGCTGGATCATGAGCCCATGACTGGTGTATCTGGAGCAGTCCATACTCACTGTCCATGGTAGTTATGACACACAGTGCCAGGGTCATTCGGCAACCAACATTACATACACAGTTTGACATTACAGACTGTTCTCACTCAAAAGTCAAATCCCCTTCAGGTACACATCGTGTTTCCCCATCCAGCTGCATTACTTGTAAAGTGCACCCAAATGCTTGAGCAAAAACAGTCCCATGGATGGGTTGGCCTTTGCCTTTGGTTGGACTAATCCAAACTGACTTTCCTAACACATCTCATATGCACCACAGGACTTTATTCCTTTCTCCCCTTCTACAGTACATGAAGGTTTTGATCGGTAGAGTGATTGGTAGAGTGTCTGGTGTTAGCTAACGAGATGACCAGATCCCAATTTTTGAAGGTCCTACAACTCCTTGTTTCAGTGTGGTTTCCGTAGCCCATTGTCCCATTTGATTTTCCCGAAGGCTGGTGCATGACAGGAAACAGGATACCCACTCAATACCATGTTCTCTGGACCAGGGGTCTATGGAATCAATCTGCCAGGTGTCTTCACATTTATTTTTTTACCATCATTCCCCATACAACAGAGGCTTTACCCACTTGGACTGCTTGATTATAGCCCATGTTTCACAGTTATGGATAACCTGGGAAATAGTGCCCATGGTCAAGTCCACCCCTCACTCACTAGCCCATCTCTATTGTTGCATCTTCTCCCTAATGAACTTAGGTGTCATGGACTCACCAACAAGAAATAATTCAAACTTATGTTGCTTGTCCAGGACCACCT
>VZTN01019221.1:25079-58275 GCA_013400515.1 Erpornis zantholeuca | reverse complement strand
GCACCAACCTGTAGCAGTAAATGTATGGAGGAAGACTAGGAGGCTTTGAGAAAAAAGTGAGAAACACTTCTGGTTTTGTATGGATCAGCTCACTTCTGTCTTTGACACAGGCCCAAGCTGGACCAAGGGACTAATCTGTGCCTCCAGCTGTATAGAACACATGCTTCATGTGGGACTTCTGCTTAATAGTAGTGAATATGCTTAATAAATGAATGAACAAGCACACATACATTTGGGTTCATTCACACCTTAGTACTTACAGTTTTGTTTTGTCTTTAAAATTGTTTGTGAAATAAATGAGCAGCATACAGCAATCAAAGAATAGAATCAGCCCCAACCCTCAAGAAACTCTAGCCAACTGTTTCTGACTGACATTCCTGCAAAGCAATGACAAGGGTACATGAAGCACAGCTGGGAATCCAGGGTGGGTGTTTCTAAAAGGGCATTCCAGAACTGGCTACAGCCTTTCAGCAAACCTGCTCTTGGAACGACTCCTTCAGCCTCTGAATTTAGCTGCATCAATTATGTTTGTCTCTTCATTCCACTAGTGCCATTGCATAAAACACATTGTTGATAGCCCTCAGCTTGAAATTAAGAGTTCTTTTGGGAAAGAAAAAACCCACACCCTTTATCCTGAACCCTTTATCTCTGATCTAACACACTCAGGAAAGCATCCATATACCCAGACACTGAGCCTAGTAATTAACCTGCTGCTCAAATGCCTTCCATCCAAACTCCTACTGCTGCATCCTACATGATGAAGCTGCCTTCTTCAGTACTGAAATCTCCACCAGTTGTTGTTGGGATGTAGAAAACTAGGTGGGGGAGGAAAAAAAGGACTGATGGTAGAAGTTCCAGAGTTTGCTTTTCCAGAGCCAAAGTAAAGCACATTTATGCCTGATCCGGCCAACATGCCCTGGACTTCCTTTTGTGTACACAACTATCTTAAAGTGCCCCAAGGATACAGACTAACTCAGTTGAGTGCTGAAAGTTTTCCCAGACTTCCCCACAATTCCTTCTCTGTCTGTGTACGGCTACAAAGACTGCCATTATTTCCTGGGACAGAAAACAGTTGTTCTTTGTTATTTATGTGAATGATTTACACACCTTCATTTTTAATTGTCACACTCATATAAAGGGGCCATCAAAAATAATATCTAAGTGATCTAAGATGCAAGTTTAGACTCCTGCTGTTCCTGTTAGATGGGGATTTTTCCAGCACTACTGAATTAAAAGCAGAGCAGCATTTAGAGGCAATTCCTTTTATAGAATCTAGAAAAATAACAAGTATCTGTTGCTAACCCTGAGAAGATTTCTTTAGGCATTTTTGTGCCTCACTGGTTCTTGCAGCCTTGAAGTTGTTGGATTGTTTTCAGTTTGATAATATGCAAACATCACAGCTCTCTTCTTACACTTTTTTTCATATATCTCAAATTGTTTCTTTGAACAAAGAAAAACACTTCTATTTTGAAATTTGTTTTCATACTTTGTAATTGTACACTGACACTTCTTCTGCTCTGTTCACACAGACAGAGACAGACAGAGAGGATCCCAAAAACCGAACAAACTAAAAAAATTCCTCTCTCCTTTTTCATCTCTGTTTCATCTAAATATTCTTATTAAAAACCTTCTAATTTCTAATCACTCAATCTATAAACTTTGTTTGTTCTTGGAGCAGCCCCTGAGAAGCAGGGCTGTTCCATCAAACCAACAAGTATCTGAATATTATGAAATGTGTTCAGAGATACTCCATTGTATCAATGTGTTATGAATATGCATTAAGAAAAAGCATAGGTTTTCCTATGCTGAAGGATTGCAGACATGTAATGTATTGACAGATTCAGGTGCTGGATGGTTTTTTGTGAAATGTTTCTAACAGTCACTTATAGTCGAGTACTCTGTTAACTATAAAATCTTTAAGGATAGAAACCTGAGATTCACTGTAAACAAATGGCAAAGCAAATGTCTTTAAAAACTGTAGAACCATCCACGGAATCTGAAGAAAGTGATACCTTTACAGATATTTGCACTTACCTTTACAGGTTGTATTTCTTTATTTCTCTATAACGTGACACTCACAGTAATTAGCAATAACTAGTGGCTTTGTCTTGGTTTTTCTCTGAATAGTGCTTTAATTACTAAAAAGCATGGTGTCTCCATTTAATTCTACTTCCTAAGGCCCTCCTTGCTTTCTGAACTGTTGCCAGGTTTCAATTATCTGTCTCTTATCACTCCTGGCTAATTCACATGATTAGTGAATGTAGGTATTGTAGTTTTATCAAATTTGCTATGTTCTTACCAATTTTATTTTTCTCTGTACAAAACAGCACAACTTGCTTGTGTTGATCAGCTTTTCCATGTTCACATCAACTATTTCTTCTCTTCCAGTTTTAAGGGGCAAACTTTTCTTTTAGAGAGTAACAGACTCAAAGATTAGATATGGAAAGAGGCTTCACTGAGTCACATAAAACCCTGCAGAGAGATTACAGTCATTTTATCTGAATCATCCTAGTAATACTAGACAGTAGACAAAAAGGGCAATAAAAATTAGGTTGGAAAAAATAGGTTGGAAAAAAAGGAAGTTTCTCGAAGTAGTCAAAATAAAATCTATTCAGCCAATTTTACATTTTCAAATCACCAAAAAAAAATCTTTCATAAACACATGATTAAAGATACTTCTGGAATATATGACTTTTAGAAGAATCAGTCTGTGAATATGATCTCAATTATTGCTCTTTTTATTTCCATGAAGCTTTAGTAGGGACTGTCCAGCTATTTTGAAAAACAAACAAGATGAGAATAATACACATTTCTCATTATTAAAAATAGTATGAAATCAATTGTGAATAATACAATTACCAGAACAAGCAGGGGTAGGAAGCTGAAGTATGTCAGCAGAAGAGAAAATACTTGAAGTCCCACAAAAGCTGTTTAGCATTTGATAAAACAAAATGTCGCAACACAGGACAGAGTACTCTCACTGCTTAAAACCCATGTATGTAGATAACTGTCTCACAGCTCCAAATAGTCTTACAAATGTAGAAACAATGCAACCAACAAATCCATTTCAGGCTCACATGCTCAGGCTCAGCTGTCCATTATGCTGCTAAACCTGGGCTGCTCTTTGAGGCCAGTAGATCTCAAACCATTTCTCCCAACTAGTCCAGTTTTGAAGCTTGTTCCTTCATTTCTTCCTCTGCTCCTGACAGATGGGAGTTCTAAGCCTTGTAACCAAGACCCAAGAGCATTAACTATGAACTCCAAACTACTACTACTCCAGACTGATCTTTTCCTCCAATGGTTTAGATTGAGATTTGTCTACTCCCACTCTCTTCCACTGCTATCATTTCCACAGCTATGACTATTCGTTGTCCTGACCAGACAGGTACCTCATTTTAAGAAAGTTATTCTACAAGTCACAGCTCTCTGCAGTCTGAACTAGTTCAGCCAGAACTGAGGTCAGTGTAGATGAAGGCCTGTTTAAAAAGCTTTGAGTCCTAGATCACTTACAAAATTAAATAATTTTTCTCTGCACAAACTCCACAGCTCTTCCATCTACAGAACTGAAACTGTTCTGATGGTTTGAAGGAGTCAGGAAGATAAATGGACACACTAACAGAAAGTCGTATCCTATTAAGTCCTTTGGAGTTTAAATGAAATTTTAGGAGCCGGTGAGCAATGGTAGTGCTTTGTTAGAGTGCTGAAGTACAAAAGGCTCTATTAACAATAATAATACACTTTTATAGCATGTTTTATCCAACAATCTCAGAGATCATTACAAACACTAATTGAGCCTAACTATAGCCTGTGATGAATTAGCATTATTATGCTAATTTTATGGATGGAAAGAGAAAAAGACAGAGAGGTTAAGTGATTCACTCAGGAATAGAACCCAGCACCACGTGCACAAGGGGGTTATCCCAACCAAGAATTGTTGACAGACAAATGCAAGTGGGATGTCAGATACAAACATTATAAAAGACTCCCAAAAGCATGATGTAATTGCTGTGAGGAAGTGCTCACCAGTAAGAAAACAGGGTTGCTGTGGACTTACAGCAGGTAAATTTCTTTCATTTGTTCTTTTACTTTGAAATTTACTTTGAAAGGCCACTGGACCTTTGCAAGATCATTCATAAACACCAAGAATTTCTTACTTGTTATGTTGGTTTACTCAAGCACATATCTAAAAGTAGGAGAATATTTTAAATAATGGCCATGAGGCCTGAATCAGTCATTTGTGTTATTCACATCAATTATGACTTCAAAAAAGAGGACAGCATAACTGCATCCACTTCTTTAAAACATCATGCTGGGTATAGAAAGGAGGACAAAACAGTTAAAATCATAAAATGTCTCTCCAAGTACCATTCCTATTTCCTTCAATATTTTCACCTCTTAGAAAAAACAAAAAACAAACAAACAAACAAACAAACAAAAACAAAAAAAAAAAAAAAAAAAAAAAACCAAACTAAACATTTAAAAGCTGTTTTGGCTTCCTTTTCTTGTTGAATGTCCTGGAAAACACTTAATCTGGCACTCATTAGTCTTAGTCTGATTTAATGTAGCTCACAAAAAGAGGTACAACAAAGTTGCATCTTTACCAAGCATCAGGGACTCTATTTCAGACAAAAATAATCCTTACCCTTTCTTCCACCCTTTGTAACATTCATCATTTGCTACTTACTTAACTGGTAATTTGTTTTATGTGCCTTCTTGGTTTTACTACTCTTGAGACTGCCTTTTCAATGATTCCTAATATGTCTATGATATTTGATACATTTTGAAACTTTATCAGTTTCTAGAATATCACAATCTTTATGCAAATGTATCTTGTTAGTCCCCAAACAAATAATTTTAATTAACTCCTTAACATACTTGTCATCATTAATAGCAGAAGAAAGCAAATGTTCTCTTATGAATATCCAACAGGGAGTAACTAGTAATTAATGAAAGGTATTTTCCTCTACAACATACTGAAGAAATCCTTGGTGATTACCATTGTCTCTTTTAATTGATCTTCTTAAAGGTTTCTTACCTGCTTATGCTGAATATGCCTTTTATTTGCTGGGCAGTTCTGGCTTTATCGGTTTATATTAAAACTTTCCCTTCTTCCTCATTTCATAAAAATTAAATTAGTGTAACATAGGAGCTGAACACTACAGACATAAGCAAATCAACAGCAGCAGAAGCTTAGTCTCCATTTCCAGCTAACCACAATCTTTCCTGCTAACAATATGGTCAGCGGCAGGAGCTTCTTCCTGGAGATTACACTTAGTGCCTTAAGGATTCGACAAGTTAACGTCTTCTGAACACTCCTGGTTCAGATATACCAGTCATGACATCACTTCCATGCTGATTCTGGCAGAAGATGACATTTGGAAAGAACAAGCAAAATGTTGAGCAGTAGAAGAGCTCAGCATCCAAACCAGCCAGTCAGTACTGAAGGGGCTCAGCCTCATGCAATTGAATAGGCAGTCAGGCACAAAACACTTCTGTTTTGACCCTCTCCTTGTTCAATGTGAACTGAAAGTAAACCCTGAGCCCAGGACCTTTGGGTCTAGGTGAATATTTTTGTTGCTTTCTTTGCTTATATAAGAATGGCCTAAACAACTACAGATCCATCTACATTGTCAGTTGCAGGATATAATTGCAGCAGCATCTTCATACCTGAGCTAGTTTGGATAGTAACAGAAAGGAAGATACACAATTGCTCTCTTCACCCTAGGCCAACCACACAAATTCCTGGGATCCCAGACCTGGTGGGATCACAGTGAAATCCCTAATCTTGGTGATCTTCCAAGTTTCCACAAACACTTGACTCTGAAGCTGTGTCAGCCACTCTTCTCAACACGAGGTGCTTCTTCTTGACCCAGGTAAAGGGTTAAATCCATTCCTTCAAGAGCCAGCTGCATCACTTTTGTTTGTCCTGGTTCACTGCCTTGCTGTGCAAACACTTGTGCTGGAACAGGGAAGAGGGGTGGGAACAAATACTTGTGGCTGGGGAAGTGGTGTGACTACCTTTTTTGAGAAGCAGCTCCTGGAAGAACTGACACCGCCTTCATTGTACCTGCCACCTCTTAGCACAGCCTTGTAATTCCTTTAAACTGGTAGGAGCCAGGCAGAGACCACATTGGACCTGTGCCTGGTCCTGCTCAAGGCTGCCTGCTCCGTAGGGACAGGGAGAGAGAAGGCAGCAAGCAGAGCAGGTGGCTCACCAGACACCCTCCTCCTGTCCTGAAGTAAGGGAGCAGGGTAGGCTACCCCAGCAGGGCAGGGTCAAACCAGGTCATCAAGCAAGTTCATGACAATGAGGCAGGTCCAAGATCAGGCTGAGAAGTCAGTCTGCAGGTGAAGGTCAGACACAGCCCTGTGACTGACAGGTAGGTCTGTGATGCCAGAACAGAGTTGAGGTCAAACAGGAAGTGGACAACACTTCAAGGCAGGACAACAGTGACAGGAGAGAACCAAGGTCAGGCTGGGAAGTCAGTCTGAGGTCAGAACAGTCCACAATGCTCAGATCAACAGGACCTACATATACAGACACAGGTATGGCTGTGGTAGAAATAGGTACTGAGCATAAACAGAGCCTCTGGGCCCATGGGTAGGGTTGTAGGGGAGGCCAATAAAGGCTTATTAGTGTCATCAAGGTCCTCTTTCTTGTCTCCTGTTCCTCCCACTCTCCTCATTCCAGCTTTAGTGCTTGTGAGGCTGCATATGGAGTCAGACCAGCTCAGGAGGAAACCAATCCTCTTTTGGTAAGGTTATTTCCCCACGCTGCTGTGTGAACAGCAGAACTGGTGCCATGGAGGTGGCTGGAATGTGTGGCTCAGGGCTGAGAATCAACAGACGGTGGTAGATGTGGAAGTGTGGTCTAAGTGGGGTCTAGGCCCACTTGTGCAACTACACTCAGAGTCTTCTGGAATAGTACAGATAGGAATTTTCAGACTGCAATTACCTCTTAATATAAGAGCAGGTATATTGCAAGTGTCACTGCTCACAAACATCATTATAGAATTTATTTTTTAATTAATATAGCCCTACTAGGTGATCTATATGCAGATGGACTAGATGGTTGTTGTGGATCCTGGCTGAAATATTCTATTCTATAGACACAGCTGTGGTGCTACTTATATTTGCCTACAAGTACTAGAAGACACTCGCTGTCTCTAAAAGCATAGTCTAGGCTAGAAACATCAAAATAAAGGAGAAGCAGTCACAAGGAAGAAAGAGAAAAGGAAACAATGTCTTTTTTTTTTTTTAATCAGAGCTTGTTTTTTCTTTCCACACTCTGTGAAATAACCCAGCAATGGAATGCAAATTAACATTCATGGTTTTCTTAAACAATAGCCTTTGTGTTCTGAACCACACTGACAAAGCAGAACAATACATCAAAACATGATCACAAAATCTTTTTCCAGCAATGTGCAAACCAGTTTTGTTGGAAACATCTAACTGTGAGGGAATCTGTTTTGGAAAGTCATAATGTAAGTCCAACTTCTCTTTACTCAGCTGAGAATGTATTTCATTATTTTCTCAAGCTGAATTTCAAGCTGTTACATCACTGCAAATTCCACGAAGTCAGTATGGTCCTGGGCTCTAGGTCTAGGAAGCCAGGCTGAGCAGATACCAGCAAGAGCATAACTCAATTTCCAGGATTTTTGTTATCAATGAAAAATGCACTGAAAAGAACACTCCTTCACTGTCAGAGACCTGACCACTCACTCTGCTTGCAAATGAAGAAAACAGGATGTATCACCTAAACCTATCGCCTCTTGATTTGAAGACACTGAGAGAGAATACTCATGATACTTGATGCCAGCATTATGTCTGAGTAGGAACACTGAAAGGTAAAAACACATGTAAAAGCAAGCTTTCTCCTGAAAAATCAAAAATTTGGAAAACTAATCCCATGATTGCAGTTACTCTTGGCAGATGTCAGCTCCTGTGGAAGATAATTTATCTGCTGCCCTATTAAACTTATGTGAAATCTCTATTTAGACCCAATCACCGTTTTCAATCCACATGTGTAAAATACCCCAACCTATCTTTACATGTGGGCAGAACCACATTGCCTGAGAGACCTTCCTGGAGAGTGTTGAAAAGCAGGACTGTAGAACATCTGTTGCGAAGGTGTCACAAATGAATGGTCCCTTGGTACATTGGAAGTTTTTGGCAGAGGTCCTCCAAGTATAGCAAACTTGTGAGTTCGCCTGCTCCAAGCATGTGCCACTCCAGAGGAGAGGCTGGGCACAGGCTGCTGTGGTCCAGGAGAGCTCAAAGGCTCTCACTTAGGACCACTGGGTTGCAGGAGAGTTGGTTTTAGTCATAGTAATTTTCCATCATGGACACAATTAGGGTAAATGACTTTCATAAAAGTTGTTTGGAATGTTATTCCAAACAAGTTGTTATTCAGGCACGAAAAGTAATTTTCCAAGGCTATTCTTTGAAAAACAGGAGCTGACACTGTTTCTGATAAGCTCAAGAGGAACTTAATCCAGGTGCTGTTCATCAAGACTGAGGTTTAACTGGTGTTTCTGAGATGATAGTGTGGCCCAAGGAGTGGGGGAGGATGCACCACCACAAAAGGCAACCTTGAAGATACACTCCAAGGTGTTTCTGTCCACATTCTCTGAAGTGATGACCACCAACAGCCATCACTACTCTGAAATCCTCTGTATAAATTATCAGAAGATATCCTCTCCATTAACAGTGGAGAATATACAAATTAATCAGCAATACCAGTCATAATCCACTGAAGGGAAAAGGATCACCACAAGGACAACTGGTTTCTGTGTGTCTTTTCTACACAGCATGCAGTTCTCAAACATTTTTAGTCTGTGGTTACTCACTGTGGGTAAGCAGGTTGGCTGCTGCTGCTCTTTGAGGTTCTCTGCCTCCATAAAGTTAACCAATGTCCGTTTTACAAATGCAGAGGAAGAGCAGGGACAAAATAGTGTATTTTGCATTGTGCATTTAAAATATAAAACCGCAACAAAGCAAAAGTAGCTTAAGAGAGCTTTTTAGAGCTCCCATAAGGGATAAGGAGAAAATCAGAAATTAGTTACATCCCTCACTAGCTTTTGACTACTTGGCAAAAATTCCACTGGCATTTTATAAGGAAGAGCTCTAGTGGAGAAAAGGATTTGATGATTCTGGAACGTTCAGTATCTTATCTTGTTAAATATAATATGCTGCACATATTTCTTTGAGAAGGTCTGTGGTTGTCTTAGCTTGTCTCTAATCATCTTACTATGATTAAACTGCATAAACTCTGGTATTATCTAAAGGTTTATCAGCTGGAATTTAATTTAAGTGCAAACTCTGCCTTTAAAAGGTACCAAAATTACTATTGTTATAACAGTCACCATAAACCTGCATTAGTGGCTGAACTTAAGACCATCTGCTCCTGGGGCTGTAACCCCAAAGAAGCTATAGAAAGGGGAAACTGCTTCCTGATATCTAGGACCTAGGGCTTTTTACTAGAACAAGTGCTTGTGAACAAGACACTCAGAAGAGAGATCGCATCAATCACTCAACTTATGTTACCAAAATTCTGTAGAGATGATTGTTTCCACCGCTATTCAGGTTTCAGTTTGTGGTTATTCTAAATCTGGTCCTGTATTTGCAATGCAGTTAAGTGATACTCAGAACAGGCCATGTTACTCCAGTCTTCACAGAGACAGCACTTTTTTCCACCTGTCAGCTTGGACTTTCCCCACCTCCCTGTAGCAGAACTCTTCTAGTCTCTCTCCTCTTCTGATTCAACACTGGGCATAACAGGGTAAAATAAGAAAAGATTTCAAATTATTTATGGTGAAAAAAATATTAATACTTAAAAATGGTTTTATTTTCCAGTATTTACCTGAAATAATTTTTAACATGGAGCTATGGCCTTAATACAGCTTGTTTTCATATTTTTACATAGCAATTCAGTGATGTTGAAATGTGTACATCTCTAGAAGACCTATTCAGGAGTTGTGAATGTACAGATCAGACATCCTGTGTTTTTTTTAACATTCTGTGACATTTTCTTCACCGAACTCTCGGTTTTAACAAGCACTCAAGCAAGGTGGCCCCGGAGCGGGAGGAAAGGCTGGGCAGAGCTCAGTGCGGTGGCTGCGCAGGGCACCAGTGTCAGCGCTGGGCGGCTCCAGGCAGCAGCAGCTTCTGCACCGGGCTCTGCTTACACACAAACCTCAGGGCAGTTCTGTTTCCCAAGTCATTACCTGGATATCATTCTCTGTGCTATTTCTCTGTGACATGGGAAACTTTTTCCCCCATCATACCTAAAATTCTTGGCTCATTCCAAAGTGGAACTCATTATCAGCTGGCTTTAATTTTCACTCTCTGCAAACTGTGCTGTGCTTTATGATGACAGTAATAAGCTAAAACAACGGTCAAGCTGCAAAAGGCTTATCTGCTGCCTGACCACAGAAAAAATTGGCAAGTGGTTGGGCTCATACTTCCTCATTTTTTTTTGTACTTCAGGTTACAAAGAGGGATCTCATTGGCTCATCTAAACTCAGTGCTAAATAAGCCAGTTTTTCTCCTCCTTTTTCATCTGCTTGTTAGAGCTGCAAAACTAAGACCATGTACACAAGGCATTGCTTTTAAATTTAAATGTCACAAGTTGTGCATGTCAATATGTAGTGAATGGTACAGTAATGCAGCAGTCACTGAAATTTTACCCTGAAGTACAATGTAACTTTTTTTTCTTATCACAGCATTATGGGATAGGATTTTGGGATCCTATTAGTAGGAAGTTTATTAGCATTTTTTTAAAAATAATTTTTAGCTTCACAAATATGTAACAAAGCTAAAAGCAAAGATATCCTGAAAAGTTAACATTAAAAGACAAGTGAACACCAGATTTTTCTTTTCTTTAGTTTTATAATAATTTAAAAGCTGTCAATTCATTTTCTGGTGTATGTACTTATGAATGATCTCTTGGGGCTGACAATGTTGGAAAAATTTTCAATTAAAATTTATTCCAGTTTTTCAGATTTCTGTGTCTAGGTAGCCTCTCTATAAATAAATCCCCAAAGATTTAAGTAGCTTTACCTTACTCCAGAAGGTGACCTCTAGACTTTCCAGGGCATACAATGAATGTGGGGAAGCAAGAGGTAAAAACATATGCATGTCCTTCCCTCAAGTACAGCAATTTTAGTGGTCCTACAAGAACAGTGTATCAGCATGGTTAGGTCAAGAACTCACTGCTTTAAATACATAAACAAAAAGAATTTGTGTTCCTACTTTTTGATGTATTTCAGAATTCAACTGTAAAATGGACAAATTCACCAAAAACATGGTAGTTCACTAAAATCTTAGTAAAACTTCAGTGTTTTAAATGTAATGAATAAAGACAAAATAGTGTACATACTTTCAGATATTAAAAACTATTCTGAAACTTGATTCTGCAAGTTGATTTTTCATTTGGAAAGACTGGAATTTACTCCACTTCTGTTACTTTCCTAACAATAGTTACCTTCAGATGGATTCCATCGTATTCTCTATAATCATCATTTTTACTATCAGTAAAAATAGGTTTTCATTTATTTTAAAATATTTCTTTCATCTCTTTTAGATTTTATTTGGCAAATTTGCAGCATTCTCATGTGCCAAGTCATAATCTATCTTCTTTGGTTCATAGCAAGCTTCATAGTAGTAGGGTCATAATAACAAGGATATGAAAATTGTTAAAGAAGTCAAGCAGTTCAACTTCCCTTAAGTTCCAGTCAGTGTCATAAAAATACTTTGTGCAGGAGTATCCAAGACTTTCTTCTTTATTTTACAGTGCTGACAATCATAATTTCTTAGAAGGTGGAAAGTTAGTTTTACATATAAGATAGTTTACCTAACTCAGCAAACTAAATAACCACTGTGTCATTAGTGTTTGCCATGTGGTGAGTACGTGCACCAAGTCTTTGCCTGTTGAATAGCTTGGTTTGCAGCTCTTTGTTTCACTGACCATAAACCACAGGATTAAAACACAGTGCAAATAACAAAATAAGAAGGGTTGGAAAATAGTTTTCAAGATGTCTTCTAACAGCTGTTATCAGAAGTAGCAGAAGGTGCAAACTCAGCTGCAGCCCATGAATATTGATAGCTTTTCTGGCCTTTTTATTTTAGCAATTTTAATGGCTATCATTTTTTTTCTCTTCTGCAGAAGAGGCAGTAGTCAATTACAATGATGATTATATGAACTACAATTAAAACAATTCCAGCTGCTCTGACAAAAGTAGCTCCAGGCAGAGTTGGCCACAAGGTTCTGTTTTGAATATATCTTGAGGTGTTTCTTTTCTGCTTTCTGTAATGGGCAAATAGCTTTAAGCTTTGTTATAATCCAAGCACAAATCATGACTTTGTGCTTCATTGAATGCACCGGTGGTAAATACTGTGAAGCTCAGCATATGCAGCAAGATACTGGTGAAGTGCCATCAAAAGAAAAGGTCTTCTGCCATTTGGTCCTTGTACTCCAAACATTGTCCATATTACGAATTGTGGACTTCTCACATTAAGTACATGTACTGTTTAACAGATTCCACCAAGGTCACAGAAGAGGGAACAGCAGAGCAGGTGATGGCACAGGAGAAAATACTGCACTTCTTTCTTCATTTGAAAGCATTCTCAAACTATCTCTGGTATTAGCAACCTAAGTGAAGTAATAACAATGTAATCATCTGTTTAAAGGAATGGTTTTTACTACATTTTCTATATGCACTCACACTGAGCATATTCCCTCTGATGAATTACTAAACATGTTCAAGACCTTTAAAGGCAGCTCCCAGGTCCTGTAAAAAAAAACAAAACTCAAAAGTGTCTTAATTTGTACAATGAGCTTGATACTATTTCTTCCCACAATCATAAGCATGATTAGCAGCTATTCTCAATAAGGCAGGCTTGTCTGCATACAGGTAGCTGATTTTACTGTAATCTTTACATGTGATATATTGGTTTTCATGGCTCAAAGAATATCATCCTAGAACCTCTAAACCATGTCCTTAACTTTCTTGTTTTGATAGTCATTTAGTGGACAGGTAAATATAGAGAGCATAAAAATGAAAAGTATCCTTATAATAAGGATTGTTTGAAAAGAATTTTTATAGATAAATTGATCACAGAGTCACAGAATGGATGCAGTTGCAAGGGACCACAGTGGGTCATCTGGTCCAACCTCCCTGCTCCAGCAGGTTCATCCCAGAGCACATGGCACTGAATTGCATGCGGATGATTCTGGAATGTCTCCGGTGAGGGAGACCCCCCCACTCTCTGGGAAATCTATTCCAGTGGACAGTAAAGTTCTTCCTCGTGTTCAGTTGGAACTTCCTGGGCATCAGTTTCTGCCCGTTGCCTCTTGTGCTATTGCTCAGCACCACCGAGTAGAGCCTGGTCCTTCTCTGACCCCTCCCTGCAGAGACTTGTGTACATTGGTGAGGTCCCCTGAGTCATCTCTTTTTGAGGCTGAGCAGGCCCAGCTCCCTCAACCTTGCGGTGGAAGAGAGATGCTCCAGTCCCTTCATCATCTTTGCAGCTTCCGCTGGACCTGCTCCAAGAGCTCCTTGTCTCTTTTGTCCTGAGCAGCCCACAGCTGGACACAGCACTCCAGATGTGCCTCACCAGGGCTGAGTAGAGGGGCAGGATCACTTCCCTAGAGTTGCTGGCAATGCTCTTGCTAGTGCACCCATTGTCATCTTGGCCACAAGGGCTCATTGCTGGCTCATGGACAGTTTGTTGTCCACCAGGACCCCCAAGTCTGCAGAGCCACTTTCCAGCAGGTCAGCCCTCAGCTGTCCTGGTTCCTGGGGTTATTCTTCCCCAGGTGCAGGACCCTGCATTTGCCCTTGCTGAACTTCAGATGGTCCTCTGCCTATCTCTCTATCTCTGACTTGTCAAGGTTCTTCTGAATGGCTGCACAACTCTCTGGAGTACCTGCCACTCCCAGCTTTGTGTCATCAGTGAACTCGCTGAGGAGGCATCTATCCAAGTCATTGATGAGTGAGTAAACAATACTGTGAATAAGTTAAGCAGTACTTAAGTTAAGCCTATACTGAACCTTGGGGGACACCACTAGTGCCAGGCCTCCAACTAGACCCTGTGCCACTGATTATGACCCTCTGAGATCTGCTATTTAACCAGTTCTCATTTGATACTACTTCATGGGGCAAAGCAAGAACAAACAAATAAAAAAATAAGCTGCTTGCTGAGCCTTCCTGATGGTCTCTCAACTGGCAAGATGGGTAGTGCAGAGAAATAAACTTGCAATACAATAACCCTAATGTCTAAAATATATTAGTCTACAAAACTACTCTAGAATTTTTCACAGGTATTACATTTACTAGAAAAGCAAGGTACATTCCTGAATGTATCTCTCTGACATTAAGTATGACACAATCTGTGCTGAATGCTTGTTTTCAAATATACAAACAGATGTCAGTTCTGAACAGTATTCGAGATAAAATTTTAGTCAGCAGGATATTATTTTTTCATTTAAAGACAAATTGACTTTGCCAGTTGTCACTGGCGACTTAAAAAAACCTCACATTAAAAAAAATCTAAGTATAAATGTTATGCACCCAAAATCTTTGGAACTATTCTATTGTGAGTATCAGTTTTCCACTGAAGTGTAGCTGTCTCAGAAACTTGAATTTCTGGTATTTCAATGCCTCCCCAACATCTAACATTTTCTTAATTTTATATAAATGCAGAATCTTTTGAATGCAGTCTTAAATGCTGGGTTTTCTTGAGGTAACTTTTAATTTATTTTTTATGTGATTTCCAGGCATCTTTAGATGCTCCCTGCATTTAACTAAAGTACACATTACTGAGAAGACTGACTTGAGAACAGAGACAAGCACTCAAAAAAAAAAAAAAAAGATATTTCAGAGGCAAGGAGGATGCTGTAAATGATCTATAGAGTCTCAGATTTTTCTGTGTGACCATCAATTAAGAAAGTACTTGTGTACAAAAATACTACAGTTTAAGCACTTCCAAATAAGTTGGGTAACTTCAGAGCACAAGTCCTGTTTTCAAAAGTCGTATAAGAACCTTGGTGGAAGCTTTCACTTTGCTCATGGTCAGCTGTCACTCAGCTGTTAGCCATAGGCTTCTTCCTGACAAGGTTTCCAGGCTGCTTTGAAGAGCATGGTGACCTCTTTTCATGATCAGCATGTGCTTGGCTGTTGGGTAACGCCAAGCCATAACACAGGTGCTACATATAGTTTGTGTCTTAACAAAACCCTAGAGTAGATTCCCCATAGTTCACCTACAGTTACCTTCTTCCAGAATACTTCTGAATACAAACAGCATATGGATAGGGGAGAGTCAGCATCACTTACTGACTCTGCATAGTTCAAGAAGGTGACATAGAGTCTCTTTAGATATGTGTGGCCTTTGGGCACAAGGAGAAGAGATAAGCATTTAAAATGATTACGTGGCCTGCAAAAATCTGTGGAAAAATACAGAGTATAGGAAGTCTATTTTGATGAATATATCAGGGACAGACATTGCATGTGTACAAGCTTTTCACAAAAAGAGAGATATTAGTATTTTTCTTTTTTTAAGCAAAAGGGGCCAGTGACTGCAGCTTCCCTCCAAGGGGCTGAGTCACCACTTCCTGCCAACTTGTTAATACTAACACATCACTTCAGAGTTGCAGCTTCAAACTACTCCACACAGGCCAGCTTCTGTTTGCACAGTGCACTCACTCTGAGCTGCAGTTCAGCAGTGTCAATACTGGTGTCTGGAGCTGTTTTTAAAGGGCACTGCATTGTCACAAATCAGCCTTCTGGTCTCCTACTATAACCTGTTCAGCAAATGGTGAATTTAGCTACTTTAGCCATTTATAAATATATATATATGCATGGTAGGTACTCTGTCTTGCATTTATTCTGCAGAATGATGAAATCATTGAAAAGATGCATTATATAATCAGAAAACTGCTATTGTTTTTGTTCAAATTCTCAGAATAGACATTGTAGGATTAAACCACTGAGTCCTGTGGTTGTCAAGGGCCCTAGAAATTCAGTATTATATGTGCATAAATAAGGAAGGCTTTGCTTAGTCATTCATCTATCAGTTGGTTGTTTCCTGTGTATGGGCAAAAGTGGTTAAAGGGTCTTCTCTGCAGTTTAGATCTATATGCTGATTTAGATCAGGCTGCGAGGCATGTGGTAAAATTTCAATTTATGACTTTTTACAGTTCTTGTAACAGAGTCATGGGGCCTATTCACGCAAGTCTTTACCCACAACACATGGAAGTCTTCATCTTGCAGATTTTCCAATATTACAACTCAGCTAACACTGAATTTGATAGGAAGTGAAGCCTGTTTGTGCATCAGCAATGTTTATACATGAAGCTAAAGCTTCATTTTAAAAGCATCACAGACTTCATTTGGAGTTTTTAATTAGACTATCTATACAAATAAAATTCTTTCATTTTAGCCTTTACAAAAAATAATAAACCCACTATATATTAGTTGTATTATTTCAGGCACTTCTAATGGACATTACAATGATAATATATTGATAAATAAATTAGGAAAGGTTTAAAGGAAATTAAAATCAGATAACCACTCTAACTATCTCCTATCATTGCTATGTTCATTGACTTTCAAAAATCCATACTAATTTTGACTAAACATATTTGGAAATATTTAATAATCTGAAAGTAATATTTAGTCACTGTGGAAACAAAAGAATTTTTAGTACTCATATATTTAGTGGCTGAAGTGGTCTGGTAATGCAAATCAAAAAGAATACACACCCAACAGAAGCAAACTCCCCCCCTCTCAAGAGGGACAGTCCAATCTGGCATCCAGGACCTCATATTCAGCAACTGCTTAGGCTGTGTCTGAAATGTCCCTAGCTCAGGAGCCTGGGTGGCCCTTCCTGCAGCCAGGGGTCCTGCTGTGTGACGGAAGAAGCTCCGCTTTCAGCACTGGTGGTAGTTGTGACAGTACTGACTCTACACTGTCTGCTGACAGTGCCTAAAACCCGGCAGCTATAGGGTGTCACACTCTACAACCTCTTTGTGCTCCAGAAGAATGAAGGTCTCCTTATTCTGACAGCCCCATCACATCTGACAGCCCTATATGGATGTCCTTGGTAACCCAGGGCATTTTAAAAGGACTGGAAGCCTTTATTTAGGAAACTGAATTTCATCCCAAGTAACACTGCATGAGCAGCTTGCTGCTCTGATTCTGGCCTGCTTCTAACTGTAATCCTGATACGAGAGACACTTAGAACAAGGAAAAATGTGGATTACAATGTGAGATGCTAGGAAGGCATCACTTGCTAACAGGTCAGACTGATGTTAAAATAAAATATTTCTAAACTATCAGTAATACCACAAAGCTGACTGAATCTGTCCTGAAAAAACTACCCACATGATGACAGAAAATGATGTATAATTCTAGCTAAAATAATGGACTCTATTCCACTGAAGCCAAAGTGTACTGCTTGTTTCAATCGGACAGGACTGGTGTAAGATGGAAGTGTGGGAATTGATGCTGAACATTTTCTAGTCTGTTGCAGTTTTATTCAGATTCATGAGAAAGAATGTTGTTAGCTGTAGGTAAAAAATGTTAAGAAGATGGGACATATTCAAAAGTACTTTGGTTTTGTACCAATAATCTATTCCCAAATTTAAGAAATATAATTTGTAGAAGTTTCACAATACAAAAAGAGTATAGGAACATGGTGAACTTAAAGGATGAGAATGATGAACTAAAAATAATTCAGAAGTAGGAAAATTTTATAAGTTTGAACGCATTGAGGCAATACTTAAAGACATACATCACTCAAATCTTAGGGTGCAGACTCACTGAAGAATATCAAGAGTAATTTTCAAATATATCTTGCAGACTTTAAATATAAAAGTATATTTTCCAGAAATAGTTTTTCTTACTACTGAGAAGAATAATCTGGTGTATCCCCACTCTTCTGATGTTTAGCCTACTGGGTATAGTTTTATTCTTTGAGTGTAACACAAACTGTAGTCCTAAATTCATCACTTTACTGATAAGAGTTTCATGTAGGGAATACCCAGACTTTTATTTGAAATTTAAAAATTTTAGAAACAGATAAACCATCCATTTTAGCAGTAACTCGTGCCTATACAATCATGATAATTAAAGGAATATGATATAACTTCTTGACTGCATATTCAAAGAAAGTTAACTTACCTTATATTTTGTCTCTGTTCAAATTGGAGTACTTCTTGCATCTGTTTCCTTCTCTGTGTTGCTGAAATATTGCTCATTGTAAAAGAAGAAGCAAGAGTAATTAAAGAGAAGCTAAAATAGAGAAGTTACTTGGAAACCAAAATGTCTAGAATTGTTGCATCTCATCGCCAGGTTTGGCCTCTTGCAACATAAAAATGACTCCAGATTTTCAGAAGACAAGATATCTACATTTCATGCAGAGCAGACAGACAAGGCAAAGAGATCTCTAAAAGAGATCCAGCTACTCTCTCTGACCTGGCAGCTTCTTCCAGCCTGCCTTGTCAGGAGCAGAGAGAGAGAGCTGAGCAAAGTACTGCTTAAATTGGCTATGGCGTGAGCACCTCTCTCACGTCATTGGTTAGTTACAGAAAATTCCATTAGAGAAACAAAGTAACAAACACTTCAGTGAGATACGAGTTTCCCAAAACATGGGATAGTTTACACTTCTAGCTGTAGGAAGATAGTAATTCCCACAGCTAGAGCAAAACCCTCTCTTCTAGTTTTTCAGCCGTGTCTCATGAGAATGTAACTTCTTCTCACAAACAGGGCAAGAGCTGGAGAATTTCTCCCTGACCAACTTGTCAGCATCCACATAGAATGTCATTGCATATTTAGAATATTAGTCCTTCTAAGAAGCATTTACAGTTTTTTATGCCATCACAGACTCAAAACAATATAGCAAGAGATATAAATATTGTAATAATACAATAACCTCACAGCTATCATAGATTTACTGTGCCCTAAAATTTTACAGAAACAGAAAAAGTAACAAATCTCAGCTCCCCTTACTTAAAATGTAATTCTAATTAATTAGTTGTGGTAAAGAGAATACCTCTTAATAGCCTAACACATATTGTACACAATTTAGCTGTTCTGATTCACAGAAAAGGGAACATATACAGAAGTCATTGTCTTTTTGTTTTTGTTGTTATTGGGGATGATATTTTATCACTCTGTCAATATTCGTTGGGTTCTCAATATGTTTTCTAGCATTCCTCTCAGAAAATATTACTTAGGAAAATTCCTTCTTCCACCCAGGTAGAATAGAAAAAAAAAAAGATATTTTGATATTTTCCTTATGGAATGAATTATATGAACTATTAAATTGCAGGTAGTTCACTTCAGATGTCCCTTCAGCCCACTTAAACAGCTCAAAGGCAAGACTTCAAAGTTGTTTCAAAATTTTTAAAGAAATGCCTAGAAATATTTCAGAAATAAAATATTTTAAAATGTTTTAATAATGGAATATTAGGAGCAATATGAAAAGAAATAGGGAATAGAATAGTGTGGTTGAGTGAACATACCTCCTTCTATACCAGCACTACCCATTCTCACTGCTTATTACTCAATTCTGCATCTGAGGTTGAAACACTATGGTTTTTATGGAGACCTATGGTCTTCCAGGCCAGGGAGGGTCAAGAGAGCATCTTCTATGTGCTGTAGAAATAAAAATATATAAATAACTATGAAACTGAAAACCTAACTCACATTCAAGGAAATATCATTCCTAGGACTCTCTTCATCACTTTTGAGAATCTCTAATGTACACAGTGAATTTTAACTGTGGAAACAAAACGTAAGTGGCTTTGAAACAACCAAAAAACCTCCATATTTTTCATGCAAATTTTGGTCTGAAGCCTTAGAATGGCAACAGCCTTTCCCCCAAAGTAGCTGTCAGTAACAGTCCTAAATAGGTAGCTGCAAGCTTGTATCCTGCGTAGAAAAAAACAGCAACCAGGGGTATCTGCGCCACCACCTTTTGTGTAATGACAAGGGCACTGGGATAAATGTGTCTCCCATCTTCTCTGACTTGTCCTTGCAAGCTTCTCCTTTGCTCCAACCACCAGAGAACAGCAAACAGAATTTCCTTTGAATGGTTCTTCATGCTGAGTGTACCTCGTGGCTGTCTCCGTGAACAAGTACCTGCTGAATCTCACATTGCTACAACCCACTTCATTTTGTTGACACTTCTCAGACAGGGCTTGCGACTTAAAAGCAGCTGCAACATGCTTTCAGCAAGGCCACAGTGGGCTTGCTGGCTTTGGGCTTTTTTGGGCAGGGGATATAGTATGGAATTGGGGTAATAAAATGATTCTAGTTGATTGAACGGATAGAACACATCTGAGAAGCTATACTACTGCTATTTCTGAGAGGAAAAACAAGTAGACAATATGCTGACAATGACCAGCAGAGAGAATGGGGCCTTGCTCTGTCAAGTTATTGTCCAACTGGAGATTCTCAGGATACCATTACTACAAGCCAGACTCTCTGGGTGGCAGTGAACAAAGACTGCAAAATCGGAAAGGAGAGTTACAGCAACACACGGACATCTTTCAGCTAGCATCCTACAAACAGCAGCTGCCAACAGCAAATTAGTCGATGGCTCTGTGCTGAGGCAATGAGCAGGGCTTTTCACAGCATGGCGCATTTGGGGTGTGCTGTAATTGGGGTTTGGTAGGTGTGCAGAAAATTCAGGAAGTGCAATTTGCACCTTGTGCCAGAAACGGAATGAGTCAGATCCTTAAAGCTTCAATTTCAGCTTTGCTTCTCCCTCCTCATTGTTCTGACTAATACAATGATTTCATACCCAGCTAACTATGGTAAAAGCCAGCTGCACGGCCTCTAGGTTAGAGCCAGCTCATGCTGGCGTCAAAGCTAAAAGACTCCCACAGATTTCAGGGGAGCAGCTGCAGGCCACTTCAGCTACCTGTAAGCAAAATTATTAACTGCACTAAGAAACACAAATCAAGATACATTTAACAATACAACACACTACATCAGAAGTCATTAGCATCTCAATTCTTAGGTGTCAAATTTGAAACATCTGAAAGAGGCCAGAAGTTCAGAAAGAATTAAGCAGATGGACATAAGACTTCTAATATATTAAAAAAACATAGTAACATCCCAAAACAAGAAAACCTAAACATAAGGTAAAAAGCCCTAGAAAAATGCTCTGTATGGTTTTGGCCCCAGATGTGCCTCAATTACAGCACATCCCAAATGCACTATGCTGTGAAAAGTCCTGCTCATTGCCTCAGCACATACTCATCTAACACTGCAGGATCAGTGTCGTGTGCTAACTGGGTGTGACCTTTTTCCTAGCCAATGGACTATACTGAAACCTCTGTCTTTCATGAGACTCTGTGTATACCCAGTGGCACTTTTAATGGTCAGCGTACACATTTACAGAATACAGGCTTCTTTCCAACTCATTTCATTACTTACTATAATTAAAGTATTTCAAAAACCATTTTTTACTAATGGGTAGAAGGTCTTTTCCTTCTGTTTGTAGATAAACCTTTGTAAAGAACACTGAGGGTGAAATTAGTTTAAAAAATGTAACATTTGAAAGATTTAGTAAGTTTTCTTTCCCTGTGTTCTCCCACTGGAACCACGACTTGGCAATGCGTTTTATAACTGCTTTCCCTTCTGATCTTGTGTAAGCCAAAACCTTGGTCTGACAAATGATATTGTGAGAGCAGTTATCTAAAACTGCCTGGAGCTCTGGCAGAATCAGGCCAAGGGCCTTGATGCTGACCCTGCAAAAGGTAATGAGGGTTTGCAGTTGGCTATTGGCAGAGTAAGATTAGATTTGGTTCTGTAAAGCTGTTGTAACGACAGAAAATGTAAGACCTCATAATTTAGTAGCGGTCCTAGTTAATCCACAACATTTCTTCTGAAAAGGTGAGGATAAGGTTAGTGGTGAGACCTAGAATCTTCCCCACGTCTCCAGAAGAACTGCAGAGAGAAAGACCAGGGTAATTTGACACAGAGGTCAGACTTTGTGTGTACTTGCTGTACACTATTTTCTAGTCTCAGAATAGTGCAGCTGACAGCTAGGATCCCTCCTTTCTAACAGATGTCAGGTGTATTTCAATAAATATCAAAACCATGGATAGCTTTCTGAGCCTGATGTGAAAAACAGAGATTCTAAGGTTTCCTGCACCCCATTTGTAACCCTCTTAGAGTCCCTGATTATCAGCCTTGCCTGTCTATCAAGCACTACTCGCTTTTTGGGTCAAAGAGTCATCAAAATGGGGTCAGAGGACGAGCTCATTATTTCCCATCTTCTCAGCAGTGTGCTCCCAGTGTGTTTCTTAGCTCCTCTGTGACGTACATAGCATTGTTTGTGGAACAATGTCATGTTTTAATCATTTGCAAAGTACTAATCGTGCATATTAAAGATACTCAGCAAGCACAACAAAGTTTTATAGAATTTCAAGGATATAGACTAATTATGTGTGTAACAATAAGCTCCCATTATAGTGACCTTACTTTAAATTGCCCATCAAAACCTCAATAAACTAGCATGAGAGAAATTAACATAGTATTTAAAAAATACGTTTAATCTAATTTGCTACATCGGAAGTATTTTCACATGGATCTTAGCTAAAATACATTTTAAAAATATTAAAAAAACAATCTATCCTTGCCAAATAATTAAACTTCCAGAGGCCGTAAGGTGTCTGACCCCAGCGTGACCCGCTGCCACTGCGCCGGTGTCACTGGCATCATTCTCGACCCCCACCGCCCGGAGCGCCTGCCCGGTGTGTCACGTCACATCAGCACCGGGCGTACCCTGCGGAGCTGCTGCTCTTGGCCGGCACGAACTGCGGCCGAAGGTGTTCCCGGCTCCAGCTCCGGCACGGCCCGGGCGCGGCCGGGACGCAGCTCCTCCCGGAGCAGNGACGGAGCGCCGAGCCCGGGGCGGGATGGCGGCGAGCGCTGTTCCCACCCCACAGACAGCACCGGCCCCGCACCGGCATCGCGGGGGAAGGGGCTGCCGGAGGCGCCGGAACACTGTTATTTTAAGGGACAGTAAAACGTTGTGGTGACTGTTCCTTGCAGGAAGCCTCATTTAAACTAATTATAGCACTCATTACAGCCGAACTACATTTCTGTTAAGAAACAGATTAAAAGATACAAAGTGGTGGAAATGTCACGGCAGTAATAATAAAAGCTGAATAAATCTTCCCTTTTTAAATAAAACCTTGAGAAGGGGGTCTGCAATATTTAACCTAAAAGACGGTGCACCTGGTAGGCAGAAATCATCCTCGTCCCAGTGTTAGGAGCACGTTAACATTTCAGATCATGAATAAAAAGTGCATCTAAAATGACATTTGTAGAGGTTAACAATCGTTTCCTTTCTTAACATGTAATAAAGTTGTATTAAAATCGTATTTGCATTCCCTATTAATGCAACTCCACAGATGACCAACTGATCTAAATTAGAAAACATTTACTAGTTTGCTTTTTCAATTGCAGGTGCTGCAACAGCAGGACAAGCACCTCCAAAATCTGCCTGGGCCTATGGCAGCACCAGCCACTGGAGCTCGAGTCCATTTTGAAAGCAGGGCGAAGTGAACAGCTGTCTCGAATGAACGCCTGGGAGCCCACACCCTCGCTCTCCCTCAAATAACAATGTTTATTACATTCCTGTTACACTGAAAGAAAAGCAATAAGCATTTGGGAAAACAACCAACATCTACAGGCTGGTGTGTGGGAGGACATTATGAAGTTTTCCTGTCCAGCAATCTCTCATTTCTCTCTCCCTATGTGATAATAAAAAGAGTGACTCGACAAATGTCCCTTTCACACTTGACTCCTCTGCTTTTTGTTCTCTGTCACCCTCCCTAAAACAACATAAACTGACTGAGCCGTTAATAGTTTGTCAGATTCCAGAGTCTGGGATGCATTTTCCCCAGCCTATCTCTATCTGGATGGAAGTGCAGAGCTGCTGCAGTGGCCACGAAAGCACAAGAGGTCCCATACATCCCTCTGGCTCCTCTCATGCTGGGGGAGAATTATGGCTACTGATAGGAGTCCATGCTGACATTTCTGCCATCTCTCCTGTGTCATCTCTCAGCACACTGTTCCACCCCCCTCTCTAAGTTTCTATGCTACTTCAAGCAATTAAAATTCGAGTGACTCATTACACCACAGGTCTTGGAGTCGCTCCCTCATACAAGAAAGTAAAAGCTCTCCCTCTTTTTTATGAGATCCACTTTCTGCTGGTTGAGTGAGACAGTGGCAACCCATAACTGTCACCCAACACTTCTTCTCAAGCAGCTTTTGTACCCCCTTAGTGACTTGCTAGGAACAACAAATGCAAAAATTCAAATGAACTGGAACTGGAATGCTCCCAGTGACACCCTCAGTGTAAGGCAGTGACCTGCAGGTGGGAAAGTTGAAGACTTTGAAGCTACCTACATGTGCATTTTCTTTCAGATTCCCTTCAGCTGACAGCTTAAACACCTACCTGTGTGAAGTTTTGTATGGCAACAATGAAGGGAAAAAAAAGTTCCAGTAGAGAAAGTGAGATAACAAAACCACAAAATAGAAAAATATGATGAAAAGAAGCTCAGCAGCAGAGTTAGAAATCAAACTTTTCTCTGAAAACAGCAACAGGAATGTAGCCAAGAAACAATAGTCTTGGTACATTTTGGAAACTACAAGTGGAATAATTAGAGGCACAGCTTATTTAATCAGTAATAAAGAGGAAGTATTTTCTACCATCCCAATTATGGATTTAGTCCTGCATAAGAGTTTTGTACTTGCAATGAATACTAAATACTTAGAAGATGTTTATGCTGTTCTTTAAAAATTTGTTTATTAGGAAACAAAGTAGTAGATTGTAGCATCTAATTATGAAAAAGAGCATACACATCACAGCCCAGTACTGTGGCACTCTCTTTCCTCTTTTAAGGTGAACACCACAAATGCTGAAAACATTTGGATTAAAATAAAAAAAACTTTATAATTAGGTACATATTTTTTAAACTGTGGACTAATCTGGCAAATACCAACAAGTAAGCTGCTCCTGTTCAACATAAGCACGCTGCATTTTACTTCTGAGATTAAGAGTTACTTTTAATCTTTAGTGCTTTATTTTTGTTTTTAAAAGTGTCTAGATATATGTAAATATTTACACACATAAGTATTTTACAATGATAGAATCGCTTTAAAAACAGTGCACTTACAGAAAAATATTAATATGAAAACACATTTCAATGCTATTTATATAATATTTATGTTATACATTAAATAAAAATTATTATTTTTTCTTGTTCAGAAGAGCTTTCAAGCTCTGAAACATTATTTGACGGCTTACATATGGAAAACTGAAAGAAAACTATTTTATTATCCTCCACTAGAGGGAGAGAGAGCAGCTCTTGTTGCTGGGCAGATTCTGCAAACCGTTTTATACTGCCCCATTTAAAGCAGTGATGTCAAGTTTAGGAGAAAAAAAACCACGAGCAATGTAGTCCATTATATTACGAAATATGAAGTAACTCCTAAAATACTAAAGCCCTGAAATCTAAAATTTCATTGCAGATAGGTTAATTTCTGGAACCAGTACTACACCATGTTGATTTCTTTAGACATGGACATTTACATAGACATGGACATTAAAAAACCTGAAATAAGTAGCAAAATTAACACAAATTTTATTATTGAAAAACAGTTAATAATTTGATAACAGAACAAAATTACCTGTATTGTACTTTCCATTCTGTATTGGATATGGAACATCCCTGCAGGTACTGCATTGTTTTCACTGCTTCCTTAGAAATCAGAGCATGATTTTTTCCACCCAACAGGTCACCCTTTGTCTCAGAAGCCCAGAGAAGTCTCACCTCCCCAAAGACAGTTTGACAGTAACTGTTCAGAGGGGCTATAATTTCATTTCACATAAATACCCTGATGATCCCATCCATGATATCCACACTAGTATCTGTCACTTTTAGTCCTCTGGACTCGTGGTGCTGCTGGTTTGCACTTTGTGGTAGGGTGGGAAAACAAGAGCTGGTGTCTGTGTGCCCACAGAACATGTGGGAACTGCCCCAGCCCACAGAAACACGAGACACTTGTTTAGCTTCATAGTGCGGAGAAGGACCAAGCTTCTGATGCGTGTAATGTCATTTGGAAAGTGGGCACAGGATGCGCACTACCTGAAGGACAGCCGTGGATGGCACACAGCTGAAGGCTGAAATGTAACTTTCATTTAAAACTCACTGCAGAAAGAGTAAAGAAGAAAGGCTGGGAGTGGTTAATACGTCAATTGTCAAAGCAATCATCTACTGCCGGAAGAATAAGCGACCTTGAAAAGTTGCAAATATTTCTTTATATACTGAGACGTGAACAAACTAAACACAAGACAACTGTTCAGCTTGTGCTTATATTCATTTCAAAGGAGGCCCTCTATTTACGGTTCAAGAACAAAAACTTAACAAGGAAACACAACCCAGGCCTTAATACAACGTTTGAATTTAATTTTGAAGTTTACAAAATGCTCACAAATAAAAAATCCTGTAAAATATATTTCTATTCTGCACTCCTGTTTATATTTATTTACATTTTCTAAGGAAGGCAGTTTAATAATACATTCCTTTTCTGCATCTCTGTTTGGGAAGAACTGTATTTATTGATACTATGAGTGCTATGCAGACAAAGATTGAAAAAACCCCAACAAAACAAGCGAGATTGGGACAATTACTGAGAAGGAAGGAATGACTCTATTTTGGACACATAATGGCAGCTTTTGTACAAATAGTTCTGGCTGAGCTGTCACAGGGATCTCTGTAGCAGGATCTCTGGGTTTGTTTGCCTCATGCAGATCAGTCACACTCCAGCCCTCCAAACCAGCCCATGCAGCTGTAGAGAGCATAACAGCAGCAGAACACTGAGCACACCCTGGCAGCTTCACACAACCTGAAAATCCCTGGTTCAGGCACTGCTGCAGATGACCTAATGAGATATGAGCCACTAATGGCACACTGCAGATTAGTTGTGAGATGAGGAAGTCACCTGCTCTAACCTGGCTGAAATATTTACAGCTCTCAATTCAGTGGAGGACAGTGTATGTGTCTCCTCCTGTCTCTAATCATTGTTTACCTGCTCAATTCTCACGAATCATAACACCATTGCTGGTCTGGTATTTCAAAAATATCTTTTCTGAAAATATATCGCTTTGGAATTTTACACAAATCAAGTTATTAAAATGTTGCATTTGGATTTCATGAAAGCTTTGATATTTCACAAATTGTTTATAAAGAATGTAATACTTTAGCAGTGGTTCTACAGCAAATAAAAAGGGAAACAGAAAGGAAAATCACACAGTTCAGTCTCAGGCTAATTCAAAATTTACAAGCACAAACTTTATTTAAAATAAATAAAAATATTATTAAATAATTATTTAATAAAATAGCAGATTATTTTATTTAATATTTTCAAAATGTTTACAGATCAGAAGATTCTTTTGACTGAAATGTCTGTCAAGATAAGCATCAAGCAAACTACAGAACAAAGCCAGGAATATATTTTAAACTTTATTTTTAATCTGCAGTAAATCCAAACTTACTGGTTTGGACAAAACACATACATCAGTTTGGAAAAAACACATTTACTTCCTACCCAACTGGAGTAAAATACTTCAAGAGAAAAAAATTTAGAAAGCTACTACACACATATTAACACTGTGATTTGAATGCTGGAAAATGAAGGGCTAAGCTCCAGTACCACTGAAATAAATACTTTATTTTAACTAGTTCAGTGCTAATTTGAGCCTGCTGGAATTTGCAGTTAATTTGGTGTGTTTGCAGCAGGTGCAAACCACAACCAAGTCATGCATTGATTGCTCTGGGATCTCTTACGTGCACAAGTCTGACCTGGAGGAAGTGACTGCAGTGCCAGTGAGTGTCATGTCAGAGGCACCAAGTTCTCTCTCCTTGCATGGTACTTCAGATGTTCAGCCAACAGCAGCCACACCCTTATGCTCACACATTTTAAACCAGAAAAGCAAGATATCAACATGTGCAAAACGTTAGTGTTACAATAGCACTTAGGACTAATAGGATTTTTCTTGATAAGATAGTTTATTTTACCTTCTCAATATACAACTTTGATTGCTAACGTACAAAGCTGAAATTAAATAACACTGCATAGAGGGACTGTTTTAACACATCTTCTTTTGTTTAGTGAGCAAGTGACGTCCTCCTGTGCTGTGACTTTCTGAATCAGGAAAATAACTATACTGAGTTGCAGAACACACATTTTCCTTTGGACATGTTTATCTACAACATGGAAATGTAGATTTGCTGTTGCTGCTGCCACTGGAGAACTTAAAAGTGTGTGGGTAGCAGCAGTTCAGTTCAGAAGCAGCAGCCACTGTACATACTCCTACCTATCCAATATACCTTGCCAGCTCTTTAAACTTCTTCTCCAGATCAGTGTCCTGTTCCTACTCACTTTCTCCCTTCATTCTGGCTGCACTTCTTCTGGCAGGATGAACCCGGCTCCAACTTCTCATATGAAGCAATACTCAGTGTTACTGGGGGAACCTCTAATATGAATCTTGACTGATAAAGTTCCTGATAAAATACCCTCTCCACTTTGAGGCAGGACCTCAAAAGCCTCTGCAGCATCCCCATCTGCTGAGAAACATCCTTTGGTCCTTTTAATACACTCCAGAAAACTTTCACCTCTCTCACAGGAGAGTGAGTTTTTACACAATTTAATTGAAAGAGGATAGCCTTAGATTAAATACTACAAAGAAATTCTTCCCTATGAGGGTGGTGAGGCACGAGCAGAGGTTGCCCAGAGAAGCTGTGGCTGCACCATCCCTGAAAATGTTCAAGACCAGGCTGAATGGGGCTTTGAGCAACTTGGTCAAGTGGATGGTATGCCTAACCAGAGCAGGGGTTAGGATCTTTAAGGTCCCTTCCAAAACAAACCAGTCTATGATTCTGCACTGTCCTCCTGAAGGATCTAGGAAAATTGGACAGGACCTCCTGTATCTGCTGTAATGCATCTGCTCTTTGAGAGAGAAGAGAGAAGACAGAAAAAACAAGTAGTTATTCTCCAAATGGAAATCTCCATGCCAGCAATGATAAAAATATTGCTTTTTCCTCTACTTTTGAATTCCATTCCCTTGGTCTATCCTCAGTCTTGGATGAACTTGAAGATAGCAAATTAGTTCATTCTTTCTCATTTGAGTAAGACTGTGCAGCTAACATGGGAGTAGGCAGGGGAATTGCTGAAAATGTTCATATTTTCTCAGAGTTTTGTTTGAGAATGTTGTTTTGTTGTGAATCCACCAAAGATACAAGGATTGTCCGCAGACAGGCAGTGGGAAAACAAGAAAATATGCATTATTTCTGTTTGGCAGTCTGGAGTTACCAAAATGAAGAGAGGGCACAAGCTTTTAGGGTGTCATGAGAAAGCTACGCAGTCCCTATGCCAAATGACAATATTAAGTTGGGTTTGTTTTCCTTTTTGCCTTTTTACCCATACCAATGTAATATGCCTTTGCAAATATACAGAATTCTTCAATCACGCAGAGGCTCATAGAAGAAAGAGGAAGCAAAAATCTATAAATACCATAAAATATCTTTCCTTTTAACAGTAACTGTGTAACAAAGAGTCAGCCAGGTCATTTGATGATACTTTGTACTGGTCAGAAGTTCAACAGTTCAACAAAATTGGGAGAAGGACTTCTTTGTGTTCTGTATCTTGGTGCTGCAGAAACCAAGCTCCTATTTCAAACATTTCCATCCTCATCAATCACTGCAGCACTACCACTGTGTGGGAAACATGGTGGCAGCTTAATGAGAGCTTTAAGGAGAGAGTGATCAGCACTAAAACCAATAGTAGAGGAACAGTGCTGGGAAGAGAAATAGCCCTTTATGTTTTCAGCAGTACACATTTCCAGAAGGCTGAATGGTCTGTAAGCTCTACAGCACAGGTTCCCTTTTGAACAATGGGGATTAAGCAAGTGGTTGATCCTGAGGAGTATCATCTGAAAGAATGAACTGCTGGATGGGTTGAAACTGGATGGAATCCTGGGCTTGAAGAGTAGGAATCAATGGGCTGATGTTTAGTTGCTGGCCAATACAAGCAAAACACTCAAGAGTCAATACTTGTGCCAGAATTGTTCATTACCTTGATTGTAACTTGGATAATGATATAGGGTGCACCTGCAGCAGATTTTCAGACAATACTAACTTAGAAGGGGTAATTTTCAAACCAAACAGTGGAGGTTCAGTTAAGAGACCTCTGAGAAACTTAAAAACTGGGTCAACAGAAACCTTACGAAGTGTAATGAGGAGTGCAAAATGAACACATGGGGTCCAGTAGTGCCAGGCACCAGTGCAGACTGCCAGAGCAGCAGCAGCAGCTGAAGAGCCTGTCACAGTGGACACTAAGTTGAACATGAGCCAACAGAGTGTTTTCATTGTGAATAAAGTGAACCACAGTCTGAGCTACATTAGGAAGGGAGCACAGACAGCAGATGAATGGAAATTATTTAGTGATAGTGAGTCCACACCTGGGATAATGAGTCCTCTTGGGGGTTCCTCAGTTCAAGAAGGATGTCAAGAAATAGGAGAGGGGCATGCAGAGGGCAGATGAGATGGTAAATGGCCTACAGCATAGAACTTAAGAAGAAATGTTGAAGAAATTGGGCTTGGTTTGCTTGGCACAGAAGAAAATAAGGGATTTTTGACAATAGTCTAAAACTACCCAAAGGGGAATGGCAAAGGTCATTGAGCTGGATTCTTCTCAGTAGTAGTGAATGGCAAAACCAGAAGGAAAAGTCACAAGCTGAGTCCTTGGAGTTGTGATGCATGTAGATCCTTTTGGACTCATGTGGTTGTGCATGGCTGGCTCCACACAGGAACATACTGCTCAGAAAGGCTGGCCAGTCTCTATCCTTGAAGCCTTTCAAGGGCAGGTTAGGCAAGGCCATGACTGACCTGCAATACCACAGGTCACAGTCCTGCTTCCAGTGGGAGGCTGGACAGGGTGGAACCCAGAGATCCCTTTCAACCACCACTTCTAGGACTATGCTACCATAGTGCCCACCAGACAGTAAAGGAAATTAAGTTATCAATTCTTCCTACTTCTGCCTTCTTCCCTCTCTCCCTCCATTCCTCTTTCCCTTTAAATTATATTATGACATCTAACTACCATTATTTAAGGGACTAGTAAAACATCTTTCCTTTTCAGTTGGGGTTACTCTGCTTGCCATCCAAGCATTTTACACAGTTAGCATTTCTAAGGCACCAGAGTCTGTCAGACTTTGTTTACATCTTATTTTACTGGATCAAGCACCTTTTTCTTCTTAGCTAAAAACTGCAGACCTTTTCTGATATGATAGAAAAATTGTCCTCCCCATTCTTATAAAATGGACTTTTTTCCTTACTGAACATAATTGTACTCTGTTAGACTTGCACATGGTTACAGTTCAAGTAGATCCATACACGCTCTTCCCAAGAGACAACATAAATCCAAGATTTTAGCCCAGAACCACAACGGTATATGAACCAAAACAGGTGAAGCAGTATGACACAGCTAAGTGAATTCTCCATCAGATCAAATCTCTGTTGGCACAAGGATTTAGGCACATAGGCAGCATCTGGGGTACTAGAGATAACAGTCAGTCAAATCTGTTTCTGTGGCAGACTTAATAAAGGATGTTAGCATGTTAGATAATTCAGAAATCCAAGTGCATGTGTCTCAAACTTGAGTAATAACACTAGTTGATAAGCAGCAAATTTCAAGTGTCAAGCCCCTAGCATTAAACCTTTTAAGAAACCAGACTCCAGTCAAAAGGTAATGCCAAGTTATGAATTAAATTCTGGGATAGCAGTGCCCATACACTGTTGGGCAAGGTATTACTGTAAAAGATGAAATAACCAGGGAACATGTATACTGCAGAATGACACACATTTGCAATGCACTATCACAGTCTTTTAAAATGGAAATCTAGTTTTTTTATGAAGAAGACATAAATAAACCAAATCACAAGTCTCTCACTAATCTAGTTATTTATTCTGGAAAAAGATTGCTTTTTGAAAACTACAATGCAAAGTAGTGTAGGTTTTATGTGAAGACTGAAGCCACAGCAATAGCCCATAGTCTGCCACATACTTGAACCAAACCCATACAGATGTGTTTCATATTGATATATTTGATGGACTAGATCCATAATGGAAGAGCACATTTTTTAAATGAAAAAAAATAGATCAGATTTGCATTTATAAACATCAGATGGAGGAAAGAGTCAAGTAAAATTGTAGAAAAAATTTCAAAAAGCCCCAAATGCATATTTTTAACCCCCTTCAGACAATTTCTTCTTTAACAGAATTGGTGCGATGTTTTGCACATAGGCAGTATGTGTAACATCATTAAAATATTCCTGTTGGCCTTTCCTCATTTTGTCTTCTCTCAAGATACTTCTTATACCTTCTTGGACAGACTTCATTTATGCCACTCAGTGCACTGCTACGACATCAAGAACCTCTGAGGATGAAAGTTATATGTGGTGACATACAGTCACCTTAGCCTGGGTATATTCTCTGCAAATAGACCAATGAATTGCAGAATGTAAACCTTATTAGTCAGGTTACTTAGAAAGAGCCAGCTGAGGAGTGGACACTGGTCTGAAAAAGTAATGTGTTTCTTGCATCTCTTCTCCCAAGGGTGGAATGTTTTTGAGACTTATTTATTGCACAAATAAGGTACCATACAATCCAAGTTCCCAAGCTACATTGTCGGGGTGGTTTGGATACATAGATTCAACCAGCCACTCTGAAAGAAACATAATTCAATGGCCGTTAAAATCTTGATACCAGCTGCTTTTATGGGATTATATCCTCCAACTCTCTGGGATGTAAATTTCCGGCCATAACCTGTGCAGCAATAAACTTCATTCAGCCACAAGAGTGTGCATGTGAGAGGACTGCAAATCTGCTCCGCCAAACCAGAATTAGCCGGTATCGCAGGAATGAAAGAGCGTGGAGATTTGAAATTGCAGGGAATGGAGACAAGGCGGTGCAGAGGACGAGCTGCCTGGGGGGCAGGCGGCCCCAGACCGGTGCCGCACTGCTATGGAAAATAAGCCCCGGGGCGGTGAGCAGGGGCGAGGCTGAGCTGCGGCCGGGCGCTGAGCGGAGCCGGGCGCAGGTGGACACCGG
>VZTN01019221.1:2380-24833 GCA_013400515.1 Erpornis zantholeuca | reverse complement strand
CGCTGCTGAGCTGTCCCTGTGGCAGCCCCGCGGCCCGGGCGGTGGCGGCCGTCCCCGCCCCAGCTCTGCTTCGCATAGGTGAACCGAGCCGGGGTGCTGGGAAAGCGACGCGGGTGAAGCTCCCAAAGCTGCCCTCTTGGGAGAAAAAAGTACATCCCCTGCCTTCGGGCTGCTCCCGAAACAGGCTGTAAGCCTATACAAAACAGAGGTGCACGCCTAATGCAAGCTGCCCATTCCCTTGGTACCAAGGGGAGAAAACTGTCCGCTGTCTGAGCCAATTCCGCCGTCCCCGGGGACGGGGCACCACGCGTGGGTCACACCGGGGCACAACAGCATGGAGGGGTCTCCGGGGAGCCCGCTCGAGCAGGGCTTGGGAAACATCCCTCAGAGAGGGGCAGCAGGGCAGCACCCCCGGTCTGGAAACGGAACTGCTTCCGACTTTATGCAAACTTGTGACCCTGGCAGTTAGTTTAGCCTTTTAAGCATTTAATTTCTCTGATTTGTGTTCCTTGCCGAGCACATAAGCACTGGGGCTCTGACTGGCAGAGGTGCCCGGTGTCCACATGTCAATGAAGTTGCTGACAGCTGAAGTGCTTGGCATGTTAGCAAGGTGACGTCAGACTGCCAAAACATATGACAAGCAAAATAAACAATGATTTTAGCAATGTTTCCTCTGTATGTCTTCAGCAACCAAATACTTATATGTGGCATATTTACTGGGAATATTGCAAAGTAAAACTCATTACTAGTTTTATTGCATTTATGAGTTATCCATTGAAACTGCCTTTGAAGTACAATTTTATTCTATAATTTTTAAAACTGAGGCAGTCAAATGCTGGAATAAGTTGACCAAATATATGTAAATTATTCATCATATGGACTTTTTATATCAAGAGCAGATGTTTTTTGGTGATCTAGTTGAACTACAAGCTAGGGAACCATAGTTTCACTGACGGTACATGGAACTTGGGTGTTTTGCTACTAACTTTGGTCCTATTATGGCACCTGCAGTTGTCCCTAAAATAGCTCATGAGTCAGGTTTTCAAAAAAGCTCAGCATCTTTGCAGGCACTAATGCTTGGGCCATGTTTCTAAGAGCTCTGCATACTTTGTGTGCATATAGTCTAAAAAGCTTTTCTGAGAAAAAAAAATCTTGTTCATTTCCAGGTGACCAAACAAGAATCCAGATTCTCCTGCCTTTAAATGAAATGCCTTCTGGGGGGCTGTATTTAACCACTGTTACTGTGAGTGGACCTTCACTGCCTTGCTTGTTGGGGAAACTGGCTGGCTTCACAAATCAGCTGCTGTCATTTTCATTACAGTTGCTCTAGGATTTCACAATTCAAAGAGTCCCTTGGCAGTGCCAGTTCTTGGCAGTGCTGAGGTGTGGAAGAAGGCTGAAGGCAGGTAGGTGCCTTTCTCTTGGGTGCAACAGGCCATGGGGTGATCAGTCAGTCCTGGGGAGGGGATCCAGGCATCCAATCCTTGCTTTATGTAGAGACTGAGAGTTTGTGCAGTAATTGGAGATAACCTCCCCTGCTTTTGAGTGTATTCACTCTGAACTTGTGACCTTAGTGAAAAGTTAATAGTATGAAAGTAATTATAAGCAAGAATTCAGTTCAAATGGAAAATGTATGCTTTTTCTGAAGATTTGTGGGGGTTGATACCAGCATGACATTAATTTGCATCTACTCAATCTAAGCCCATTCTGTCAGCAAGACTGCAGAGAGGAGTATCATAACTTTGCAGCTCAATAAAATTTTTTTTTCTTCAAATTATTTAAAATATATAAAAGATGTGCCTCTTTCCCGGACAAATAAAAAATATTTTGTATCCAGTATAAGGATTCAGGTGTGAACAAAATTATGAAGTATAAAAGAGAAAGGTGAGGCTTTACATTTAATCTTGACTCTGAATCTTCAGTTACATAATTTTGTATTCCATTATCTAAGAGGCACTGTAATATCGCTCATACATTTTCATTAATCTTATAGAGAGCATGTGCAACAGCTTGCAATTTTCCTTCATTCTGCCACTTCTCATTATTTCCCATTAGCATGATTATTCACTCTGTTTATCACCTTTATGCTGCTAGTCTCTCTGCCTTGTGAGTGGGCTGAATCCTCTGTAAGTAGTCCTGTAACCTACAGCAACAGAGGATCTGGCTCCAAGTACGTTATTAGGAAAGGGTTGAGATGTCATCTTTAGGACCTACCTTTTGTACAGGAAGGGTGAGGTATAATCATGACTAAAGCTGTCCTTGTTAATTTAATGAATAATATAAGTTAATAATTGTGACCAGGCTATCCTTTTATGGTCAAAAAACCTGTCTACACCACTGCGTGGCTCTGACTTGTTCCCCTGCTGCCCGTCCTGCCTCAAACACTCTGCAGGACCTCTAGAAGGACCTCTAAGCACCATCCCCATTCTTTGTTTCTCAGTTTGGCAAGGAAAAGCATTTCAGTATCCATTTCCACTGGCAATTCATCAACTGATCCCAGCTTATCTGCCTGTGCAGCAAGTGTTAAGTGTGCACAGTTCTTGTTCTTCCTGACTGTGTCAAGTTAGGGCTAGTGACAACTTGCTCGCTAAAGACCTTCCATCTATGAAAAATTTGCTACCAGGAGTGCAACATATTTGGCTGCAGCTCACTTACCAGGCAGATCAGTTTGCTCTTGGAAGAACCTACGTGCTCAAGCTGCCCTTAGTTACACATGATTGCCTGCACTGCAAGGAAGGGTCAGGTGGCACTTGACTACAAAGGGAACTTAGGCAGCAGCCAGGCTGGAGAGGCTGCACGTATCAACAGGTGTTCACTGGTGTCTGGGACTGGGCAACTCTGACTCCAGCTATGGATTACTGTGGGATGCCTCAGGGCCTTCTCTGTGTGTTTATCTAGCAATAAGAAAAAAAGTAAAACAGCGTGGAAAGGTAGTAACTTCAGAAGCAAAATATACTCAGGTATTTAAAGACAAATTTTCAGTTGGTACAGAATCTGGGTTAGTCCATTCACTGCCTGTTTGCAGCAGTGAGGAGCCAGCCCAGAGGCACACATTCTGAGGGCTAACAGGAGACATAAGGAGCTTTAAGGAGTTTTTTAAACAATTTTTGATAACTTTTTTCTCTCTTTCAACTGTTGTGAAGCTGATGTTTCTCTTTATTCCTCTGGAGAAGAAAAGAAGACAAAAAATTACCATCTCTGATAATTTGTATCATTGCATTTCTAGTCTCCATAGAAACCTATGTGGTTGTCCACAGTTGGGTAAGATATGAATCTGTTGCAGCAGAAATAAGATGGAGGGAAGACTGGATTCTGCACCTTGACTGTTAATCAATTAAAAGTGGTTTTGGAATTATTTTATCCTTATGTTGCAATCTTCACTTAGAGTAATAACAGAATAAACCAAAGTAATCAAATTAAGCTAGTATGGCCTGATCCTATGTACACCTATGCACATAACTCTGCCACTCAGTTTGATTCTGATAGCCATTGACATTAATTTGGAAGAATTCTTCGGTTTTCATAGGATTATAAGGATTAATGCTATGGAAACTGAAAGCATAATAGCAAACTGTTGTCACATGGACTCTAATAAAAAGCTTTCCAGAGATATAGTAACAATTGCCTTGTTGTGATTTATGTAAGCAAAGCATTTTGAAAATTAAGAATCTTAATTCCTTATCTTTTGCTGTCTTCATTCTTGTCCTTCCACTTCTAAGGAAGAAATACACTCCCAAACTGGTTTCCTCTGAAAAGAGGCGGTAACTTATCTACTCGCTGCTTCAGGATTTCACTTCTTTACTCCAAGCTTTATGAACTTGAACAAAAAGGCACATCATTTTACTGGGACAGCAGAAGGTGACACAGAGAAGTAATATACAGAGAGAGACCAGTCTTTTTTGTGACCATAGTCAACCCATGAAGAGTGAGTGCTCTCAGCCACCTAAAAGTAAGTAAAACATATAGTAATGGAAATAATGCAGCCTACTGTCAGCCTCTAAATACTCCTGCATAGACAGTCATGATAATAAGGTACACAAAGAAATAAATTAATTGGACAATTTGCTAAGCATTTTACATTTGAACAATGAAATCACAGTATTCACTATAATTCCACTGACCACAGTGATGAAATATGATAGCAATTTATGGTATTCACTATAACCAAACTACAAAATCTGATCATTTTGTATGGAATTTTTAGGTGTTTGCTGCATTTACTTCAGAATACTGTGGAGAAAATGTATGCCAGTCGTGAGGATATTGGATATGATTTTGGTGATAACTCAAATGTTGGAAGCAAGCCAATTAAACCTAATCCAAACATCGATGGAGGATGGGCTTGGATGATTGTACTTTCCTCTTTTCTCGTGCACATACTCATCATGGGTTCCCAAATGGCCCTTGGAATACTCAACATGGAATGGCTTGAAGAGTTTAATCAAAGTCGTGGCTTAACAGCATGGGTTAGCTCCCTCAGCATGGGCATCACACTCATTGTAGGTATGTGCCAGCATCGCTTATTTCCAAACTATAGAGATTTTCAGTTCATCCCTAAAGTATTTGCTGTTCATCCCTAAAGTATTTTCTTTCAGTTGTTCTGAGTTGACTTTTTAAAGTCACCAGGACACATTTTACAATCCACATGGAGAAAGGGATTAACAGGGAAGACGATAGGGAAGACAGTCCAGGAGACTGACTGCATGAGCAGAAAAGGAAGCCTGTGACTTCCAGGTCTCACTAGAATTAAGAAAACAGATGATCTGTGAAGTTTGGGGTCCTCCCCATACTCTGTCTCTGAGGAGAAAATGTTGAATTCCCACAATTTACATTTCAGTTTAGCAGCTGAATAAAAATGTATTTAATTGTAGTTGGATCAACCCAAAATAATATCTGAAGGAAATGTTTGTGTATATATGTATGTACACACCTATGACTCCCTAAATGAAGATTGAAAAAGTTGTGTGTAGATCTGCCTAAAATATTCCACTGAAAATAAAAGAAAATGCTTAACTTCTGGTTACTTGCGAAAAAGTCTTGCGCTCGCACAGCATCAGCATTGGCAGCAAATGTTTCAGCTTATTCCTCTGTTTAAACTTCTCCTTCTTCATGGGAAACTTTGATTTTAGGTCTTCCAGGTATTTGCTAAGTACTTAATAAGTTGGTTGTATTTATCTTTCCATTACTTTGAAAAGTAATATGAAAAATAAACTGAGTTGCATAAGTTGCCTGATGTTTAACATTTTATTTAAAACATTAAGAAACTTAAGGTGAAAAATTATTAGAGCATTAAATTAAATAAAGAATTAAATAAATAATTTATCATTTCTTTCATGTTTTTAACAGGTCCTTTTATTGGTTTATTCATCAGCATGTGTGGGTGCCGCATGACAGCTATAATTGGAGGGATACTGAATGCCCTGGGTTGGATACTGAGTGCCTATGCCTCAAATGTGCACTACCTCTTCCTCACCTTTGGAGTGACAGCTGGTGAGAGCTGATCTAATGTTTGAAGATTCTTTCAATTATTTTTGATTCCCTTGAAGCTTACCTGAGTGAGTAAAGAGGGAAGGTAGACTGTAAAGTTATTCCAGCTCTGCTTTCACACTTTTTACAGCCTGTTATCTCTATAGAAAACATATTTACTCAGTGGATTGGGCCCAGTGACTTCCATTGTCATTTCAATCTGCCATGTGAAGGTGGTACTTTTATCAGTTTCACCCAAGTGAATACATTAGCGGACATTTTTAATTAGGAGAATTACTGTAACCCAAACTCTAACAAGTAAAATTTAAAGATGAATTTTATATCTAGCTAACTCCTCTCCTTGTCACAGGATGAAATAACAAATGTTTTCTCCCAAAGTTGCTTCACATTAATAAAATACTGGATTATGATAACTCTGCGTTGCTTCAAAACATATTTTAAAGGGTGAAGTGGGTTACAGCTGGTAGGCAGCTAAGCTGCACACAGCTGTTCACTCACTCTCCCACAGTGAGATGGGGAGAGAATCAGAAAGATAAAAACTAGATAAAGAGAGTTTATTAGATAAAGCAAAAGCTGGATGCACAAGCAAAACAAAGATAAGGAATTAATTCACTACTTCCCATGGGCAGGCAGGTGTTCAGCTGTTTCCAGTAGAGCAGGGCTTGGTCCTGTGTAACTATTACCTGGGAAGCCAATGACACAACTCCAAGCATCTTCCCTTCCTCCTCCCTTCCTCCAGTTTTATTGCTAAGTACGACATCTCATGGTATGGGATGTCCCTTAAGTCAGCTGGGGTCCCCTGTCCCACTGCATCCTGTCCATCCCCTCCCAGTTTCTGGTGCTTCTGCTCATGGAGAGTGAGAAACAGAAAAGGCCTTGATGCTGTGTAAGCAATGTCCAGCAACAACTAAACCAACTGCCTGTGTTATCAGCAGTATTTGGGTCACGAATCTAAAACAAAGCACCATATGAGCTGCTAGGAAGAAAATTAACTCTATCCCAGTCTCACTTCGCATAATGCGTGGGGCTGTATATCATACATAGTTTCCAGTAAAGGTTATTCAGATGGTATCAACAACTGTTTACAGAAATTAATATTGCTACAGTTTTTAAAATCAAAATGAATGAAGTAATGTTTTGTCATTTTAATTGAAATTAGATGTCTAGAATACCTTTTGCATGTGTAAGAGCCCAATCAAAATACAAAAAGGAATATATGTTTCGGCATCTTCCTTCAAAACCAACAGATCCTTAGTGCCTGAATGCTCAGTTTCTAGCAATGTTTCTTGTGAGAAAATTCAGTTACTTGAAGTAAGTTATGCAGAAGAACCCAGTATTAAGTTCTTAAAGCATTACTCCATTTTATTTGCTGTTCATTTTTGAAAAAAGATACTGCTCATAGATACAAAACAAAAAGGTGAAAGTTAAAAACCATAAGAAATGGTTTTTAATTACTATCTGGGCAAAACTGAGCAGTTCAAGGGGGCTTTGAAATATTACTCACTCCATGGATAACATGGCCAGTTATGTTTGCAAATGAGGCAGTATCTGTGTTATATTTACCAGAGGAAAACATGGAAAAAAAGGGATTGTTTGCAATACTAGTAATAGCTTCAGTACCCTGCATTCTCTTAAACTGTCCTTTCACAGAATCTCTATACATAAATTTTTATCTAGCTTTCTGGATGGAGAAATATTGAGATTACCAAAGACCACCCTTTATACCACCATACTGTAGACTTCAGTCATGTAAATTTCTGAGCTAAGAACAATGATCACAGAGAGTATTCTGCCTTTTTCAGAATTTGTTTCCATATACATTGAATATAATCAAGCAGGCGGGAATCTACACATTTCTTCTTGCAGCCCCTGCTGCTTTTCAGAAAGAGCTTACAAAAAATCACAAATGGCAGAGATTGTATGAAGAATTTAAAGAGGGGTGAAACTCGTATTTTCAGAAAAAAATCAGAGGCAAACTTTTATGTGACATGGTGAAGTGAGGTGGTGTAGGAATAATTCTGGGCAGAAAAACAGTGTAGAGATACTTGAGAGGTTCCTTCCAGCTCCATGAGACCTCTGCTCACTGTCCCCTCCCTCATGATCTCCTCACTCTCCCTCAGTACCTGCCTGCTCACTCCCATCCCCTTGCTCACCATGCCCTCAGTCCTGGCTTGCCCAGGAGAGTCTCTCCATGCTCTCATGGCTGCTGGCTGTAAAGCTGCTGGTCCCTTGCAGTGGCCACCTCTTGCTGCCGTCACTTTTGGGCCTCCACACTGTGCTTGTGGGCCTGCTCGTGGCTGCTGCCTTCCGTTTGCCCCTATGATCCCCATCTCATCTCCCCATATGCAGCCGCCCTCAGCACATTCCTGAGGGGCCTCTCACCTCAGGGTTCCCTTCCCCTGCTCCTCACAGCAGGGCCTGGGCTGCTTCCTCACTGCAGCCAGCAGCAGCCCCAGGAGCAAGAGGTCTCCTGGGGGGCACAGAGACCTCTCTGAGTCTGTGGTTGGGTTTGGGGAGGGACACTGCAAATAAAATGCAAAATAAATTGCAAAATAAAAGCCCAATTTTGTATTTGCCTAGGAAAGAAATAAATACTTCTAACAAGCAAAATGGGTCAGCTCTGGCCCGGGTCACTGCTGTGACGTTGAGGGGCTTTTTTTCAGGCTTTTCTGGAATCATGGCTTTCTCCAGCCTAGCTGTAGCTAGATCATGCTGTAGTAGCTGCATGCACCTATTTAAGAAAACTTCTAGGCTACAAAACACTTCTGAGCTACGGTCACAGTGAGTTGGGAAGCATCTTCTTCATACACCTGTCCCAATCTGAACTCCTCTATGAAGGATTTGCTGTGAGGAAAAATGGTGAACTATTACCTCTAATGATGTGTTTGCACAACTCAAGGCTTTCTGCTTGAAGTATATGCCATGTGTACCCTGTTTTTTAACTACAGGTGAGGGGTTTTCTACAGAATTAGAACTGCCTTATAAGACCGAGCAGCTACTATGTGGCCCTCCCTGGAGTGCCCAAAGAGAACCCACCTGGAAGCCACCTGAGGTCCCACCAATGCACTAACCCCCGGCACTGACTCCTCAAATACATGTCACAGTCACCATTGCTCCACAGTTACTTGAGCAAGGACAGAAACTCAGTGTGAATCTTCATTGCTGGGGAACTTAGGTGAAAGCAGTAAGATATGCTCACTAAGCAGTTCGAGTCACCGATACCATCAGATGTGGGTATTATAAATGCAGATATTTCAAAATAGGCTGTGTCTATGTTTGTCCCCATAGTAACTGTCACTGATTGGGTGTAGGACATTTGTAAATTTCCAGTGTTGTCATGCTGACCTGAGATAAAGGTTTTATATTCCATGTTTTTAGTTTACGGCAATTAACATCAGTATTGTATTCTCACTGGAATGAGAATTTGGAAAACACTACAAGACAGAAATGAAACCTAACATCAGAATTGAATATTTATTATTGATTTTACTACTATGCTTACATTAAAGTTAGGAATAAAACTGATTTGGTTTTCACTGCTTTTTACATTGTTGGCAAAAAGCTCAGATTTATTTTGTTGTTTTTTTTTTCATAGGTATTGGAAGTGGCATGGTTTATCTGCCTGCAGTGGTCATGGTAGGGCAGTATTTTCAGAAGAGAAGAGCACTTGCACAAGGGCTCAGTACCACAGGAACAGGGTTTGGAGCTTTTCTAATGACTGCCTTACTGAAGTACCTCTGCACTGAATTTGGGTGGAGGAATGCCATGTTCATCCAGGGGGCCATCTCCCTGAACCTTTGTGTCTGTGGGGCGCTTATGAGACCACTCTCTGCCAAAGACCTCCGTGAAAAATATGTGGTGAGAAGTGATAATGAAGAAAATCAGGCAAAAGCTCTGTCCCATTCTACAGAGACTATAAAATCTAATGGAGTTCTCAGTGAAGAACCAGAGAAAAAAGAAGAGGCAGCAAATGAAGAAGTGCTTGGCAGTGTGCAGCACATAGAAATTGGAGGTAAATCTGGAAGCAGAAGGAGCATGTATGGACTGAGCATCCTTAAGACAGTGAGCCAGCTGACAGTTACAGTCAGGAAGGGCTTTGCACTCTGGTACTCCAGCTACTTTGGAGCTGCATCACTGTTTACCAATAGAGTATTCGTGGCCTTTATCATTTGGGCTTTGTTTGCCTATAGCAGCTTTGTCATTCCCTTTATTCACCTTCCAGAAATAGTCAAGCAGTACAACTTATCTAGGCAGGACAATGTATTTCCTTTGACATCCATTATAGCCATTGTTCATATTTTTGGTAAAGTGATCCTTGGAATCATCTCTGATCTCCCGTGCATCAGCACATGGAATGTCTTCCTCATGGCTAACTTTACCCTGGTCACCTGCATTCTTACTTTGCCACTAATGCAAACATACGTTGGTCTGGCTGTGGTTTGTGCTCTAATAGGATTTTCTAGTGGCTATTTTTCTCTAATGCCTGTTGTGACTGAAGATTTAGTTGGAACTAAACACCTTGCAAACGCCTATGGCATCATCATTTGTGCCAATGGAATATCTGCTTTGTTTGGACCACCCTTTGCAGGTAAAAAGTTCAAGTTGCTAACCAACAGATGTTTGTGTAATGACCATGTGACTCCTTATATTATTAAACTTTCTTATGCTATGAGCATGTGTAGTTAACAAAATCACAGCTGCTCCAGAATGGACGTAACCTCCAGCTTTACACTGTACAGATTTACAGGTCACCTCTGCTGGGTTCCAGCTCACTGTCCTCACATTGCAAATTACAGTTCTTTTACATAATCCCAAATCTACTACAGTCTATCCTTACAATTGTATGTTTCCTTAAAATAGTATCTTATACTTCTTTTTTTTTTTAATGAGAAAGCTGTAACCTATTTTTCATGTTTTGTGTAGTATATGCACTATACATACTCATTCCTCTACCCACATGAAGAAATGGTGATTAGTTCTCAGGGTAGGCAGCTGTTTGTACCACAGCATTACCCCAAGGGCTGTGCTGTGTGTTTGGGTGTTACCACTCTAAGCTGCCCGTGGATGCATTGATTTAACTAACTTTGCTTTGCCTTCCTTGAGCCAGGAATACCTACTTTGGGGACTGCACTGCTCATAACCTCTTTACTGCCATCCCCAGCAGAAGGGAGAAGTGTATGTATGTTATCCCTAGAGTTACTTAGGTTTAAATAGACTTTCATTATAAGAGGCGACGGAGTATAGAAGATATATAGGTACTGATTGTCTGCCTACACCCAACTTCAGCTCTCTTTTACAAAGGTGCTGATCAGAGGAAAGCAATAAGAAACCTTGGGAGTCATGGCCATGGTCAGCCAGGGGCAGCTCTAGGCAGAGGGGAAGCCAGCGGCAGAAGTAGCCCAGAAAAGCGAGAGCCCCTTCTCTCCCCACCACTGGGGGAGCAACTGTGAGCAACACAAGTGGGACAAAAGCTTGCTCAGTGCTCCTTGAAAAGCAGCAGTGTTTTACTCTGCCATGTTCCCTCAGCACCTCCCGGTCTGTGCTAAACTTGTCTCTGTATTTGGTCTTTGGTTATGAAGCAAATTGGGTGCAAGTAGCTAATGTAAAGTTTCTGGTCTTGTGGGTACATGGCAACACAGCCAGTGTGGTGTGAGGGAATTTTGCTGGTTTGGGTTCTCAAACCTTCCCAAAATAACTTTAATGTGCTTTTGCAAAGGAACTGAGGTTGGAATGAGAGTCATTGCAGTACTGAGATTGTATCTCTTGAACAGTCTTCTATTGGTATGTGAGTCTTGGAGACAGCTATGGGGAATGTGTTTGCTTGCACAAGGCACAGCATTTGAACTAACCAGTATTGGGCATTTTACAGAGGCAGTGGTAGAGGGGAAGAACTAAATGGTTTGGGATTACAAAATGTTGATTTTAAAATTAGACCTGTGATAACTTGTTTGAAAAATATTTTTTTCCACAAAGCATCTATGGATTTGACAGAAATCTCATGAAAGAAATGCAAAGTATTTTTTGTATTTTCACATGCAATGTACCTTTTTGTCAAGCTTTGTAACAAACATGTTTTGTCCTTATTTTCCAGGTTGGATATATGACATCACACAAAAATACGACTTTTCTTTTTACATAGCTGGATTGCTATACATGGTGGGAATAATATTTTTACTTATACAACCTTGTATTCAAAAGAAACAACCAAAAGAAAAATCTACAGAAGAAGGCCAAGTATAGAACAAATTCTAGAAGATTTTTTTACAGAACTTTTTTGTTTTCATGTTTCTATTGTGTGACAGTGTGAAGATGTTTTTCTTATAGAACCAACCACATTTAGCTGCACTTAAATGCAAAGCAAATGTGCTCCATAATGCTAATAAATTATTGGAAATATGCTTTTAAAGTTAGTTAAGATATTTTACTTTAGAACTTCCAAATACAATGATTAAAAGCACACTGCTAGTATTTTAATATTAGAACAATGCTAAGACCCCTTACCCTTGCTTCTCTTTTAACTTTTCACCATCAACCACTGGTGAAAATCCATTGACTGCAGTGCAGTTACTCTGATTTAACTAGCCCTATGAGAGAATTTGGTCAGGACATGAATGGTTTATAAAAGTCCTTCCTATGTATTCCTATGTATTCAATTTGATAAAAGATTAGTTACTGAGCATAAGAAAATGATTGTATTTCTTGCCTGGCTAGTCAACTACTGTTGAGATGCTACTATAATAATTCCATTAATTCAGCATATTAAATTACTATTTCTGTGATGCAAATCTGAAGAAAAGTTCTCATATATTTCTGAAATTATTCAGTTGGACTCAATAGATCCCTTCCAACTCAGAATATTCTGTGATTCTCCTTCAATGATTTTTAATTTTATTTTTTTTAAGTATCAACTGAATCTAAAGTAGCCATTCTCAGGCTACTGGGACTGCAATACACAGGCTGCATTATAAATGCTGTGACATTTAATGCACCTGAAGTAAAAAACCCATAAATCCAGAAACAGGAAACATATGGAAAACATCATTGTGACTGGAAAATGTTTCCAGAAACAGTTTGAGGTCTCTGGCCTCTTTACCTAATTAGAGTTATTGTAGAATTTAATAACATTGCCAGTGACTCCTTCCATGGGAACAAACTCTACAACACACTAAATTTTGTTATAATTTAATTTAATTGTTCACAAACCCTGTTACATATGAGCAGTCATGTTGCTGCTTATAATGTACACCATGAACCGACTAAGATTCATCATGTTTGAGAAGTTTATTCACTAGAAAATTAGATACTGCAGAGCATGGAGTAGCTAAAAAGGATTTAAAATATTGAAATAAATTTTCTTAACATTAAGAATGTGGTAACCAATGTAGAAGGTGTTGTATGGTGGTACAGGGCATAATTTTTTCAGCTTTGAGAGGTGAGTCTGATGTTAATTTTTCTATCAAGTAAGAGCCACTGTAAGTTTTCATCCTCTTAGGTTTTTGAAAGTTCATTGTGTGACAAATCAGGTTATTAGTTTAATATTGGTATGTGCTGCGGGAATTCCTTAAAAAGCAATTGAAACTATTCAATTATATTGAAGAACTATTGGGAAACAGGTCAGTATGCAACAGTATCAATATCCTGATCTTCTTTATAGCTGCAAGGTTGGTTAACAAAAAGTTCTGAATGTGTATTGTTCTATATTCCAATTCACCAGCTTCTTAGTGTTGCACTTCTACAACTGTTGGCAGGGACATAATTTAAAGTAGATCACTGAAGTGAGCCAAATTAAAAACCTTAAGAAACCCTGAACTATTTTAAGATTTACATCAGTGCAATCATATAGGGTAGTTATGTATGGCCTTTAAAACTCACATAAGACAACTGAGGCGGCACTGAACTGCAACACGGTGTGAACACACAGTCAGTAACTTAAAATCAGCTTTTGTTATTGGAGAAAATGTGCATGTAAATTTTCACATCAGTTCTTTGTTACAGGTTAAGTATCTTCTTGGCGTGAATGCTGCTGATAGCTCATTTGAACTGAGCTATCTTTTATTGGTGAAATATATGTTGAAGTGATGATTTCATTTTCCTTTTTTTTTTTTTTTGAAAGAGATGTACCCTTTACTCTGTACATGGATCTTCATTTTGTCTTTTGTCAAAAGCAACTTTATTTGCATATTACAGTAATAAATAATATGTTGTTCACTTGTGATATCTGCAATATATCTTTCCATAGAGGTCCTTACAGGGCCATATGTTGGGAATAAACTTACATTACGCAAAAATGCACTTTCTATTCGTTTACTAAGTTATTACAGTATTTTAGCCACATAATGAAATCTGTATTTGTCATTATCCTCAAATAAAATAATCACAAAGAGGAAAGAATATATATGGAAGTGTTTCTTATACCTAAAGATCAACAATCACTGAATGTTTCCAGCATATTGGTATATAGGTGTAGAACAAAAATTCTTAATCTAAATCAGCAAATATTTAAGTATTAAAGTACTGGTTTATAAAGAAACGGAATTATACAAGAACCCTTTATTCATAGTTTTTCATCCATTTACAAAATTAAAGTTTAGTACTTGGCATATTAAAAATTTGTAAACTCCTTACTCTCTTCAAATATTAAACTACTATATCCAAATACTGAAATGACTGTTGTTAATCCTTGGGTCCTAAATCTAGTCAATTATAAATGATTTATTAATCAGCCTCTATAATTGACAATGCCACAGCACCTGCTAGAAGCCATGGAGGACGTTTAGCCTAGACACAAAATAGAAAGGTCAGAAAGAAGAAGTACAAAGTAGCCACAACCTGTTCTATTGCAGTAACTGCTATGAGGCTGATTAGAACATAATTTCAGGATACCCAAAGTATAAACATTGTAATAGTTACATGTTGCACCTAGTAAGGCATATTTTGTTTCTTCTCTTTCAATCCTTTAAAAAATCTGTTTTACCTAGAAAAGAAGACAAGTCCATGTGTCTGACCAAATAAACAGCCAGGCCTTGCAACAATTGCTTCAGTGGAAAATGCACCTTTATTCAGTTAGTTTTTTGTTCTGAGCACATTGCTTCTGCCTCCTTTGGGGCTGCAGCTGTAGCTGGCATTTGTGTGTATGAAGGTTCCCAGCCCACTTCCTGTGGGGGCTCTTCCATTTCAGGTGTGGTTGTGTCACACAAGCTCTCCACAAGAACTTCACAGCGTGCATTACTGTCACATAGCTACTTGTGAGAGAAAGTAGAGACTTAAAATCATCATTTGGCTTACTCACTGCTGATTATTCTACTACACAAAACGTGTTTAGACAGCACACAGGCCTTGTATGAAGGTCACTTGCAGTGCAAGCTGCCCACGCATTCTGAAAGATGCAGCGGTAGTTAAAACTCACAGAACCTCAGCAGAAGTTTTGCCCAGTGTTGCCACTGATGCCAAAAGATATTCCATGTTCTTCTGTGAAAAATCTGAGAAGCTGTTTTTGGTATGATATCCAAGGCCTTTCTGCCACACTAAAAGCAGCTGTAATGCCACATACTCTCCTAGTGTGTAATTCATACAGCTGCTCTGAAATCAACCAAGCTGTGTAAGCTGATGCCAAAAGACTTGTCAGGATGTAGAAATCACATCAGAAATATGAATCTGTTTTCAAGGTAAGAAAAAGAAGCCTGGGGCTTTGAACAGAAATGCAGTTTTAGAAAACTTTCAGATATACTGAAAGGATTAAGCCTGTTTCTCTTAAGCATCTCTTAAGAGATGCTCCTCTCTTTCAGAATGAATCCATAAACAGAATCGGGGGAAATATAAGGAGGAAGAAAAAAAGATGTAATTTGTTAGATAGCAGAACCATCACCAAAAAAATTAGGAAGATACTCTGTGTCATGTATTATCTCCTCACTGTAAGTTATACAACAATACAGAAACATTGATTCTTCCCCCTAATGTCCCACCGTTCTACAGGTGCAGTTGCAGGATCCTAAGTGCAGCTGTACTCAATGACTCAAATGCAAGTGATAACAGAAATAGAAAAGCAAAAGTCCTGCTGTAACTTGTGTTACACTCTGCAGATGTAGCTGGATACCTTGAACTGCTTCACTCACTGCCTACAGCAAAGCTGTCTCAGAGCACATGTGGCCCTGGTTGTTCTTGTGCAGGCACACACAACATCTTTACATGTTCTAGCAGAGGAAAAGCAGAGATCATTGGGGGGAAATGCTGTATAAATGCTGAAATGAAAATATAGGAACCTTTTAAAACATCTCTTTACTTTCTGCTTACTCTCTGCCTCTTGTCATTCTGCTTTGCCCATGACAAATGGACACCCTGAAGTTAAAGACAGTGTAGAATGGTTTTCACTATTGCATATTTTTATTTCCAAACACAGTGCTCTATTAAAAAATACAGGAAGAAAAGCAAAGCCAATTATCCCGGCCAGTCCTGTGGCTCTGGGTTATCCCAGCCGTTCCCTGGCTCTGGGTTATCCCAGCCGTTCCCTGGCTCTGGATTGTCCCAGCCGTTCCCTGGCTCTGGATTGTCCCAGCCGTTCCCTGGCTCTGGGTTATCCCAGCCGTTCCCTGGCTCTGGGTTGTCCCAGCCGTTCCCTGGCTCTGGGTTATCCCAGCCGTTCCCTGGCCCTCTCGAGGCGCGGTGACAGCGGCCCCGTCCCGGGGCGCCCTCTGGCGGCAGAATCGCCTCCCAGCGCCCGGAGCTTAAGGAAGGGCTCGTCCAAAATATCCGAAACGAATCCCACCCTGGACTCGTGCCTATCACAGGATAGTAGCTCCCTGGAAGAGTATCGAGAAAACACACACAGTGCCCACACGGGGGTGTCCACGTTAGGACTTCTGTTCGTTGTTTCTTTTGAGGTGGAGCTTCTTTTAGAGGACATAAGAAGAGTACCTACTGAACAATTTAAAATACTGTGAAATGCACATTGAAAGCATCTGGATCCTCTGGAGAGCAGGATTTATGCTCAGAACTACAGTCAGAGAAATGCCATGCTTGGGGTAAGAATGCAGATACCTGCCGAGTTCAACCTACAAGGATGCACAGCATGGGATTGACACACAGAGCTCCCATACTCCACTTTCCAGTCCTGAGTGCAGAGACTGTTCTATTTCCTCTGTTCAGCAATCAGAATATGCTGCCTATAATTCCACAGAGAGCACCAATTCCAGTCTACACATAAATTAGTCTGGAAATGAAAACTTGTATTATTTGGGCAAATTTTTATTCCCTAAATATATTGCTGAAATGAGAGAAAGGCAGCATGGTATTACTAGTTCTAATAGATTATTGCATTATGCCAAAATCATACTTTTATTATTATGCAACTTAATTCTTTCTAGGATTTCTTTAAATTCCAAAATATCCAAGGCTTTGTGTTAAAGTAATGAAAAGTTTACTTCCCTCCACAGTACCTTATCCTACTCCACTCACACTCTGCAAATGACAGATGAATTCCAAATATACTGACAAATAATTTCCTGGTCTCTCTTCAATCCATTCTCTTCCTCTCCTTTAGTTATTTTTACTCCCTTATTCTCCATTCAGTTGTTCCCCAGTCAAAATATCAACTGATTTATCTTCAAACTGAAATAAAGCTCAGAACTTCAGTAGGCTTATCTACTCCCATCTGGGCTTCATCTCTAAATTAATGACATGCTCTATTTTCCTGTCTCGCCATTTCCTCCTGTGCTTTCTTTGCCCCGTCCCCTTTTGCTTGTTCTCACTTGTACTCACTCTCACTAAAGCATCTGTAACACCTTTGTAGCCACACCACAGGATCATCAGCACAGCCACGTCCTCTGGATCTGCCAGTCTGACACAGAACTTTTCTTGCAATCTTGTCCCACATAGCCTCAAAATAATACACACCCTGTGAGCAATCTCATCCTGATACAGTTTGGAGATGTGCTCTGTACCAGACACATCCCACTCTCCGTACTACAAGTTTAATCTGCCTCTCTGAAGTCTTTCAGAGCATATCCAGTTGTCACAGCAGAATCGAGAGAACTAAACCCATTTTTAAATTCCTCATAAGGTCTCGCTGTTGCTTATGTTTTCATTAATTGCTCCACCCATAAATTGACAGGCTTCATTCTGGGCTTCTACAGCACCCTTGGGGATAAGAATAAAGTTATTTTTTTCTTTAAAACATTTCTCTTCCTATTTTCCATAAGCTAAAATCTTTTTTCTCTCCTACCTGAATTATTGCAGCAGCCATTTTTCAGGTTCTGACAGGGATAGAAAATACAATTGTGAGGTATTCAGACCCACAAAAATAAGCTTCCTACATCATAGCTCTGAATGCATTAGCTTTCCATCCCAATTTACTAACCCTGCACAGAGAAGAATGCTGGAACAGCTGACTTCCCAAAGGCCTTTCCAACACATCTTCTCTCTTTTGCACCAACAGATTGCCCCTCATTCTGCAACTTCCAGGCTACCCTTCCAATTCCTTACCCCTCATTCAGCATGGAGAGGTTACCCTGAGCTCCAGTTGTCCAATAGTGGCAACTTCTCTTATTCACTCTTTAAAGTTTCAATTTAACATGTTCATACTCTTTCCCATAATGTCTTGAGACCTGGGAAGAGCTTCCTAGCAAGCAAGAAAAAGTCACCTCTGACAGTTCCTTGCTGCGAAGTCTACAAAAAATATTGAAAAAAAAATCTCTTTCCTTGTGCTCCCGTCTTTTGTCAAAAATGTAAAATGTAAGGAATGGCAATGACTTTTTGTTTGGTAAGTCCAGCGTAAGGGGATCTCAGTGTGTGGGTGAAGTTTCTAGACACTACCATAATACAAACCATAACACTAAGCAAAGGTTTCACATTTCCAATACTTTAGTAGTGTGTAACACCCAGCCATGGGTTGCAATGAAATTACCTGGATCACTGTGTTTATTGTAAAACAAACAACACTCTGTTTATTGTAAAGGCTTGCAGCATAAACACAGCCCTTCTAAGATTTGTTTTTTACTGCACCCATTCAGTTTGATTTATTTATTGTCTCAAAAAAGACAATCCTTATTTACTTGTCTCAAGTAAAGCAGACAGATTGATGACTATGTTAAACCAATGAGATGAATCAAAACCAACAGGCTGCACAGCAAATTTCAATCTGAATTTTTGGGGTTTTAAATTTTTACTGTTTCAAATCTGTGTGAAACTTGAGAAAGCTTGGCAATATCTTCAGCTCCAGAAAGGAAATGACGTACAGGGGCAGTGGGACAGGAAGCCATTCCAGGAAGTCATAGTTACCTCGGCACAGACTGAGGATGTTCCAGAAATCTGGCATCAAACACTATAGCAATCTGAACTAGGCAAAAAATGAAACCAAATCCAAGAGACAAGAGATCTGTAAAAGCCTGAAATTTCTTTCCAATAATGTCAAGCTATTTGGGTACACCTTTAAAAAAACCAAAACAAAATAAAAACAACCCAACAAAAATCAGTGCTTTTTTTAACACCCTTCTAGAGAAATATTATTTAACATGAATGTCCAAATTCATTTTTGGATCCACTTTTCCACATACATATAGATTGTTATGTAAAGACTGTGCTATTTACTCAGAGGGAGGTTAGTAAAGCAACTGAAAAAAGTACTTCAGTCATATATTTTGGGGAAGATAATGATGGCTCTGACATCACGAGTCCCTGTAGTTCCGCTTCTTCTTACATAGGTACAGTTAAACCAACATGAAATTGAAGGCAGTTCCCTTCTACAGGACATTTTTTGACTCATTCCTCTGTGATCCAGTACAACACCAAACTGTCCTTCTGTAAGTCACCTACCTAGTGAGCTACTGCCCATCTCGCACTCAGTCGATTACTTCTGCTCCTGTGTCCAACTTGGAACTTGGTCTTTTGAGTTGAACACTTTCTTCACATCACTTATCTATTTTATCAAATTGCTGTTATAAAATTACTGGTCCACTACAAAACAGAATCCTGAATTCAATTTGCTACACTTTTAATGAACAATCAGGCATACATTTGAAGCTACATGTTCTTTCCTAAGTTCTAACAAAATGAATCCAGTCATGCAGATTTGTACAGCATTTTTTTCCCTTGTTTTTCATGGAAGTTGAAACAATACTGACTATAGGTCTCTTTTGATGCACCAGTTTTCCTTCCAAAGTATTTTGTAAGATTAATTACAGAACTCAAACTTATGTGAATACCTTTGAAAGAGCTTTGAAAATGACATGATTTCACTGTTAAGATGTTAAGATTTTTTTTCTTTTTTTGCCCCAAGTACTCCTAAGCTAACTATATGGGAGGAAGCTATCATCTTATCTTCCTTCATGTCTTTGGGTACATGGCCCAGTGTTCTGCAGTGTTTTTTTCCATGCTGTATCATACTGCAGAATCAGTTTGCTGTCAGTTCTCTTTTGCTTTTTTGCGCTCCAAGCATCTCAGTTCTATATAGTTACTAATTTCCCTCAAATTCCTTATGCAAGTACAAAGTGATCTACACAGTCAACTAAAAATGGTCAGGCTGATCTAATTCAAGATGATACATAAGAATGCCCCATATCTTCTCATCCTGAGAATGATGAAGATAAATAATATTTGCACTGTACATCTATTTTGTGTGAATAATCAAGCAGGCTACCACAGAAATATTTGAATTTTTCCTGAAATTATTTATTTCCAGAAATAACAGTGTGATCCAGTTTGGCTATTCTAAAATATATTCAGTATTTAATCTGTTTTGTTAATGTTTCTGAAGCTAATGACGAACTAACTGTGAAAATCTATTGAATTTTAAGTTTTCTATGAAATTTTCATTCTGCAAGTGCTAGAGAATATTTGATGACTTGTAGTAATTGTTCATTCATCCTGAAATATAAGTAGACCTGTCTTCTCTTGCTTGACACTATCATCAATTAATTTTCCATCATTGCAAAACCAAACACAAAACCTTGCTCTACCCTCTTGGCTTTATGGACTTATGAAAAGAAACTCATGATATGTTATTTCACTACCCAAAAAGAACAGAAAACATCTCAAAACAAACATGGATGTTTACAGCTCTATGGTAGTTCCTAAAAATTTAGTAAAATAGTAATGTTAATAGTTAAGGCACCTTATAAAAAGAAATTCTCTAAAAATCCCAACCACATGAAAAGAGATAAAATATTAGGAATGAAAACCAGGAGATAATGACAGGAAATACCAAAACTTAAGAGGAGAACATTTTACTGGCAGGAGTATACCAAATATTTAGCAGCAAACCATGGATCTGGTGAGGAGTTTTTTATTTGAACCCTCAGTTGGCAAATAAATCAGTATGGATAACTAGAATATTATCCCAGTTATAGACATCTCTTCTTCCAGTGTGTATATATATATATATATGTATGTATAAATTTGTGGAGAATTAATAGAAAAATAATAATGTGTGAATAGTTAGGAGCAGCAAAGCTCTTAACAGGAGGTGAGGAGGTGTAAAAACATCTGATTGTGTGGAACAGCAAGAACTACGAACAGAAATAATATCAGTATGACAATACAACTCACAAACATAGTAATTTATACTTGCAATACTTCTATTTATGATAGCATTTTTCTAAAAAGAAAACAGCTTTGTTTTGTTTTACAGTTTTAATAAAAAATAGAGGGGAACCCCAAAATTTTAAAGATAATTTTAGAAGGACGAAGAAATGACCACATTTCAGAAAAGAACGGCAACTGTGGCTTTCAATACTTCCTATAGGATAGGAAACCTCTGAACCACCAATAAGACTTTCAAAGAAACAGCAGGCAGATCTTATTTATAACCTACTGAATTATTTGTAACCTACTACAAACACAGAATAACAGTAGAAAACTGCTTGCTAAGAATAATTTAATTAGCTAAATCATTGTATCCATGTAACATAAAACAGAGGTTTCATTGTGACATCATATTAATATCAAATGCTGCAGGAAAACCTTACACTACAAGCAATGAATAAAACCCCAAAAGGTAGAATCCTTCTCCCCAGCATTTATTCACATATCAAATCTACTTTTATAAGATAAATTTAAAATAGGGTCAACAAAAAAGTATAGAAGACTACTTCTTTAAAAGCTCAAGTTTATAATAAATGATGCTCAATTTTGCCATGAATTAAAATGTGGTACAATTTTTTGCTTCAACTAATGGAGCAATTAGGATCATCTACTGCAAAACCCAAGCATATTTAAAGACTCTGAGCCTGAGCCAAGTTCAACAAGCAGTCCATTTTCTGTCACTTCAGGACATATTCATTCCCCTTCTAGTCAAAACAAGTAGTAATAACTGGAATTAAACATTGGTTTTGTCATGGACCATGAGTGCTGATTGAAACTTTTTCCATGGCTTGTGCATATATCCTGTTACTTGAACCCAGAATGTGCAGCCTTTCCATCCATGGAACACAAACTTGCAGCCCTACTCAGCAGCCTAAGGAGGTGTTACTATTTCAATCAAGTTCACTTGAAATTGATCAGTTGCAAATGTTGTAACAGGGAATCAGAAACACGAACTTAAAAATCATAAATCTAAACATAGAAGTGCAGGCCACATGTACTCAGCAGGGCTAAAAATCTCTCAGTTGTGCTGCAGGAAGTGCTAGATTTNNNGAGAGAGTGACTCCAGCCCCTCCCTGGACAAGTTGCACAAATAAGATGATGATTCAATAAGATATCTACCAAAGCACTTTGACAAGAAAAACAAAACTTCATTTGAAAATGACACTTTTCAAGTTCCTAATAAAACCAGGAAATATGAAGTCACATAGGTAAATATTTTTTTAATGTCTGTACACAATCAGAATACAAAAGCAGTTTATTTTAAAAAACCAAAGACCTCACCAATCCAAGGTGTTTTTGTGCTATCAGGTCTCAGGCTACAAAAGAGACTGCAGGTGCAGTTATGAACTTCTCCATTTCCAGACTAGGCATGCATAGCTCACCTCACTTATAC
>VZTN01019217.1:98772-112367 GCA_013400515.1 Erpornis zantholeuca | reverse complement strand
AATCTGACTGTGCCAAAGGCTTTTGAAGAGCTGCTTCCTGACTATACTACTGAGCCTTTCCCAGAGGACCTACAAGTACCAGAACCCTTTGTACAAAATAGCTTTGTGAGAGTTTGTTCCGAGGAACCCAAGTTCCAGTCGCACTTCCCAGAGGTCTGTATGATCCGACATTTCAGGTATTAAAAGCCATGCCAAGCCTTTCAGTCAGCCATAACCACTAATTATTGCTTTTCCAGACCAGATGTTTTAATAATGGAAAATATTATTAAAACCTTTCAAGGCATTCAAAGATTTGGTGGGGAAAAAACAATCTGTATTTAACCCTGAAGTGCATTACAATGTGGTGCTTAGAACAGGCAGAATGAAAAAGTGTCAAGAGATTGACTGTAATGGTTTTTTTTGAGCAACACCATAAGAGATGTATTGATCCTGCTAAAATGTGATTTTGCGGTGTAGCATTTCAGAGCAAACATTTATATAACATTTCGTAAGGTCCTTTTGTAAGCATTGTGTGGCAGTAGTTAATTGAAATAATCAAGCTCCATTTGTTCTCTTTTTTACCATGTGGATGCAAGTCCTAATACTCATTTCTGGGTTGCAGTTGGTTGTGGTTTGGCTTTTATAGTCTGTTGTTTGCAGACAGGCTTGTTTTATATGTGGCATGGGTAAATGAGTATGATGACAGTGGGGACAGAAAAGCCTTTTCTTTTTCTGTTTTCCATTTTCCTTTTGTTTCTTTGTGTTTTGTGGCAGCAGCTTTTTCTTCATCCAAATTTTCTTTTTTCTTTTGAGTAAAAGATGAGCTGGGCTGTGCTGGCAAGCAGCCTGAGGAAGCTTGCAAATACAGAGTTCATGAGTCCAAGGCCCACCATTCAAGATGGTGCCATAACAGACCCCACAGGAGTTTCTATTATTGTTGTTTTTTTATGTTGAACATGTGTGTCCCTTACTTAGCTGCGGTGGGAACCCTTTGTCTATGGAGCATGTAATCATACTGAGAAACAGTTAACTCTACATTCAGTTCCTCCAGCTAATTTCTTTGGATGGGTATTTTGTTGTGGTAATATTCCTGGATTACAAGCATCAGTGTATATCTGGCTCCATGTGACCCACAGGACAGCAAGGAGTCTTCCTAGGGGCTTGTGATGCCTGCTTTAGGTATTTATGGGAAAGGAGTGATGGAAAGAAGTGGCCACTCATTTTTCTCCTGGCAGCTTTGAAACACTATTTAGGACTTTTTTGGATTGGGAAATATTGTGATATCAAGTTATAAAAAAAAAGTCTGTGAGGTACTGAACCTTGCAAGGTTTTTTTTCTGGAAGTAAATACTGTGCTACTTGCAAGATATGTTGATAGGTAACATCAGAAATTGGGAAGGGAGGGAAGATGGGTGAGGGTTGAGGGCACTTCAATGCCACAGCTCGAATGATTGAGCAGATGTGGAATTAGTACATAAGTCTGCCCTAAGCTATTGGTAATTGACTCTTAGGATGGGATTTGGCTGAGCAGCTGGAAATATCTCCATCTGGAGTAGTCACCCAGGATTCCCCATACAATCAGTGCAGAGAAATGGGCATTTCCAGGGCATTTTCTGTCTAGCATACACATTGTCCATGGGAGCAGATGGACTGTGATTCAGAAGTGCCCATTTCTCTCTGTTTTCTATGATTTTACACTAGTTTAATATCAACATAAATTCTATAGAACAAGAATGCAGCATTCCTAGGTTTTTACTTGAACCTGAGATGACTATAAGAAGCTAATAAGTTAAATAATATTGCAAGTCAGACAGGGTTTTCTCATAAATGATATCCAGTTGTATAGTACTCTGGTCTGTGTATGTACTGTGTCTTTCATTGCTGAAACCAGTTGCAATCTAACTACATAAAATAAGAATAACGTGGTAGCAAATGAGGTCATTAGCATTCTTTTCCTGATGAGTTTTGTGATTGAAATTGCCTGTGCTTGTGGGTGATGCTGCTGGTTAGACTGATTAAGGCTTCAGAACATTCTCGGGTTTCTGCACGTAGAGAGACCTGAATGTTAGATGTGAAGTGAGATCCTGCAGGCACTCATGTGGTTGTGAAAACAGAAAGCTAAAAGTCTTTGAGGTAAGGTGTTTTTGTTCTCCCTTAGACCTGGCTCTGGATTTCTGGACCTCTGTGCTTGTACTGTGTGGAGAGGCTGTACCGCTACATCCGCAGCAACAAACCAGTCACAATAACCTCAGTAATAAGCCACCCCTCCAACGTCCTTGAAGTCAGGATGATGAAAGATGACTTTGAAGCAAGGCCTGGTCAGGTGAGTTAATGTGCCCCTAAAAGATCACTGTGCTTTCTCATACGATTGTCTGTAGGGGTGACTATCACTTTATAGGTACTAGCCCATCACTGAATGCTTTGAATGCACCTTTTCTATTGTTTTATTTCAGTATGTTATTCTCCACTGTCCAAGAGTGTCTGCCCTGGAAAGCCACCCGTTCACTCTTACAATGGTAAGAAATAGTGCTCTTTTCGGTACCTTCTCTTTTATTTATGTTTGCTTAGCAAACCACCTCTGTTTCTTTCAAGGTGGCAGTTCTCTCCAGAAGAGCTCATGTTTCATTTGTGAGGGTACCAGTGAACATGGAATGGCATGATTATTATGTGTGACACTACTCAATACATGTTTAATTTTCTCCATCATTGAGAAAATAACGGGAGCTTTTTTCAAAGTCTTCCGTAAGGGAGAACCAATAATAAATAAGTCAATAAAATCCATGTGATTTTGATAATTCTTTTATAAAAGAAGTTTCAGCCATATTTCTAGACCTTAATGCAGAGTGAGTACAAATTTTAATGAACTTTTTCCATCTTTCTTTTTCAATGAAAAGACATTTCTGCAACTGCCTTTTCCAAAGTTAGGAAAACACGAAGTTTAAAAAAAAATAAGTTTCTAAAAGAGTCTTCTGCTTTATTTTTATATTAAAAGATATATCGATGACTCAGTGATACACCAGTGAGGTCATACAATACTAAGATTATTACTTACTCTTTTAAATTGGTCTAGAATGGGAACTGAAACCTCTAGAGACAGACTGGAATAATATGCAGTGGTGTATAAATAGGCCTGAAGTTCTTCAGGAGTACACAGTGGAGAGACCTGGAGATTCTGCTAAAAAGTCACTGTACTGACTGGCTGTATTGTTAAAAGAGCAGAGTCAGAGGTTGAATATTAGTGGCAGCCTTTTCCTTCCAATGGGAGTAAATGCTTTTGGATTGCCTGAATTGGACCTTCTTCAAGAACACCATGGAGATAAATGTCCATGTTTGATTATTTTCTTTGGACTGGTAACTGATACTTTATCTCCACTGAGTTATAGCTAGTGCTATGGAACAATTGAGGTGTTTTAATGCTACCTTAGAATCAGCGGGCACAACCAGGTCCAGTTCTTTGGGTTTGTGGTGTGTTTTATTTTGATTTTTTAATTTACTTACCTGTATGCTGAGCCAGGAGTCACAGGGGAGCCCACACTAAATTCCACCCAAAGTAAATTTTGTGCTGTGAATCTAGGAATGAATCTCAGTTCAGGGAAGCTGCCTCTGTATAGCTTGGTAAAGCATTACTGGCACTTTTACAAAGTTTTCATGGCTATTCTTTATTCTTTCATGGCTATACTTTACCAGTACAAACCATAGAAATGTGTTATTTATCTGTTGTGAATGGAAGTAGTCACTTTTTAAGCCTGTCCTCTGTATAGTGTACAAAGGTAATTTGATATGGAGTGCTGAAAAATCACATGCATATATGAATTTATGCAGAATGGTTTAGTCAATATTATTTATATTTTTTATTACATTAGTGATCAGAACATAAATTTCCAGAACTTAGTTTAAGTCTCGGGTAGCTCCTTTCACCCATTCTGCCCTAGCATACCTATATTTAATAAAGTTAGAGCTGGTCTGTTCCAGTGGGCACATCTTTTTTAAATGCTAATCTCAAACCATTATGTTCCTAAATTCTCACTGTCCATCTCAGTTGAAATTAATATGATGGTAAGAATTTCATCATTATTAGTAGATGCACAGTTTGGAAAATTGGGACTCTTTAATTATAAAGAATTAGTCTTCTTATATTAGGACACTGCTAAAACAATGGATTTTGCAGTTTTAATTTTAAGAAATAATGTCATCAAAGAATATTTGGCTTGGTTCAGTAGTCTCTTCTCTAGTAAAACTTCCTATTTGTTATGATGAGGGTTTTTGTCAAAGACTGCTGACACAGACCTGTGGAGTGAGGTCATAGGATGAAGTCGAATTAGATGTCAGATTCCTTGCATGAGTTGAGGATTTCATCCAATGGCATAGTACGACAATGTATGTTATGAAAAATTATTATTGCACATGAACTTCTAGAGCCAGGAGGTCAGTAAAAAAAATCTCTTGAATTTGAGTTTTCTTAGTGAACATAAATAAGTCATTTATATACAGATAATGTGCAGTATATTTCCAATATGTAAGTGTAGCTAATAAATTGCAGTTTGTGTAACTTTTGCAACCATGTATTAAATATCTAACATTAAAATTAGCCATTTCCACTCATGCACAATGCATTATATTTTAGGTAAGTGATACTAGACCAGGCAATTTCTGTTCATGCTCAGTGTTCTGCACTTTAAAGTGTACCTATATCATTCAGCACAACAGCATATCCTTCAAGATCACACACATATTCTAACTATTACAAGATATGAAGTTATCACTGATTTGCTGCAGGCGTATTTTGCTGCAACATTAACAGTACTGGAGAAAGGCTGTCATTGGGTAAATTACTTTTATGGCATAATGAGGATTCTAAGTGTCTAGATTTATGATAATTTTTTACCCAGCCTAAGCAGGGGACACATTTCCACATGTCTTTCTAGGTCAGAGAATATGCTGTGGGCTGATGTCCTGCTTAGAAAGCTTTTTTGTTGTTTAATATGATGCCAGCCATGGGTTGATGCTTCTAGAATGTGTAGGCAAAAGCTTAACTCAGTCGTTTTTCCACTCCCATCTGACCTACTTGTAGTTGCCAAGCAAGCTGGAACACTACTTCTACTTATTTTGTCAAATGATCATAATCCCTGGGTTATTTTTCGAGGTTGGTGATGGGGTGGGGGGCACTTGGATCCACAGCAAGAACATCATGAGGGGTGTGTGTGGCCTCAGGTACTGGAAGTGCAGTGCAGCAGTGACTGCAGCAGAGCTGGAGACTGCAGTCTTCTTCCTGGTGCTATTGTCCTGCTTAGAATTATAGAATACTTTGGTTGGAAGGGACCTCTAAGGGCCACCTAGTCCAACCCTCCATGCAATAAGCAGGGACATCTTCAACTTGATCGGGTTTCTCGGAGCCCCATCCAACTCAGCCTTGAATGTTTCCAGGAGCAGGGCACCTGCCAGCTCCTTGGGCAACCTGTTCCAGTGTGTCACCATCCTCATTGTAGTCCATTTCTTCCTATCTCTAGTCTAACTCTACCCTCTTTCAGTTTAAAACCATTACGCTAAAAAGTCTGTCCCCTGGCTCTGTGATGTCCTGTTCACACTAGTGAAATCTCACTGTGCCTGGAGCATGCTTAAGAGACAAGAAATGACCATTTCAGGCCTATCTTTATACTCCTAAGCGTGGGTAATAACCTACAGTGGAAAGGAAGGGGTGAGTCAGCATGAAGGATTTGTGGAGATATTTTACTAGTCCCTTCCCTTTTTGAGGTTGTGTAATATTTACAGTTTAGCTCAGTTTCTTACATAACACCAGGGTGGAGGAACACACAGGGAGGCTGTGTAAAGGCCCTGAACCCACTCCCATTCCACTCTGGCAAAGCTCCCATGTGTTTTGCTCAGAGCCAGAGGGAGCTCTGAATTGTAACCAAGTGAGCATAAAGAGGCTTTATTGTTTTTGCCCCCTGCCTTTAGGTGCTTTACATTGATAAGAGGTCCCCTTGAGCCCTCTGTTCTCCAGAACTGAGAGCTGAACAGTCACAGCTCTCTCAAACTTTCTTTGTGGGTCATGTGTTCTAGTCCCTCATTATCTTCATGGCTCTTGTTTGGACTCTCTCCAGTATGTTCATGTCTCTCTTGCAGTGAAGAGCCCAGCACTGGACACAGGTCTGAAGTGTGGCTTTACCAGTGCTGAATAAAAAAGGAGGATCACCTACATCAATCCTCTGGTAGTGTCAGTTGTACATTCTGAAGTTCAAACACTTGGAAATACCAGTTTTCTCTCATGATCAGTGTGATTTCCATTTTTTAAAGTGTGCTTCTACTGGTTTTTATTCACTAGAGACTTTGTACTCACTAGTGTGATTCCTTGTCCTTGGGAAGTCTGGGAAAGGTAATGAAGAGGTGGTCCAGCATTTGGGATTCCTGCAAGTGACCTGCTGGACTGTTCTAGGTAGTGCACAGTGGGCCACTCACTTCATAGTGTCCTCATTGTTCCATTAGTTTGATTTTATTTCAACAAAAAGGTTTCTTTTTAGCATGTTTTATGATTTTTTCACTGATTTTTTTTTTACTCAACTGTATATATCTGTTACTGTGCTATGTAAGACATTGTGAAGTAACATTTTTGGTCCTTTATGCCCTCCTGTCCAATTTACTTATTTTAGGTTGGGCATTGTTGCATCTTAGAATTGGATTTGAGCAGAACACAGTCAATTCCAAGATATTTTCATCTGTAGTGAGGAGAATTATGTTCTTTATATAAATACTTTAGCTGAGTATTTGTAAATGGACAAATTATTTTTTGTGTGTTTTCCTCTTGATGAACTCTTTAAAAAAGAGATTTGTCTTTCAGATCCAGTGTAAGATATGGTCTGGAGATCTGACCATCCAGAAAAATGTGCTCTGCTTCCTGAGACTGACATTTCTTTACATGTTTTGGAGGAAAGTGTGGAACTAGTCTGCTGTGGAATGCAATTTAAATGCAATTGTCTAAATCAGTCTTTGAAGCCCTTGAAAAAGGAAACAAACATTATTGATAGTAAATTTCTAGTAGTAAGGATGGTCCTTTATTCTAGCTCATATATCCAAAGCATTGCTTCCACTCTTTAGTATGCAAAGCCTAACCTCCTATCAAAACTAAGAAAAAAAATAGTTCATGGAGATTGATTGTTTGTTTGGTTGGTTTTTTTTTTTTTACATTTTGGAGAGTGTTTGTTTCCTTTGACATCGTTCTGGTAGCTCTTCATTTCTTGTAGGAACAAGAAGAGTCTAAGGCTTGCAGTTTATGGTAGTATTTGGGTTTTTTTCCCATCTCCATCATACATTTTCCCCTTGGTGTTGAGTCCCCTCTCTTTCAGGATGCTTAACTGTGTTACTGATGATTTGCAGCAGGATGAATCCATGACTGCAGGTTTTTCTGTTGATTTTTTGGTTTTTTTTTTTAGCTAATGAATGGCGTCAGAAACAGAGTCCTATTTACAATACAAGTTAGTGTCTTAAGTCATTTTTCTGCTGTGTTTCTGGAATTTCTTGCATTATCAGGCTGTGATTAGTAGTAAGCCTCATGGAAATAGCCTTGAGTTTTGCAGATTTTAAGTGCTTCAGAAGATGTTCTGGGTTGTCTCATGATGCCTCTGCTGAATCCACTACAGAGTCAAAGCACAAACTCTCACAAGCTGCTGTTGGGACCACTTGGCTATCAAAAGACTGGTGTCCACTCCCAGCAGCTCATAAAGCTCAGTAACCTTGTTATTTCAGTACTGTTGATTTTCTTGTGGCAAGGGAAGGTAGGAAACAATTACGTCACTTCGTGTAGAACTTAGAATGTAGCAGACCTTTAAATAAGGACAAGACTAAGAGGTGAATCCTTCTAAATTTGGAGATGGCTCAGATCTGAGGTTTGCTTTGGGAAAATTCTGTTTTGCAGCAAACATCCATAAATGCAGGATCAAATAATCTGTTATTCCAAAGTTTTGATGGTTTTGGCTGTCGCTGGCTGCTGTCATGCCACTGCTTCCCCTTGGAGCTAAAGTCTGAATATCCTGGTTTCCTTGGATGACTTTTTTTTCTTTTCAGTTGACACATGCATATATCTCAAAATACTCCTATTGATACTTAAACACAGGTAGTTTGCATAAACACTTGTTGAGCTTTTTCTGTGTCTGTATAAGACATTCTCTGTATATCCACTGATTAGTTGCTTCAAGAGATAGAATTAAAAGAGACAGGTGGCTCAGAAGTGGCACATATGAAGCAAAAACTCAAAACAAGCCACAGCAAAGATCCTAGCCTCGAGACTCCAGAGCTTTGTGAAGTATGTGGGGGGGACTGCTTTTTCAGATCCTCCAAAGAGTTTTGGCTCTTCATTCAGTGTCTAGATCTCAGTTCTGGTAACAGGTAAGCAGTGATCAACTACCTGCAACAAGAGATTTGAAACGTTCTTTGCAACTAGAAATTCTAGTCCCATGTTACAGTGTGCTCTGACCTCCTCTACTTCAGTGCTGCATTTGATATGCTCTTAAATCCCACTGAAGTAGAAACTGGAAGAGTCTGGTTATGAAAAGCTCCAAGAAGTTCTGTCCTTTTGCTGGTTCTCCATCTTTTTGAGCAGATGGTTAATTTGAAGCAGATGACATCAGAAGGATTTGTAGTGCAACATCTTCCTTCCTTTCCCTTCCACATACAGATCTGTATGAGTAAGAGGGAGGATGGTATGTGTGCATTTTTTAACAAGTCAAGGCTGAGTTTTTGGGAGAGGATAAATTTGCCTGTGCAGATACTCAGATCCACTCGAATCCAAATATATATTATTGAGGAAGAATATCCAAACTAGTAAAGTAATATTGACTCCCAGGCAGAGAAACTCTTAAATCCATTAACCATCTCAGAGTAGGAAGAAGAATTACCTGGAAGAGGTTTCTGAAAGTACATGATAAGTTACATACTTCACCTAAAAGTCTCAGAGCTATTACTTAATCATAGGTTTTCTACCTCTAAGGGTTTTGTTTAGGTTTGATTTTTTTTTTTTGTAGATTGAGTTTTCCTCATTACCTCTGCACCTGTGTTTAAGTCCACTTGGTATCTGGATTTGGGCATGATGGGATTATAAAGTGGTGGCTGTAATTTGCACATTTTATGTTTTTGAACCCCACTGCTTGTCAGAAGTCTCAGCAAATAATACGTGCATATAAACAACATCAAAAGTAGCACATTTGCTTTTGTAGGAGAAGGTCAGTGTTTTGTGGACCCAGAGCTGTCTTTATCCCTGGATAATCCAGGGTTCTTTTAAAATCAGTAAAGATTGTAACAATCTAGCAGAGAAGTTTTAGCTCCAAGCTTCTTTTAAGCAAGAAATTTTGTTCTGCATAAGGAGATGATGGAGAAACATGTGCCCTGCACTGTAAACTTAAGAAATAAACTATCCAAAACAGGAAAAGCCTGGGGGCCAAATTCTGAAATACTTCATAAAGAAATGGAGAAATTGTTGGAAGGTTGCCTGCGTAAAAAGTATGTAAGGACATCAAGACCTAAGTTCACACTGTCAGAAAAATACAATAAAAACAAAATCTAACATGATGACATTCTAATAAGATTTGTTAAATATCTTGTGCAAATAGTTATGAAACTTGTCTTTATGAGATGATTTGCAGAGCGTTTAGGGAAATTGTGAAGTATCTTGCTGGCAAACTAAAGAAATCCCTAGAGCTTGTCTGCTCTTGATAGAAGTAGAGTATCTAGCAGCTGTTTGACGAAGAATTTAAGTAAAACAAAAATAGAATAGATTAATATTGCAGATGTCTTTAGTACTTCCTTAGCCTTGTTTGTTTGGTTTGGGGATTAATAGTTGTGGGGTCTGTATAAAAGCACTACATAAACCCTAACTTTTATTTAAAAACTTTCAAATCTGACTCTTTTGGATGGAGGGAACACAGAAATTGTTACATTTTGAGTTCACGAAATCCCAAGTTCTCCTTCAGCAGATAGTTTAAACAGGTGGCAGATCCCTCTAATAAGCAGGGTTTGGGTTTTTTTGATTCAATGAAAGTAAATTTACAATACATAATGAGCATCTACTGACTCTAGCAAAGAAATGTGTTTTCTCCCATCAGAGATAGTGCTTCTAGTTTAGCTGCTAAGTCAGGTTAGAGCAAGGTCTAGGAACTGCAGGAGAACATCAAAAGAAAAAACAAACCCCCCCACACCCAAACAAACACCAAAAACAAAACCTGGGCACAAGCTTTAAGCATGAATACAGTTAACATGTGGACAACATATTAGAGGAAATTCAGGGCCTTGCCTCTTGCTGTCCTAAAATTAAGACCATCTGGCTGGTGGGGCTCTCTGCTTTAGCCTGGCAAAATACAGTGTGTGCTGGTAGGGGAGTTCAGAGGGACACAGGGTTCAAGGTGGTGGTGATCTGACTGGAAGACCTATTGAGCCTTTGATGGCTCTTTGCATGGGTGTCTCACACCACTGGGGGAGCCAGTCAGCATGAGTCTGGAGGTCGCCCATAGTTTTGCCTGGGGATGATGAGACCTTTTGTGCTGTTCAGTTTCCTTGTCCTGCGTTTGTCAGCTCCATGCAGCATTGCTTGGCAATGTGTCCATGTACCCTTGGAGGACTTGGAGAAGCAGCCTTGGGCAGAAGGATTGTTCTTCTGCTTTTTATTCCTTCAGGGACAGAGGCTTGCATCCTGAGCATCTCGAAATGTTGTGATTTGTTTTTTTTCCCCTGAGCTAGCAACTTGAGATGCATAAATTATATAGGCTGAATATTGCTAGGATTGAAACATTTTTATTTACTCTGTTATAGAGAGTTGCACTTGGTGATCCCAATGGGTTCCTTCCAACTTGAGCATTCTGTGACTCTGTGATGTGTAACATGCCTGTTGGGGGAAAGAGTAGTCAGCAAGTTTTTTGCCTTGGCTGAGCTGCAGAGGAAGAAAAATGCTGATTAGTCTCTAAAAGTGCACCTTTGTAGTGCATCCACAGCAGCAATAGACTAGCAGTTGGACTACTACAGACCTGCTAGAAAACAAATACAGAAATTCAGTATTATATCTCCAAAAAATGATGTATTTTATGCAATATTGTGTATATTTTAGAAGTATTGATCTATTTACAATCCTAAGGCAACATTACATTAAAAATTTGCATTTTCTTGTGGTGTGAGAGTGAAATCAAGGAACAAAGAGATTTTATAGATAAGAATCTCATAGATTGAGACCTAAAGAAAACAAAGATAATTTTTTTTAACACGGAGAGTAATGTAACAACTGAGATTGCAGGGAGTGAATTAGCAAATGCTGAACTACAGACTCGTGGGATTTACTGGGTGTGGGTTTATGGTTTGTGTTACAGAGGAAGTTAGACCCCAGATGACCAGAATGATCCTTCTTGGAACTGCAGCTGCCCAGTGATGCATCCTGCAGTGTTATGGTGTGTTTTTTCCACTAGCTAGACTGCAGGTGTCTGAGGTTGTACAGCAAGGAGTATATGGCAGTGGAAAGTGAAAAGTGTTTGGGATGTGTTTCTGCAGCTGCTTGCTGCGAATTGGCTCTGCTATGGAATGGCTCTGGCTGAAGCCATGGGTATTTCAGGCATGGTGGTCTTGCCTTGATCATCCAGGCACCCTTGATANCATCCAGGCACCCTTGATACTTAAATCAGGCTCCATGGTTAGGATTTCCCCACGTTCCAGATGTTATGATGTCTGCCAGTTAAATTAGGATCGCTGTTAAGGCCAAGTCTCTAACAGGAAAAGCTTTTAACCAAAATCCAATCTGTAAAATAACACGAAACAGAGAAATAAACAGAGATGTTTTAAAAAATCTCCAAGCCTTTGAGGCAGAAATATGTTTAAAAGAATTACTCTGCATAGGAACTTTTTTTTCCTCTGAAATTTGCTTCTTATGGGATTAATTAGTTAAAACAGGGATAGCCCAGTGTTACAGAGTTCACCTCCTATGAATCAGACTGAAGTCTAGCTACTATTTTTTGGCTACCTTTATATAGCATGCCTGTGTTCGTCATCACTCCTCTCCATTTTCTAATGTCAGAATGAATCATTTTAGGAATGTTTGTATCAGCTCTGTATGAAACCAGACATTCTGCAGCTTACTGAGCTTCCAAGGTTCACATTTTCTTGTCAGTTAAAAAAAAAAGCTGAACACCTTTCATTTCTTTTTACTCTTTTTTATTTTTATCCCTTATACAAGAGGAAAAATGCAGTGGTTGTGTTTAGTTCTCTTTTTTGTGTTTTCTTCTCTTTTCCCCCCTCACTCCTGCCTCTTTTCCAAACAAGCCAAGTCTCTAATGTTTCTCTTGGTCTGGGTAAGGGTTCATTGAATCTGGATCAAGGATGGACTGATGAATCAGGGTTTGCAGTGAAGCTGGTTCACCCTGGCAGCCAGGAGCAGGGTCTCTGCACTGTTTGCACTCCCTGCTAGGATATCTGCAAATCCATGTTAGGATCATATAACGGCTTTTTACTCAAATTGAAAGATTGATTTGAAGGATTTTCCTTTTATGTAAACAAACTCCACAATGAGCTTTTTAATTCCCCCAGTCAGGCACTTTGTTCTTCCAGCTGTAGCACAGATCTTTGTAATTTTGTGCACTGTTCAGGCCACCTACTGCAGCACCAAATGCAGAAGGTGATGTTTATTGTGGTGCAGTTTACTTGAGAGCAGTATCTCCACTGGAGCTTTATTTGCAGAGCCACTGGGGATATCACTTGGGCATCCCTTTCATCTCCTTTCTTCTGATAACATACTCCTCTGCTATCCTGGAGCATGCATCAGCATCTCTGTGATAGCCAGTAATCAAAACTTAACTCTAAAGAGGCTTCACACTTCTTATGGTAGAGGTGTACAGAAGAGCTGGAAACATTTAGGAATTAACTTTCTATTTTCTTGCTAGTTTGCTGTTGTCTCACCCCACTGCCTGCACTCCAAGGCCTAAAAGAGTGTTTTAAAATGTTGAATAGTATTTAATAACATTAAAATAACTTCAGTAAGGTTTGTCCCCTTTCTTGTTCTGGTCAGGATGTTTGACTGGGAGTAGATGCTGGTGTTGTTAAAAATTCAGGGTACTCTGAGATATAAGCACAGATGTTCATAATATAGTTTTCAGTTGCTTTGTGTTGGGCTGTCATGCACAGATTTTTCCATGCTCATCACCTTGAGCAGATGTTTGTACTGGTTTAGAATCATAGAGTCACATAGGTTGGAAAAGATCTAAGCCAGCACTGAGATGTCCACCACTAACCCGTGTCCCTGAGCACCACATCTGCATGTCTTTTGAACACTTCCAGGGATGGTGATTCCACCACTTTCTCAGAGAGACTCTTCCAATGACTGAACACTGTTTTAGTGACTAAATTTTTCCTAATTCCCCATCAAAATCTCCCCTGGTGCAACTTGGGGCCTTTATACAGTGGGTATAAAGTAGAACTGCTATGATGTAACAGCAATTAGTTTGCTGACTTTGCATTCCTATAAAACCAAGGTAGAGGACAACAGAGAACTGTGATCACAATATATAATTGTTGAATAAAATACCTTTCATGTATGTATTAATCTAGTAGTGCATTATAAATTAATTAAATTATTCAGTTTATTAAAATTATCATCTA
>VZTN01019217.1:61519-86271 GCA_013400515.1 Erpornis zantholeuca | reverse complement strand
AAAAGTTGACTTCTTCCTCTAAAGGAACAAATCAAACCAAACCTCAGAACCTGCACAGAAAGCACTGTGTCATGAGAACTGGCCAACAGCAGGTCTCCACAGCTTCTACAAACAGATATTTTGGTATCTGCTATGGACAGGAGAGTTTGGTTTAAAATGTTTATGGCTACACATTTTATATGAATCACACACAAAAATACATCACAGCTCTGTATTTGCCTTTGAACCTCGTGGTCTTATGCCTCAAAGTTTGGATACCCCAGGGCAGAACGCAGAGGCCAGTTCCCAGTGGGAATGGAGTCAGACTGCCAGTGCAATCCATGTTTTAATAAAGAGGCATCCTTTTGTGAGTGTCAGTCCACTAAATTAATTTGTAACTAAGACCCTTCCATTTTTCGTTTCATCAGGTCCTTAATTTACAAAAGGCAGTGAAGCAGAAATGCTTTAAATATACTATAAAGTTTAAGATGCAGCAAGGTAAATTAATTACTAGTGCATCCCAGTTTTGAGGGAGGCTTGAGATGGTGGCTGCTACATGCTGAATGTGGCATTTCTTAGTGAGACAAAGGACTCCATTATCTCAGTATTAACTAAAGTGCTGTAAGGAGGGAATTCATAGCCTGGAAATCACTTTCCAAAATGCAAAGGAGATTGCACTGTGATACATGGAGCAGACTGTGCTGTGACAGCAATAAATAGCCCTTTGGTATGAAGTGCAGCAGCTGATGGGCAGGGTGCAGTGTGTATTTTGTTTCAGTGATATTATAACACACATTTCTGCAGCTCTGGCATGTTCCTGTTCTTCCTCTTTCTCTTTTTTTAAAGCTTTTTTTCCTCAAAATGGGTACAAAGTGATATAGCTCTTTTCAAAAAGGATATAATGACTCTTCTTATTTATATAGATTGTGACATTTGTAGGAGATAAAACCAAAGTACATGATAATGACATAATATTTCATGAGAGGGAGAAGTAATATCTTTCATTAGATCAGCTGAAACAGCTGGAAAAAACCAGGTTGTCTTTCAGGCATGCTGTGACTTCAGCAGGTTTGACAAAGAAGCAGCGAAGTCAAAGAACAGAGAAGGGAATGAAATAACATTCCTGACTACTTTCTAAAGCAAGTTTTTCCTTGAGAAATATGAGCAATAAAATTGCCTAATAAATGACTAAAATATAAAATATAACACCTATTTTTTTGAAAAAAAGTTCATTTAACTTTTTAATAGAAAAATACGAATTGTTTCTGAAAAAAATTCATACGGTCAAAAATACTGTCTGAAAGCCAAAAATATCACTTGTAAATGCTCTCCCAACTGCCTCTTAGGATTTGTATGTCGCCAGCTTTCTTTATCTTCTCTTGGCTGGGTTCCCAGCTTAGGGTATATTTGCTGTAATATGCCATGGTCTCACTCTCTCCTGGAGAGAGACACACTCACATCTTGGCAGAGTGCAGTTTCTGGCAGGAGAACTGGGAAAAGAGATGGGCATGTGAGAAGACTTACTTATGACTTGCATGAAGTACTGCAAGTATTTATATATACGTTCCCACACATATCCCCAAACTTTCAGCATTTGGGTGTGGCTTTTAAATTTTAATACCTTTTTTCTCTTATAATTTCAATATCCTTGATAATCAACAGTTTGATTGGAAATGTTTGACCATCTACAGGGAGTAAAATTTGGACAACGGTTTACAGAAAGCATCATTATGTTTTTAGTAGTGTGAAGGGACCCTGTTCTGTATATAGAAGCTGATAGCCAGTGGATGACTGCTTAGCTTCGTAACTTACCTGGAATCAGAAAATTTTTGAGATAGAATGTTAGTGAGACTTAAAGTTCTGTACTGAACACCATGATCGTGATTCAGAGAGAGTGCTTCTCTTCTGGGGAGGGAGCCTGGAAAGTCTGTGGGTCCAAATAAACACATTAGGGTTTCTATATGTACTGGAGAAAGAGGCACTCAGTGGAAGTGACAGCAACTTCTTTCAGTGTTTAATGGGCATTTTGGGGAGAGGAGGAGTTTCAGAGCTTATTGGTTATTTTGGGTGTTGCTCAAGTGTCTGCTGTGAGGATTTTGCTGCACTGTCAGTGATAACAAGCACACCTACAGCCTCCAAAAAGCCTCCTCATGTTATATGAAATTAAAATAAATCAGTGGGCAGTTTGTGCTCTTCACTGCAGCAAGCAGCTTTAAGGACTATCTCATGTCATAAATTTAACATATTCCCTTATTCACTAAACACTCTGTAAGTGCCATTTCCTCAAGGAAAATGCCACAGACACCCACACACATTTCAAAGTCAAAGCTGTGGTGCTTTGCTGTGCTTTGCCAAGTGGCTGGTGCCAACCTGACGGCACAGGGCTTTCCCTCAAGGATTTCACTTACACTGTGTCAGCTGAGTGTCTCTTGAGCTTAGCTGTGACTGGTTTGAAAAAAGCAAAATTTGTAATTAAAGACATTCTTATAATTTCTGTTATTTGATGTTTTCATTTTTTAGTGGGTTGAGGGGATTATGCTAATTGTGCCCTATTATTAACAAGCATGGCAAATGAAATTTTCTCAGTGCAATTTGCAAAAAAAGCAGCAGTTCCTTAATCCAAAAATTTGTTAAGAAATAGTATTTCTTTAAAAGTGTCCTATATTGCCCAGTGCATATGCACCAGAATGTGCCATGTCTGCATGAAGAGGATTTTATCATTTCTGTGCCATTATGTATTTCTGAGTTTGTGATTGTGCATTGATGTATTGTTATCTGCCAGGTCAGGACTGCTAACTGATATCTAATGATAGTTTATACTTATTAGGAGTTGGCAAAACTACTTTTTCTGAAAAAGATATGCCAGGTTATTTCCTTGCAGTGATGTGAGGAGCTGTTTGATCCAAATCATGTTAAACCACTTGTTCTTTGTTCTAGTTATCAGTTTAGTATTGCATACTAAAATTTTCCAGCTTTCCTCTCCAGTTCAAGGCTGGGAATACTTTTCTGTTGACTTGAGTAATAACAGATTTTCTGTCATGTAAAATCATGTCTATTTAATATTTCATTATGTTCATAACATTATACTTGAAAGATGGAGATGACAATCCCGTAGAAAATCCCACAGCATATTTTAACAACAGTCTACAAAAGAGCTAGTGCTAAGTCAACAAATATAGGCATTAGTAAGAAATTATGAATGAAGAATAAATGAAAACGACCCAGACTAGGTTGTATGTAATAGTTTTTATTCAGGCAGTTGTCTGGCTTAGGTTCTCAATAATAACTTGTCTAATTCAAATGTAAGAAAAAATAACAGAATTGCTCACATCAGGGTGAAATTAAACCACGCTTTGGATACATTTTCTGATACACTTGTGTGCATTACATTTTATCACCTATCAAAAAAACAAAAAAAGAGGGAAACAGTATCTGATGGCTCATTTCATTTGTCAGTCATTCAAATGATTTCCTGTTAAGGTTTTGATATTGCCATTTGAGAGATGTTATAGGAAATAGAGCCTCAGATGTGATTAGATCTTTGGAAAAAATGTACATTTCTTCCTGGTGGATCATCCCCAGCTGACTAGCAAAATTTATATAGAAAATAGGATCCAGCTGAGCTCTGATGACATTATCCTGTGTTGTGCTTCAGTGTAACTAGTGCTTTAAGAGAAGAATTTGTGTGTGTTCTCTGAAAGAGACAGGCAGCTGAAAACACAGGGGAAATGATTTTTAGATATCAGTGGAGTCCCTTAGTACCCTGTTTCTTCTTTTCTTTCTTACTTGCAGCCACACTGTTATTTCTAGCAGTTCAGTTCAGCTCAGTGTGTGGCTGGACAGGCATTTCCTGCGCAGGGTGTCTGTCAGCGCTCTTCGCTCTGAGCACAGTATCCAGCACATTGCAGCTTCCCCCCTGGGAACAACTTAGCACCTTCTGTGCAGGTATTCCCACGGCTTGGCTCTGAGCAAGGCCAGGTTATGCCTGATGATCCCTCTAAGGTCAGCTAAGCCTCAGTGATTAGCAGCATGGCTCAAGGTTGTGCTGGAGGGATGAGGGTTGGGCAATCTCTATATTCCAGGACTGTGAGTGAAGGTGAATTAACAAGGAAACTCCCATTCTCTTTCGCAGACTCCTTTTTTCTCTGGCATTTTTCCTTCTCCTCCCATCCTTGCCCCAACTAAGAGAAGCCAGTATTTAACCTGCCCAGCCTGTCTGAATCTTGCTGCAGGGCAGTGTCTTGCCTGCATGTCCATCAGCTGTGGAGACAGATGTCTCCTAACCAGCCATCTTCCTCTCCTCAAACAGACATGGGTTTGCAGTTTTATCCAAAGGTGGCAATCAATGGGAACAGCACAAAATACTGCTATTCAATTTTTTTTTTTTTTTTTTTTTGTTTTGTTTTGTTTTGTTCCATAAGCAGGCCTGCTGATTATATCCTAGAATCAGAATGGTTTGAGCTGGAAGGGACCTTAAAGATCTTCTAGTTCCAGCCTTGGAGACACATAAAACCCAACTGAACATGGCCGTGGGCAACCTGCTCTTTCTAACCATGCTTAGAGCAGGACTAGATAATCTCCTAAGATTTCTTATGCCCTCAACTATTCTATGATTCTGTATAGTTATTATACATTAATTTATTTGCGTATTTGAGAGTAATAATGTGTCTGTATTAGTGAGAGGGTGAAATGATCCTGTGCTTACAGTTTAAATTGACACCAAATATGAATAGGGAAAAGCCCAAGAATGAGTTCACAATGACTGGTGGTGGTTTCGTTATGGTGCAAAATTTCAGTCTTGGATAGGATTAATTCCATTATTTTGTGACTGCCCTATAAATCAGTTTACTGAAAAGTTCTTGTAGCTTGTTCAAATGTATAAAATATATAACACTTGCAAACCTATTTTTAGACCTGGCTAAAAATACCAGTGGATGTATGCATGTGGGGGTATATGCTGGTGTTTTAATATATTTGGTGACACTTTAATACCCATGGCTGGCGATGATGAGACCATGGCAGCCCAAGAATAACACTTTGGATTCATGATAACTATTTCCACGAAGACATCAGCTTAGTGCTCAGCAGCAATAAAGAGAAAAATTATTAGGAGTGGAGTGGAGAGTGAAGCCAAGGAGATGACTGTGCAGCTGGTGGGTGTTTCTGTGGTGCTACCAGGACTTCAGTCCTGCACGCAGGTCTGGTCTTCATCACTCAGACATGACACTGGCCAGGGTGCAGGAGGGAACGGCAAAGATGATCTGAAGCACGAAGAGGCTTCCAAACATGGGATAACAGACTATGCAGGGGCTCTTTGGCCTGAGAAAAGATATAATTCAGGGGAATATAGCCACGGTCTGTGAAATCATGCGTAACACTGGAAAAGACGGTGGATAGGGCCTGATTGTTCACAGTTTCTGCCAGTGTCAGAGTTTTTGGCCATTAAATACGGTCAGTGAGATTTCAGAGCAAACATAAGGTGATGAATCTTCATGTAGTAGGTGAGAGACACATAGAACTCCTTGTCAAAGAGTGTGAAATGGTTTAAGTTTACGCTGGGACTAGGCAAGTACTTTAAAGAGAAGTCTAAGAATTTCTTAATAGACAAAGCAGCTTAGACTCAGGAGATGCACTGACATAGAAAAGGTTGAAAGCAGAAGGGTCTTACCATGTGATCAGTCTATAGATGTGTCTGCACATGAAGCCAGATATTAGAGTGGGGGCCTTGGTGTGAAACAGTACAGCTTGATGAATTGTGCCTTTGCTCAGACCTTTAGAGGCAAACCCTCTGGAGATGTGCAGAGCTGGATAGTATTGCAGTAATTGCACAGCTGGATAGTAGCTCCATTTCAGTGTTAAAAAATTCCATGTAGCTTTTGAAAGGTTGGGCTTTCTCCAATTTTTGTATTAGATTACAAGTTACAAAAAGAGAACCAGTTGAATCCCCCCTGCTTTGCATAATTTGAGTGGTTTTTTCTTCCTCTATGTATATAAGGACTTTTTAGATCAAGTGTCACAACATTGTCTTAAAGCCCAAAAGGATATACTAATGCCTAATCATTTCTTCTGGCATGTTGTGGAAGGGGAAAGTAAACCACTGGTGAAGGAAATGGTAGTTGAGCCTCCCTGCATTTGCTCACGGGGAATTCAAAAAGCAAAGTACAGCTGTTCATGGCCAAAGGCAGCAACTGTAGAATGCAGTGCTATAAAAAATCTGCATAAATAACGTTTCATTCAGAGCGTGTATTTATAAAGGTATCTTTTAAAGTTGAAGCTTTGTGTTGTTTATAAACCATGTTTTACTGTTGCACTTTTCAAGTGCTGAATTGTGGAATGAGCTCTACTGTCATGACAGAAATAGTCTTCAAGTATAGTAAGTATCTCTAAGGCAAAAAATGTTCCTTGACTAAGACAAGACATTGGTTTGGCACTCCAGCAGCCAGCTAATTCCCAGCTTCGCTAGGGAGTTGCTGTGTAACCTTCAGAAGGATTTCTAACTCAGTAGTGAGCATCAAGGCTGCTTGGCGTGGGTGCTGTGTCCTCTTCTCTTCCCTGGTTGTCTGTGGAGCCTGGGTCTGGCACTGTAGCTAACAGGCAGTCTGGGTCACTCAGTAATGCCTTGTCAGGTCAGTCATACAAAATGCAGTCTAAATATGGTCCTCAGAATCTCTCCTCTCATTTTTGAAACAAAACAAGTGATGCTTTTTCCTTCCCATCATTCATCTTCCAACCTTTAAAGGTTCCTGGGACAAGAACTACCTTTTGCTCTGTTTCTTCATTGGCTGATATGTGGTTATACATACCTAAATCATGCAGGATGATTATAGTGTAAATAAGGGAGAGCTAGTTAGAAATAAATTCTTCCAAATTAATTGTGGTGTAGTAGTTGGGACAATTTAAAGACACAGGAAAGCACCTAGAATTCCAGCAAGAAAAGGATTTGCTGATGCTGGAATCAGGGAGGGAGAATGATTTTAAACTGGTAAGCACACAGCTAGAGAAAAGAGAAGGAGCTTTTTAAGATGCAAAGGAAGGTTAGGAGGGAAAGCAGGGCATACACAGACTTTCTTTAAAGAAAGGAGGACTATTCTGCAGGTCTAGAGTGACTGGAGGCTCACTGAAGACCTATGTAGTGATTAGTTGAATTTCTTTTTTCCCTCCTCTGCTTAAATAAGCTAAAGTCCTGCAATAGAAAATGTTGAAAGGCAGGACGATCACTGTTTATTCACCTCCCTTGGAAAAAGAAGAGTCCACTTGCCTTTTTGCAAAGGCTTTTCTATTTCCCTTAAATAAATATAAACATCAAAGGGTTTATATGTAGTTTTTGGGTTTCTGGGTTTTCACTAGTTTTCAGAGTTTTTCAGTTGCTCTGTAAATAATGGCTCTAATTAGTCTTTTAGATGACTGATCGGGAGGGAAGGAAATGGTGAAAAAATGGGAGAATTAAACTCTGTGAGGCATAATGGACTGAGAATCATGGAAGTTCAATCTGGTCAAAAAGCCTGTCTTTATCAACAAAATATGTATGTTTCTGGGGAATACCAAGGCTGATGATGTAATAATTTTGGAACCTTCTGATCATCAGCATTAACTCATCATCTTTTTTTTCCTCCCCTTTTAATCTGATGGAGGATATTTGTAGCACTGACTCTTGAAGAGGAGAGAAGTGATAGCTCTTCAGCTTCAGGAACTTTGGCTATTAATAAGCCACAGGTCAAACTAAAATATCAGACATTTCATTTTTATGCCATCATGTTGCTCATCATAGTTTTATAGGCCTTAACTGGCAAAGACTTCTGCCTAAATGCCTTATATTTTATAAGGCACTGCAGAACTACTTATGACAGCATTTCCAAATTTACAGAGCTTGAGGACAAGTCAGATTAGTGGATCTCAAATCCTATTAAATATCATCAGCAGTTTTAAGAAAGCTAACTTCTTTTTAAATTTATTTTGTTTTAATTATTGGAAGTTTTTGTTCATGACATGAAAGGTGTTCAAACCACTCGGCATTTTGCATAAAACTAGGCAGATTTTTCAGTTTGAAATTGCAGGATTTATAAGTGTCCTTGTGGTGAAAGGTGGAACTGATATTTGTTTCTCAGTGAATGCAGAAGAGGTAATTACAGAAACATGATGACAAACTATCCAGATGTAGAAGTGTATCACTATGGATGGACCATTTGGTAGACAGCTTGGCTGGCTGCTGACCTGCAGTTTCTGTACTTCATAACTGACGAAGCTATTCTGTTCTCATCACATTTCTATTTATTCTTATTAACTTAATTTTTTAAAAAAATCCATGAAACTGGTATTAAAAAAGGTCTTTATCCAGTTTAGCCAATTGCACTCAGTTTTACAGTGTTCTTAATCGAGTTGATTGCATGCAATTCAACTGTTTTTTATTAGAGGTTCAGAAAATGGTCCGAAGGTGCTGAGTGAAAGGTGATTGGGATAAACAAACCAGTAATGTCTCAGACTTCAGCTATATACTGCAGTGACCCCATAGGTTCATACCTATCAAAGTCTGAAGTAGCAGTGATTTGATTTTTCAAGACCCTTGGAATTCAGCAGAGTGAAATTACAGTGAAAATGGAGTGACTTTGCTGTTATTTTCCGTAAGGTATTTTGTAACAAGAGGGAGCAAGAAAAGACAACCACAAGACCTGACTTTTAAAGTCAAACCTTACACAACTGCAGTGTGTGGCTTTTGGCATAATTTTTGAAGTGCTAAAGCAGTAAGAGCTTCAGAGATGTGACAGCTTTAAAAAATAAGGCTAGTGCTCTTTGTGCCACAGTGTGTTTCTGTCTACAGAATGTGAATAATAATGTGTTTTAACTCACGGGGACCTTCTGTACAATTTTTTTTTTCTTTGCTTTGAGAAGCCCCAGATATCAAAATATTGCAAAAATTTCCTTTGTCTCTCTCTCCCCTTTTGTAATAGTGTATCCTGGAAGAAGAAAAGTTGACTGTGTAATCAGTTTGAGTGACCTTCAGACCATATTCCCGTTCTTGCTCACGTTTTTCTGACATTACTGTCTACTCATCATACTAAGCACAACCCCATTCTGTTTGAGAATAAATATGGCATTAATCTAAATATTTTAAAAGGAAAATTCTCTTGAAATGCATCCTTCTGTCCTTGTAGATTAACTGGCTTGCCATAACAGGTATTAACATAAAGATGGTAAAGGCATTTATAACTGAGATTCCAGTAGCTGACTTGGAATATGTTATACTAGGAGGGGGAGGAGGAGAAAAAGGTAGAATAGAGATAAGAAAAATCAGATAAAAGACAGGGAAGAAAGGTGCATATAGATAAGACAGGTTAAATCCATGAAGATTTCAATGGCAAACTTTCTCTTCTTCATAGTCTGCAACCAGGGCATAAGATTGTGTTATGACCAGTCTCCAGCCATCACAGGTGCTGCATGTTTAGCTAAACATGTATGGACGTCTCACAGATAACGGATTTGAAAGGAATTGTACACTCAAAATGAAAGCCAAGAGGAAGTTGAGGCACTCATCATATTGAGAACATAAATTTGAGCATACGATGTGACTGTGAAACTCCTCTTGATGTCTCTGAGAGCTTTGTCCTGTGGGCAGACTTAGGGCAGCATCAGTGAGACAGGCTGCAGTGTCACACTCAGCAGAGCCACAAAACAATCAGTGGTACAGCTGATCTCAGAGCAGTGTGAACAATCCTTAGGAGATTAGCTAGCACAGACTTAAACCCGTGCAAATTGCATTAATAGAGTGAGGAACAGAGAAGATAATTGCCAGTTTTCAGAAGTAAGCCACCTTGGTGAAGTAAATGTTATTCTTTTTTATTTTAATGAATCAGACCAACACCTAGACAAAAGCTTCATAGGAAAAAGGACTCAATTTTGGAAGGCACCTCTCTAAAATTATCCAAGTAATGAAAAGATTGTGACTTGTTTTAGTTCTATTGATCAACTACTGATTGCAAATGAAAATAATGTAAAAATGCTCTAATTATTGGTTTCATTAGTTCTCAAGTCTTTCATTTGTTGTTGTAGCATGAATTAGAACAAGGTCTTAGGTTTCTGAAAAAATTCTCCCCCTTTGGTAAGCTATCATTGTGACTTTCTTCTTAGCAGTTGAAAAGCCTTCTCATGTAAAGAATTAATCTTCTCATATTTACTTTTGTAAGAGCACCAAAAGCACCTGTGCTGCCAGTAGCTTCCAAGGCTCTCGTCACCTCCCTCAGCACCTTGATGGATAGTCCTTAAAGGCAATAGTTTCATTTGTACTAGAGTGGCTGTGGTACTATGCACAGTGTAAGAGGAGGATGCCAAAGAGCTGAAAAGTGACATGTGTACACAATGGTCCCATGGGACAAGGTAGTCCTAAAGATTTCTGCATGCTGTTTCTCTTAAGAGGATTTACAGGACGTGGAGGTTAAATGTGCTGGGAGAAGCTGTAGCATAGATTTGAGATGAGGTCCAAAACTACTATATAGTGTGTTTCTGTGATGTCCTGGTTTCAGCTGGAATAGAGTCAGTTTTCTTACTAATAATTGGTATAGTGCTGTGTTTTGGATTTAGGATGAGAATAGTGTTGATAATACACTGATGTTTTAGTGGTTGCCAAGTAGTCTTTATACTAAGACAAGAGCTTTTCATCTTTGCGTGCCCTGCCAGCGAGAAGGCTGGAAGGCATAAGGCATTGGGAGGGGACACTGCCAGATCAGCTGACCCCAAGTGGTCACAGGGATATTCTATACCAAATGGCATCATGTCCAGTACATAAACTGTGAGGAAAGCTGGCCAGGAGCCACTGCTCAGGACCTGGCTGGGCATTGGTTGGCAAGTGTGAGCTGATTGCATTGTGCATCACTTGTTTTGTATATTCTAATTATATTTATTATTACTGCCATGATTATCATTTCTTCCCTTGTCTGTCCTAATAAACTGTCTTTGTCTCAACCCATGAGTTTTCTTGATTTTACTCCTCTGATTCTCTCCCCCATCCCACTGTGTGGGGAGTGAGCAAGCAGCTGTGTGGGGCTTGGTTGCTGGCTGAGGTTAAACCACGCCACATGGAAAAATGAGTAAAGTCATATGGTGAAAAGAAAATACATCTGCCTGGGAAATTTGCCATAGCGTGGGGAAAAAAAAAAAAGTTGACTTTAACTAAAACAAGATCTAGTAGGAAAACTGTTCAGGCCAATTTCAGATGCCATAACTTGGCTGCTTTTGCCCCAGTACTGGCCAGCCCTGTCATATTAATATTCAAAATATTTTCAAGATCATTTCTTGCTGAATTGAGTCCTGGAGTGCTGCCAGGTGGCCTTGATCAATGTGAAAGGGCAGCAGCACAAGAAAAAGTCACAGAGTAGGGGATAGAGATGGAATATGGCTCTCTGCCTGGGTGATATCCATCTCAGACAGAACAATGGGGTGGGACATATCTGCACACTCACTGAGATGTGTTTTGTCTCTCCCAGAGAGTCACAGACCCTTACCAAGGTCTGAGAAACCAGCTTCACTCACCTACTTGCAATGTGGTGTTGTGCAGCATTGAACTGAGTAAGAGCATGTCTCTCCACGTTTTACATCACTGTCACATCTGGTTACAGGCCCTCAAAAGTAAATCAGCCATGCCACCACAAAGACAGATCCTTAATTATGGTGTCTCACACCGTTTTCCAGACATCAGAATCCTCAAGTCAGGGAAAGAAGGGCTGTCACTCAGTGTTTGCCATTGTAAACTTCCTCTCATTCCTCCACCAGGCACACACAAAGGCTGTTGTTCCAGGGGAGGCTTTTGTAAAGGATGCCTGGAGCTGCAACAATAGCTTGGGTTGTGTGGGGAGATTATTGAGGTAGAGGTGGAAGTTAATGTGCTAGCTCTAAAACATAAGGGCGTATTTCTTATTGGTGAAAGCTTTCTGAAGCCTTTCAGTTCTTGTCCGGTGGCTTTTGAAGATGGTAATTTATCATCATTAAGGATGATAGGGCATGTGTGTGTACAGCCTATTGCCATGTACCAGAAGCCTGAAAGAAAAGCAAATTTCTTCATCTTTCTAAAAAATTCAAGAAGAGGTCAAGAAGTAGCTGTACTAGCAAGCTTTTCATCAAGACAGTGATCAGGCTGTTTGCTGAAAGGTGCTCATTGGATTTAACTTTCATCTTTACAGCACTGAATTTATTGCATTTATTTTGTTGGTCACACCTGGTCTTTCTTCTAGTTAGGTAGAGGAAGGCTAAGTTACATTTTGAATATGTGGTAAGGATTTTGGAGGTAGGAGTGCTTATTTCTTTCAGAATTGAATATGAAGAGGTATAGAAGTAACAGAACAAAGATAAGCTCTTCTTTCTTCACTGGCAGATCCTGGTATCTTATCCAAGATGTTTGCAATATGTCTTAGCCAGCTGAGGAAAGACTAGAGGTGTGAGACAGCTGACCTTTAAAACTGAGGCCTTAACAAGAGAGCTTTCTTTCTGAATTTACTGTGCCTTTTCCAAGGTCTTACAACTTTATGTAGTATGGTGTTGGGTGGGTTTCTTTCCACTTTAGAGGCTACATAGCAGAATTGTATCCAAATTAATGGAGTTTAGTTTTGATGACATAACATTATATAAACCTAAATGTTTTTTTGTTCTGTAATTTCTTTATCCATAAACTTGATGTTAGGGGATGTTTTAAAATACGTAGGAATCTAAGAGGAGGAGGACTATGCTTACCCTCAGGTTCAGTTCCCAGAATGAAAATTTTAATGGAAGGGAGTTAGTTTGGAGAAATCTATGGTACAGCTGCCAAACACACCCAAGCTGTGGTTTAGCAAAAGAAAGACAATGCCTGTAGCTGAAGACTTTCAAGCTACAAGGTATTGAAGGAAGGGTAGGAAATGGAAAGGAGATCACCTGTATCCTAGGTTCTGTGGCAGTGTAGGACAGATGAAAGTTGCAGGTGATGGAAGTACAGAAGGAATGAGAGCATGTCCAATGCTATGGAGAGCTACAGGATGTACTAAAGGAATTTGATCTGGGTGGGAAATTCTATTCTATCCGTGAATCTGGGAATCAAGTGAATTTGGAGAGGTTTCCATCTTTCATAACTGAGAAATCAGTACTGATAGAAGCTCCTACAGATCCCACTTGACTGACTGTGTCTAACCACCCCTAGAGAAAGGTGTCAGAGAAAGGCAGCTGTGCAAACCACAACCACCCCTTTATTTGGTGGTCAGTAAAATTAAGTTGCAAAAGTTTTACCTCCTGCAGATAATCCTATCTTGCAGTTTTTAAAATAGATAACAATGACAAGAAAGCAATCCAGTTTTCCAACCATCCTTGAAAACATCGGGTCAGTTACCGAAGGATTTGTACTGCAGTTTAATTTAGATGAATTAATTAATCTGTGTTTGTTTACACTACTGTCATCCTTGAGTGGCTGGTGAATTCTTAGGGGCTCCTCCTTTCTGTTTAGACTAAGCTCTTCAAGGCAGGGATTGTTTATGGCTGGCTGTGCATGATACCCAGAAGACCTCTGTGAAGACCTCAGAAACGTATAGACACTACTAGAATTCACTATTGGATGAAAGAAAAAGACATCTTAAAATATTAAAAGGTTTCACAGGAAACAGTGATTTTTAGTCGCTATACACTTAGTTTTGTCCTCTGCTAAATATTGCTGGAGAAGAGAATTCACTGATGTTACTGCTTGCTTACTTGTGGCCTGAACTTATAATGCAGAGTCACAGTCTGGGTTTGTTTTGTTTTTGTTTTTTTTTCCTTTTTTTTTTTTTCTTTGTCCTGACAGAAAGATTTCGGGATTTACTGCTTCTACATTCAAATCAAGATGCAGAGATTCTGCCCATCTTTCAGCAGAGACGCTATCCCAAGTAAGTAAGATTGTCTTCTTGGGAGAAATAAAATCTTTATCTATTTGCAGCAAGGGAGAGTAAAGCATTTCTGAAGATGCTTTTGGTGCAAGGTCCTTAGGCAGAGCTGTCAGGGAGCCAGACTTGCACTGATCTCTGCAGTCTTTTGAGTGGCCTTGGGGAGAAGCAGACACGCTTTTGCAAGCACACCCAGCCGTCAGTGGGGGAGGTGGTGGTGGTGGAGCACAGATGTTGAGTTGCCTGGATGAGTGTCTGATGGAGTTTTGTTTCACTGTTGACACAGGTAGATGTTTTGTCAGGCTAACCCCCACTCTTGTCTTCTGGGATTCCATCATTTATAGTGACAGATTGCCTTGAATTTTAACAGGCTTTCCTCTGAAAGCCTGCAAACACTAGGAAACATTTTTTTTCTTCCTTTTTTAGGGGTATATGTTTGCCTATATCTCTAAAGGGGTCAAAAGCATAGTGTTGAGTGTTTAGGAGGTCTTGAATGTATACTGTATTGTGTATCCTGGGTCATACCTCTTTTATTTCCAAGTGACATACCTGAGTGAAACAATAAAACCTCTTTGCTTTGACTAGAAGAAACAGTCACTTTCAGCTAAGTCTTGAACAGAGGCAGTGAAGGAGAAAGAAACAGAAATAGTCCTCACATTAACCCTGACCAGAATGAGCAACGAAAGAATGCCAGTGCAGGGTGGACAGTGGGAGGAGAAGGAAGAAAGAATGTATGAAGACAGTCCCCCAGTGATGATGGAAACAAGCAAAGTTATTTATTTTAGTTATTCTTTTTAGGAGATTTCTGAAATAGATAAGAAGTGGTATTAAATCTCTTTCAATCTGATAATACAATTTTTTTTTAAGAGAAGACAATTAGAGAGGCTGAGTGCTGAAAGCCAGTCACCTCCTCACTGTGAATAGTTGAAAATAAAAGCACTCAAGGATGAAATCCTAATACTGAAAATGGTGAAGTTTTGCTTTGACTTCAAGGGAGACACAGTTTTATCCTCCCAAACTTCTTTTGTACATTGTCCATTGTCACTGGAATGCTGTGGAGGTACAATATATAAATAGTGGAAGGCACCTTATGTGGATGGGTTGATCCTGTTTCAACAGGACTTCCATGAATTATTTTTCTCCTCATCCTTTGGAACACTGGCAGTACTATGCTTTGCTTGGCTTAGATGATTTCATTTTTGATATGGACACTGTCACACTGATCTGAGAAACCAGTTCATTGTCCTTCCTCAAAGAACAGACTTATCTCTACATAAATCATTCCTAGGATGTTTGACTTTCCATTTCATTACATTCAATTTCTTGCTAGCATTCTTGGCAAAAAGTCTACTAACAATATTACCCAATGTCAGATTCATGGGCAAATGAGTTGTCTGTTGCCTTCTGACAGTTTATGAGTTCAGCTCTTCAAAAACCATAGAGTAAAGAACTTATATGGAGTTCTGCTGCCGTTTGAAGTTATAGCAGCCTTGCATCACAAAAAGGACACCTGTTTTCAGCCACATTACTTGGTATGATTGACAGATTCCTCTAACATACAAAAGTCAGCCAAATTTTGGCACTTAACCAAAAGGAAGTCTTTGTATGTTCATAAAAGCAATAGACTCTTGTTTATAGCATCATTAATTGGTGCAAATTTGCTTGCTTGTTATGGGAATTTTTCATATATTACAGTTCATTTAGAAACTGGTTGAACACTATTGACATGTCCAAATTTCCATAGGGGCTGTCTTTTGAGCAAAGTACTTGTGTTCAGCAAAGAAGAAAACCTGTTCATCTTCATAATATATTTTGTCTTATTCCCATGTCATTTTTTCACCTATTCCTATGCTCATTTTCACTGAAGGGTCAGTTAACAGAAATTAAGGTAATGAAGAGACAGATCTCATAAATCAGTGTCCCTTCATTGACTTCAGCTGAGCAGTGGCTTGTTGTACTACATAAGGATCTGAGCAGGAAGGTCGTTTTAATGAGATGTTGTCACAGGGCACAAACTGGAGCATGTAATGATTAAAGAAATCCTAAATATATTGAAGGTTAAAAATGGAAGAGAATTTTTAGTAATGACTTGGCTGAATAGCTTGGCTAAGCAGGGCTTAGTAGGTGGAAAGGATAACATTTTCACATATTTAAGAGACGTATGTCCAAAGGAAGGAGATTGGATAGGAGGGTGTTCAGTACCACTCAGGATATTCAGAATCATTGCAATAAATATTAAAGGCTAAATATACAAACCATAATCCATCAACTTTCAGAAGAAATAGAAACCTTGGCGTTCTTGCCTGAATTATGTTCTTGTACATTTATTACATTAAGACCTGAACTCTTTCCCAGGGAACAACAGGATAATTTTGGATGCATGTTATTCTCAGAGAAGATGTCTGTGTACTGGAATGGTTGGAAGAAGTTTTCTAGAATATTCATGGACATTTTCCTGGATTTTCTGGACTGAATGTGTCAAAGAAACATGCTTTGCCCTCCTAGTTGATGGAGAAATGTGGGATCTTTTTATGGTCCTCATGCTTGCCTGAGTTTATTCTGATGGCCTTGGCTTAGCGAAGGAGCCAATACCTGCTCCGGCAAGCAGAGAAGGCTGTAGAGAGGCCTGAGCTTACAAAGATCAAGGCTGATAAAGCCACACAGAACATCACCTTGACTTCTTGACGTGCCACCGCATGCCCACAAGCCGCATGGCACCAAGCACCCGTTCTCAGCATGGCCTGTGGGCTGGGACACAGGGCTCTGCCAGCACATGGGTGCAGCACCCACCCAGTCAGCCCAGCCTGCAGTGTTGGTCCTCTCACTTTTCTTCACGGGGTTGCAGAGCAGAAGGAGCTTGGCTCTATTTTATGCTTCAGTCCCATGCCTAGAGTGGAGTTTTTAAACTCTGCACTGCATGTAGTTCAGGTTACAGAACTAGCAAGAGCAGTCTAATCCAGGCAATTCTTTTTGATACCTCAAGTGACTGATGTGGTTCAGAAATCTGATGTTACTAAACCCCCCCTCATCCAGAAACTGACCCATCCACAAAGAGAAATATTTGGAGGGGAAAACCTGTCTCCTTGCTGACAAGAGGCCATTACCATGTCCACAAGGATTTGCATTCCCGAAACTAAGAATAAACCTGCAGCTGTGGGCAACCAAATGGGTTGGGGTGCATGCCAGGAGTAGCTGGCTGGAAAAACCCTCTGCCTGCAAAACATGACAAACATATCTGCAGCTTGGTCCTGCTCTCCCTCATTCCACAAGCGTGAGGGGAGTTATGCCAACACAATCAGGTCTGTCAGCAAACCAAACTTTTTGCAACAAATCTTATCCCAACACCTGACTTTTACAATGAGCATTAGGGCTCCTGAATCTCAGAAAAAAACTTTTTAGGGTTTCGTATTTAACACATTTCTGCAGGAGCTTTTCTCATGTTGGTATCAAGCTCATGCTTTCTTTGGTTGCCCAAGTGTTGATGACATTCCTACGTGTTTTTTTTTACAGTTTCACTTGTAAAATGCAAGAACTGCTAGAGTGCAGCAAAGGCTACACAGGATTGCTCCTGAAGAAGGCACTATGCTCATTAGTTTGGCTGTGGGGTCCAGCATGTGGCAGGGTGGTTGGTGATAGTAGCAGGGGCTTACCCCTGGGGTCTGTGGTCTTTCCCCGGTGACTCCACTCCGCTCCTGACTGCCCTTGCTGTGTGCACGAGGGAAGGATTTGCAATTGCCTTGAAGTGCCAGGGAAAAGTGCCTCTTGTAGCTGGGCCTGATAATGTCAAAAGGATAAAACAAAACCCAAAAGAACAGAATGATGAGGGAAGTGATAAAAGAAGTGCGAGAGTGAGAAATGAGGTTGATGGGTGAATAAGGCAGGGGAGAGGCTGACATGGCACGGAACAGCACTTGAGAGGGATGTGCCAGAAAAACTGCTGGTGTTACAGGTTTTTAGCAGGTTTTTTCTGTCTGCAAGTGACTTGACAGTTCAGCTGTACTTTATATTTCCAAGTTATTGCTGAAATCCTCACATAAATATGTGGATTTTTTTAGAGGGATTATTTGCCTTTTTTTTTTCCCTTCAGAAATATTTGCAGTCTTCACTCTTATCTTCTGTGGGTTTGGTAGAAAACTTTTTGGATGATTCATAGATTTTAAGAACAGAAGGAGCGGTTATGTTCCAGCTAATTTGAGTCCCTTCTTAACATAAGCTGTAGAGCATTACTGATAATCCCTGCAGCAAGTTTCTCATTCAGACAGAGAAGGAATCTGGAATCAAATTGAGATGTTAAAAACTAGAAAACTCACAAGCCTTTAGATCAGCTTGTTTCAGTTGTCAATTACTTCACCTGTGATAATTTTTTTAACTTCAGTTTCCAGTTCCTGCCATCTCAATGTACCGTTTTCTGCTGAACAGGAAAGTTCTGTACCATCTGAAATGACACCTCTAGAACTGGAGGTCAGTTTAAAACTTGCTCTTCTCTTGAACAAAATAAATAATAATAATAATTTCTTGCATGGTGAGGCTTGCTAAAAAAGTCTCTCTCTCAAAATTTTAAAATCTTCCCAAAGTTTTTCCATTTATTTTTTTAAATAAAACAAACAAACAAAAAAGGCAGGAATAAAGAAAAACAAAGAAAGTATTTTGGTAGCTGTTTCCACAATGTACATATAGAGAAATTACAGCACTTCTTTGTAGTCAAACAGGGAGACAATCTAAACTGGTAAATTTAACTTTATAAAAAATAAATCTTATTATTTAAGTGGAATGACAAAGTCTTGAATGTTGCAGAAAAAAAATGAACTTAGAACCCAGCAGGTATAATGAGAGAATATTCCAAATACATTTATTTTCCATCAGCCATAAGGTTACAAACCATTCTTTGGCATATATTCATAGTAAATTCGGGTAGTCTTCGTGTGTATGCACAAAAACGGCAGTAATTTTCACACCACAAAAAATCCCAGAAAATATAGGATCATAAGATAGATAGATATATATATATATATATATGTATATATGTATCTTCAGATGGATATTTATGAAGGTCATCTTTGAAAAGCTGCTGAAAAGTTTTGGCTCAAACAAAGCTAAATGGTGTTATTCAATTCTCATCATGGAGAAGTCTAGACAAATAGGCGGCGGAAAGTCAGTGCCCTCCCTAAACCATTGTGTCTTTGGTCCCCAACTGCTATTCATTCTAATGATAATGGATCAGTAATGGATCCATGACAATTTCCTACAGCTTGAGATCTGAGCCAAGAAACAGATAAAATTTCATAAATAATACCCCAGGAATAAAACTCATGTCTTATTTACAGCTGTCTTGAGACCAGGTTCTTTTTTAGAGGAAAATAATTTGTGTCTAACTGAAGAAAGTAGTGAGTTGTGGCTTCTGGAAGTGATGCTGCTCAGTCAGTGCATCTGCTGAGAGTCCCTTGAATCACAGATTGAAACATGCACAAGAGCAGCTAGCAGGATCATGGCCTAGAAACCCAATTCAGTTTGCGTTAGAACCAAAGGCAACATCTTCCCTGGTGTTCAGCAGGGGGAAAAATCGTGACCTATGTGTTCATCGCCGAGTCTTTGTTGCAAAGGCAAAGAGATTTTTAAATTTAGAAAGAGGTGGAGAACTTTTAAGGAGTGGTTTTCTATAAAAGGCTTCCTGTGAAGTGCTTTGCAAAAGATGTCCTCTTGATACCGAGGAAAAGCTGAGGCATGGGACTCTGATGTGAGTTATCAGCAGCATCTAGGAACAATTCTCCTTGGGATGGGACCAGAAATAGAAATCAGGTCTTCCACAGTCCTTTCAGTTGTGTGGAGTTGGCTCTCTCATCTGAAATAACATCTATCCTGTTTTGCATTGCAAAAACACGTGGCCTGCCCATATTGCTGAAATCAGATGGGAAAGTGCCAAGTGAAGGAGTCTTTCAGAAGTGCCCACACAAGCACTTTAAATGCTTTGTGTAGCATTGTACATGAAGCATGAAAATTACTGGTTTTGAAATGCTCCAAGATTTATTTCAAAATGCAAGCTAGAAGCAAACTATCTCATCATGAGTCTGAGTCCTCAGAAACCTTAGTTTCAGAGAATTTTGATGACTTGATAAAAAGGAGACCTGCTTAAGGAATGACCTTTAAAAGAAATTCAAGCTGTTTATAGAGAAGAATATTTTTAGGGGGTTGGGATTTTTTCTCTTATTTTTCATCCTTTTTTCTTTTTTTTTTTTTTTAATGTGAATTCTTGCAGTGGTAACACTTTATTCTGTAGAGTTTACAAACCAGTGCAAGGCTGAGCTCCATGACAATAAAACCTCCATTCTAAGTAAAGTTCATTTTCCTGTCATTAGGGGTTTTTACCAAATGGAAAGAACGATGGTAGTAATGGGGTAGCTGGTAGCTGTTCATTAAAAAGAGCAATCATGTTATAGGAGTAAAAATGCAAGAATCGGATCTAATTTTTTTTCGAAACCGTAATGAAAACAGGAAGAAAGAGGACAGTAATTCATACTGTGCTTTACATCTTCGAATTCAGATTCTACAAAGAACTCGTGTGGACACATCCAGATAATATCAAACAGGACCAAATCAGTATCTTGGAATATTAGGACTACATATTAAACTAAGATATGGGTCTTAAATTCCTCTAGACCTAGGCTGTATTTGTTTAGAGTACCAGTACAGTACTCCAGTAACTTGCCAAATAAAGACACTTTTGTTCTCTTTCCAAAAGCCTCAAGTTCATGTAACAACAGCACAGAGTGAACCAGTCCCCATAAAGTCATGGGAAATTTCACTGTGAACTTCAACAAGGCTCAGACCTGAAATCTAAGGCACAAGTACAAATTTTTCTAGGTAGAAAGAGGTGGGGGAAAAAAAATAGAGGTAAGAGATTTATGCAGCAACATGCATGCAAAGTTGAAGCTCCGTGTGCATACATATTCTCTTTTAAGTACCAAGCAATCTAGAATGCTACTTGAATTTATCTGCTTATCATAGCATAGTTGTGGCTTATTAGCAGGCATGAACTGTTTTATGCAAACCATTGCGATACTCCCAGTTGAAAATGGGAAATGGCTGGCTGAGAATAAAAGATGATGAAACCTTTCACAACTTTTGGGAGATGAAATCATTGCTTTGCTCAAAGTGAATGGGGTAAGACATATCATTAGAGCTGGTTTTCATTTGGCTATCTGGGAGTATGAGCATGGTTCTTGATAAAGCTTTCCAATTTGATTGATGCATACCTGTCTACTACTGAGAAGCATCATGAGACTGGGGAATTATCTGCCACCAGATGGCTTGAGGGATGTTTCCTTAAAACAACTCCAACAGGAGTTATAGTAGTTTGATCCTGAAATTATTAGTGAGGTTCTTTGATTCATTATGTAAGAGAGTTAAAATGATCCCTTCCGCCCTTATACCCAATTTTATCATAGTTTTAAAAATAATGGCTTATATTAGCTTAAAAAAAGTAGTTTCACAATTACCATAGTTACAGAAATCCAAGGACCAGCCTCTGGAAAAGAAGAGAAACAAGTGCTAAGGAGTTTTGGTTGTTGACAGTAGTAATTCACTCCTGGATGCAGTCCTGTGCAACCTACTCCAGGTGAACCTGCTTGAGCAGGGGAGGCTGGATTAGATGACCTCCAGAGGTCCCTTCCAACTCCAGCCATTCTGTTATTCTGTGGTTCCATGTGACTCTGTGGATAAAAGGGGGCAGCGTCATTCATTCACTCCTATACGCCTACCTGCACATTAGCAATTTTATTTTTGGCCCCATTCTTTCAGTGTGGGACCCCAGAGGCTTTTTTCTTTCATAGAAACCGTTAAAGGAGGCAGCATCTTTGATTGGTGTTTTGTTAGTAAGTCGTGGTGAAAAAGGGAAAAAAGAAAGATTCCAGATGTAATAAAAGGCAAAATGGACAATGTTGTGTCCCTAAACATTTGGAGGACAAAAACAGCTGCCTGCCACACCATCCTTTGTGTTGCATGTAAGACATAAGCCATAAATGTACTTCCTGGTCTACTTCCTGGTCTTTAACAATGATAGGAATTTATCAACACTCATTGCAGTTCTGGCCATTTGCCAAATAGAAGGTTTGAAGATGGAGGTAAACTGTCAGATGAGCACCTCGTGTGTTCCACAAGTCTCTTCATGCTTTAATGCTGCAGAGGAGAGGGAAGCATAACAAAGGAGACTGTTACAATGTTCTAGTTTTGCATAAAATAGGGAAGGATGGTTTGTTCTTTTCAGGACATGAGCCTGGACTTCAGTTTTAGCAACCTTTTGGTGTGTGGCACTGATGGAGTGGTTCAATTCTGAGTGCCAGGCTCTTTAATGTATATGTAAGGGAGACACTTCACATTTCTTTTTCATGAAACATATTGGCCTTTAAACTCTTGGTGATAATCAGGGGTAGCAACTGGCCCATGTTGATCTGACAGGCATTCCCTGTCTCTTCAGAGAAATATATAGGAGACCTGGGCTGTGGAATGCCGAGAGGACCACCCTGAGTTGAGCATCCCCAAATAAACACTTACATCAGCCCCATTTCATGGAGGGAGCTGTCTCAGCATCTGGGCTAGAGCTTAGCTCAGAGCTATGAGGTCGTAAAAATTGGCAGTGGTGGAAAAGCTGTCTCATCCTATAGTATGTTGTTATTGTAGATGTTAAATATCCTCAGCCATGAGGACAGGAGTTGGCTGCTAGTTGATAGTGCCCAGTGGGCCAAGCCTGGCCCTAAGGAAACGTCGTCTACGACCTTGTCAAGTGGTTTGCAAGAATCACAAGTGCTTTTGAATGGCCAGACAGCTAGCAGCTGGAAAACATTGTTAGCAGCTGCAGGACTGCAACAGCCCTTGATATTAGCTGCCAAATCCTTTCTGATTGTTGCCTAATCAGCTGGCTGAGGCTGTTCACAAACAGAACTGGAGACTAAAGTAGATAAGTCCAAACACAAAACCTGTTTGAATGGATGACATGTACTAATTTGTTGGATGGTAAAGATAAATTTGGCAATATTCAGAGTTCCTGGTGGTTGTTTTTTAATAGAAGGATCTTGTGGGTTACAGGTTTGCAGAAGATTATTAGTCTAAGAATGTGCGCCTGAAGTGAAGCACCACGTGCATCAAGTGAGGTGATTAGCAATGCGTTTCTGTTGTATCACGAATGTGGTGACATTTTTTCTTCCCTTAAAGCAATGAAAGAAGGTGTCTTATAGGCAACAGCCAAAGAGAAAAGATATGAAAATCATTTGCTTCAGAGCCTAATAACTTTCATATAACACCTTGCTTTATGACTTAATTATCCATTGCTGTCAAAGTATCTTTATAAAACAAGGTTTAAATTAAATTTGTGTGGGGTTGAAAGTCATGTACAATCAAAGTCTCATTTAAAAGCAAACACTTTAAACTTTTTCATTCCCCTGGGAGCTTTAATAAGTCAAAATTGCTGCCTACTACAAAAACCCACACAGCATCAGGGTCAGTCCTCTTACCCCAAGTCCACTTGACCAGTATGGAAATGATAACCTATACTACAATCTCCAAAGCTATCAGTGCAAGTGTTCTCTGTGTCCTCTCTGGTTTCAAAAAATCCTCAAAAGTGTCTTATGAAAGTAAAATGCCTGAGAGTTTCCAAGGTCTTGTTTCCCTCTGCACAGTGCATCATGATGTTACCTAAGGATATTATAGCTTTGTATTTCTGTTCACTGTACACTGTCTTCAAAATTAAAATAGGTTTTCTAGGTACATTAATATTTGTGATTTCTAATATTCTTATGGTTTAATTACTTATTCGTTTACACAAATTACCTTAACAGATTGAATATTTTTATTATATTGAACCAATTGTGAAAGTCTTGCAATAGGCTAAATTATTCTTTTATTTGCATGGATAGCTGAAGTTTCCTAAACAACAAGTGAAATGCAGGCATGCTTTTCCAGTGATTTCTGCAAAATAAAGATATTTGCATCCCTTCTCAAAAGACTTTTGAAAGCTATTTGTACTTCATATTTTTGTGCCTAACTTCTTATGTTGTTAGGGAAAACACAGCAGTGGAAGTGGCTGCTGACAATTTCTCCATCACATGGTACTCTTTTACCAGAGTAAGCAAAGAAATGGTGGCAGAACTGAGTCATCCATTTCCTTGTGCTTCAGCTCAGATAAGGAAAATCATGTGCATGTAATGTTGTCTTGTGAAGGGGTCACAAACCCGATGGTCTGGCCATTTTGGCACTGTGAAGGTGTAACTCTATGATCTTAATAATACACCAAGAGTATCTCCTGCCACTGCAGTTTTCAAAGGAAACATCTCTAGGATTTCAGCTTGTCACTCCATGAGTAAGAGCTTGAAGCGCGTTGGAGAGATCCCACACACTTTGCTCAAATCTAGGAAACTGGCACTTCATTCAAGCTGGTGTAAGGTAAAATCTGGAGCTGTGAACTGAACTCAGGCTTTCCATAATTTTTTAGTATAAGTTGCAAGAAAGACTATAAAGTACCAAAGTCTATTTATTAGGATGATGCAGTGAGCAATTCAGTGTCTGTGCCAGTGTTTCTGAGTGGGAAGGGCAGGGGCTGCTGTCCTGAAGGATCACAGCTGGTCTGTAACCAATGCAACAGTCATATTTCATTTATGCCAGAGTGAAATGCTGTGCTGCTTTCCATCCAGAAAGAGGAGACTTTCTGTGAAGGGCAGTTGTTACATGCCAGCCTCTCTGTCAGCCCTGTTTTATTTCAGGGAGACATGAAATTCTGCTTCAACTCACATATGTCAGACATGGCTGCTGAGCTGAAGCAAAAGGAAGAAACTCTAAAATAAGCTTGTTTTCTGAAAAGGAAGGAAGGAAGGAAGGAGCGGGGCCGGAGCGGGGCCAGAGAAGGGCCGGAGCGGGGCC
>VZTN01019217.1:13193-61163 GCA_013400515.1 Erpornis zantholeuca | reverse complement strand
TTCCATTAGCACTTGAATATCTTAACTCCAAGCTCCAAGTGCAGCAGAAGGGTTGTCCCTGGACCTCAGTGCCTGCTTCCCTTTTTTCAGAGCCAGCACAAGCTGAGATGGGGAACATTCCTAGCCTTTACTGCTCCATCTGTAGCAGTGCTTTGCTATCTGACAGCATATTTTGTCTGTATCTGTATACATTTTTCCTTTATGTTGTTAGGTGGCAGTAACCAGCTGTATAGTGATTGGCGGTTAACTTTTTATTGATGCATATTTGCACTGCAGTTAAGGAATCCACTGTAAAGAATCCAGGCAAACAGGAGCTATCAAAATTTGATCTGTCTCTCTCAAGTAATTTGATAGCAAAATAGAGCAGGTTGGCTGCAAGCAGCTCTTAAGAGCACCACTGGAACTTAAGAAATCCATTTATCTCTGCATTGGCTATGCCAGCTGTTTGTGGTCAGAGGCACCCCCCTCACTGAATTAACTTTGTTTTTAGTTATTTGGCCCTGCACTCAGATTCTGGCACCAGTGAATAGCATCTGCACCATGTAGAAATGTTTTGGAAATTATGAGCCAATTAAATTTAGCTTGTTCCCTTGTTTGATCCTTCTCATGATGTCTAACAAGAAGACTCATGACTGAAATATTTAGCATCCATTAAAAAACCAAAAGTGTCTCAATTTTGCTGAGTCTGGGGTCTGTTTATCGCTGTACTGAAGGGTCCTTGGAGAAGGAAATTTCAAGGGACATTGCACCATTAAAACTTCTTCACAGAAAAATATATATCAAAAGTAATTCTAAGTCATGTATGGTTTTATTGTCGTTGGACCACTGCTATTTAACCCCCCTGTGCACTCGAGTATTTGAACACTGTCATCTAAGGTTAACCAAACTGATGAAGTAGGATTAAGAAGGAAATAACAAGGATGGTGGCTTTATCCACAGTCATCTTTACCCTTTCTTTAATTTGTTTGTCTTAGCAGGGCTTCTCCACTGAGATATGAAGCCATTGCTTACCCTTTTTTAAACTGTCAGGTCAGATCTGCAGATAAAAGCCTTCACTTGGACAGATGGAAACCGTAAAACAACAAATATCTAGAAACACTCCTTTGTGTGATGTACTCCTTTCCTTTTACTTGCTCATTAAGAATAGTGATCCATTTATTGATGAGGTTTATGAGCACCATTACAAGGTATTTATGGGCCTCACAAACTTTTAATGAAGTCATTTTTGCAATGCTCGTCTCTGTCTGAGAAATGCAACTATTTCTAACAGGTAGATGCTGTCACACAGTGTCAAACTGACTTGCCCAAGAAAGGTCATACCTAAGAAAGGTGTGACACAGACTTGGTTGACCCCAGCACAGCACCCAAACTGCTGCATTCCTCCTTTCTCTTTTTGCTCTTGGTAAAGTTCCTACACCAAGGGGGAAGTACCTTTTCATTAGGGATCTTTGAGCATTTTCACAGTAGTTGTAGTAGAAATGAGATTAGAAACATTCAGTGGTGGTTTAGCAAATGGTTGATGAATGCAGGCATTAGGGAAAACACTACTGCAGTTTTCAGAATCTCAGAGAGGAACAACCAGAAAGTATTTTCCTGTCTGTACTGTTTTACCTTTAAAATTTGTTTAAATTACAGCTGTTAAGGGAATCCTTAAACAAAAGCAGAGTAGGTGGTATGTGGAACACCTAAATCACTGATCACAGCTGATGGACAGAGAGTGAGGTCTTCAAGAAAGGATGCTTAGTAGAAACACAGAACCTAGAGGGCTGGAATTTCATCCACTGTGTACTGCCCATGCCCTGGTGTCTTGCAGACATAGGCACCATAGCAGGATAAATAGCAAAAAGCTCTTCCACTAAAGCTAATCTACTTTTATTTCTGCCTGATAATACACCTGCAGGACTAAATTCTTGATATTGTGTAATTCACTGACATTTTTGCCATTTCTTTGGTATGGGAATCAGATTTTTTTACTTTAGAGAATTCAGCAAAGTATTAACTAAATAAGAATATAGCACAGTGTATTAAATAAAGCAGAGCAAGTCAATGTTGACAGGTGGGAAGCAGCAAATAGTTCTTAAGCAGAGAGTTTTAAAATAAGTGAGGTATCAAATAGGGAGCAATTCATCTTGGGATGTGTTCTTTCAATATATCAAATAATGAATGATAAGGAGGGAGATGTAAACACCAAGTTAATTAAATCCTTGGATGATATTGGACCAGGGAGGATAGTGTATGTCAGAGCAGATGGAATGAAATTTCTGAATCATCCGGCAAATTTTAGGAGATGGATGGAAGAAAAGGAAGATGAGTTGGAATAGGCAGAAATGTCAGACATTTCATCAAAGGAGAAATTGTTTAATAAGAACGACTGACATGGGGTAGGGAAAGTGTCGGGATCATACTTTATAACAGTTGTCTATGTGTATTGGAGTATGAAACCTGTTAGAATCATAGAATCATTAAGGTTGGAACAAAACCTCCAAGATTACCGAGTCCAACCCGTGACTGAACATTGCTAAATCAACTAAACCATTGCACTAAGTGCAAGGCCTTGTACAGTCCGTTTTTGAACACTTCCAGGAATCGTGACTCCACCACTTCCTCTGGGTAGCCAATTTCAATGCTTAACCACCCTTTCAGTGAAAAAATTCTTCCTCGTGTCTAGCCTGAACCTCCCGTGGCACATCCATGTCCTTTTGTTCTGTCACTGCTTGCCTGGGACAAGAGTCTGGCTGCACCCTCCTTTCAGGCAGTTGTAGAGAGTGATAAGGTCCCCCCTGAGCCTCCTTTTCTCCAGGCTAAACGCCCCCAGCTCCCTCAGCCACTCCTCATATGACTTACTCTCCAGACCCTTCACCAGTTTCATTACCCTTGTCTGTCTGGACTCACTCCAGCAGCTCAATGTCTTTTTTGAAATGAGGGACCCAAAACTGAAACACAGGATTTGAGGTGTAGCCTCAAGTAAACTTAAGCATTAAACTAATTAAACTTAAACTAAGCATCCCTTATCTCGTGGAGGGGAGTTCTGAGAATGTGTTGTTTTCTGATTTTACCAAAAGAACATTAACTGAGGACGTGAATGACATTCCGGAAATGACAGTGGATAAGCAGGAGGGAGATGGGATTAAGAGTGTGGATTTCTCCTCTGACTGATCAAAACTGTCATTTTAGGATAGATCTGAGGCACAGTCATGGGATCTGCATTTCACAATGACGATGAACATGATGGGGATCAGTTTTACTGGGTGTGGATGTGCAGGACACTGATTTTGTGCAAGAAGTCTCACGTGTCATGATTTGTTCTATAGAATGACAAGACCAGTCACAGACAGTGGTGTTTCTGTGTATATATGTAGATCAACTTCAAGGATCCTGGTCAATAGGAGCTGGTATTGAACCTAAAGGAGAGGCTCCTTTGGCTCAGGCCCTGACTCTGTGCTGTGATGCCCAGCCTCTGTTTTGTTAAGTGCATTTTAGTCACCTTACCCTGCAGCAGTGTCTCACACACAGTGGGTTGCAGACCTCAGGATGTTTATGAAAAGTGAGGGTGGGAAGGGTTAGAAAAAGAATTATGTATTTGCAGTAATTAAACACTAGTCCCTTATCTTTCTGCCTCTCACCAAGTCACTCATCTGTTTTGTTTGGGATCGCCTGTTCTCTGTAAGCTTCTTACATATAACTCATAGAGAAATGCTAAAAGGTAAGGCTCTGTTAATATGAGCACATAGAAAGGTAAGAGCTTGAAGGAGTTTAAAAATTCAAGGGCTAAAAATTTCTTTATTTTGAATAACCCAGTGTGGCTGTACAGAGGCATCTTTGTATGGCTAGAAAGGTAATAGGAATGACACTGCCACCTATGAATAATAATGTCATTATACAGGGCCTTGGCAGGACTGCAGCTGGAACACTGCAGACAATAGGCCATTCACTCTGAAAAACAGAACTGGAAATAAGAAGTTGGAGCATATACAGACAAAAACAAAGAAGAGGTCAAGATGGTCAGGACTGCATTGAGCTCATCTATGATGTAATGCAGTATATTTTATGGTAGATAAGCTTCTGCCAGTGAATCTATATGCAGACTCATCTATAGGCTTCTGTTGACTTCAGAAATTCCTTCTCCAAGTTGGGTGATCTCATCCTTAATCTGCCATTTTAGTGTATGTTTCACTCTACTGTTTGGCAGGTGTTCTTTCTTTACATTTTGGCCTTGCCAGTTTTCTGTATCCCCTTCCCGATAAGAGATTCTCTGCCTAAGGAAATGAACTTGTCTGACTACCACTGAACATCTGGAAGCCATCTGAAGTTGCATTATCACTGTCTTGCAGAGCTTTCTCTTCAACTGTCAGAGGAATATTTAGACAATTTCTTTCTAGGCTTTCTGGCAGCTAAATTCAAGCAAAGATACCTTACAGACCCCAAGCTAGTAATTACTTGCTCCATGAACCTACCCTGAAGGAAACTTACTCTTATAGGTACAATCACTGGCCTGTGTAGGATGTGAGGCTCATGGAGAACATCTTTCCCTAGAGGAAATGTAGCTGAGACATTTTTTTTAAAGAGAGTTTTCCAGATAAAAGATGGGCTCGTGACTGGACAAAGTCACTTTGTTTACCCAGTGAAAACAGTCAGTGGTGAGACATGGCAAATTTTTCAAGGGGATTCATTACATTTTAGATAGCATATTTGTGTTTAGGTTTAGCAGGTATTGAGGTAAACCTCAATAAAACTCCCATTTTTTTGCAGGAGTAACTACTTAATTCCAACTGCAGAATTTTTTGTGAGATTTGTCTTTCTTTTTTCTTCATATTCTCTTAATTTTGAATTCTTCATCTCTACTTAATCCAGTCCAAAGAGCCTGAGCAGGCTGACTTTGGGGAGAGCTGTGATATGCCTGTCCTTGTCTTCAGGTTGATCTGCTGCCAGCTGTGTCTGCCAGCACTTCAGTCAGCTGCTCCTCTCATACCCTTTTGTTTCTGCAGATACCTAGCTAGGATTTTAAATCCTGTACTTTGTCATCCTTGGGATTTGTCAGCAGAAGCCAACGTGTCTTTCCCCAGCTCTAAGATGTACTGGAGCTTGACTGGGACAGCCTCCTGGCTGTATGGATGTTTAACTAGAGTGGCCTTCTTTTTCCCCCAGCCCTACTCTATCCAAAGAAGTATTTTGTCCTTTGAAGTATAATATAGCTCTTGAGTATATTTGTAACTGCAAAGGAGCTGCCAGGGGTGGGAAATTCACATATGCATTGTCAGGCTTTCCTGGCTCCTAAACTCCCATGTTGTTCTCCTATTCTTACTTCAGTTGAAAATACCCAAACTCTGGCTGAGGGAACTGCATTAGGCTTCCAGTGCTGGTTAATATGTAATAATTAGAGATGTGAAAAACTTGAAAGAGCTTTGGAAATCTGCAGTGTGGTTGCATCAGTATGGAAGGGGGTTGGAGGTCTTTGGTGGTCTTGATCCCCACCCCCCTCCCCAGTCCAGGCCTCTTGACCTCACTCCTGCCCTTGTGCTGCACTGTGCTGTGCTCTTCTCCAGGAACCAGAACAAGGATGTTTATTCCAGGAGAGCGCTGCCCTTCTCCAGCCACATCCTGTTCTTTCTCACAGTGTCTTACTGCAAACAGTGCTTGTCTGTTCCTAACAACAATCATTGTTTGCCTCCACAGCTATCCATCCATCTGTTGCTGTTTGAGACATGAATGTTAGCCACCTTGCTTTTCAGGCTTCTACAGAAACTGATGCTGCAGGTATTTCTGCTGGTGTGGAGACATGGGATATCCTGTCTCAGTGGGTGTCATTTGCCAAGCAAGGAAGAGGGCTGATATTGGCACTACTTCTGTGCCATCTGTTAGATGGCATCACCAAAGGCAGCAGTATAGGCAACAGAAAGCTTCCTGTAAATATTGAAAGAGACCAAAGATCAAATACGGAAGTGGATTACTCTAAAGCAGAAATACAGTTTGCAGTGAGGTAAGCAGATAAATACTGTGTCAGTGAATGGGTTGTGGAGAAACTTGGCCAGCACATTCAACCTCATTGTGGTTGCTGGTCTGCAGCATTTTATCACTTAATGATCTAACAAATAAATTTCTAAAGGCAAGTTGCAATAGGTGGTGCAGTCATTGCAAATGCTCTTCTTTTTTTTTTTCTTGATTACCTCAGGCAAAATTGGTAGGACACCAGTTTATAAAGAGGCAAGGCACTTCACAAAATAGAAATTGCAGTTGCTAAGGACAAAGGTGTACAACTGGATTTCTTGTTATAATAAAATGAAATTGTTTTTCTTTAATCAAAGGAATACATTTTGAGAACATTTTGTAAAAATGACCTTAAAAAGACTGCCACGGAGAAGAATTAATGCAACAGTAATTAAGAATATTGACCCAAAAATTTGGTACAGAAAGTACATGTACTTTCAGAGAACAAAGTTGCCTCAGTTTATAATTATATTTGATTGTAGTTCTCATAATGGTTTTACAGACCTTTTTTAATGGAGTAAGTGAATGGTCTAAATTGTTGCTTCTCTCCTGTAATAGTCAGCAATGAAGAGTCAGAGATATGGGTTCTCCCTAAGTACTTCAGGCAATATTTAGATAATTTTATTCAGTTCTGGGGAAGACTAACCTGGTGTGAGAGGTTGATTTCAGATTGCTGTGGGAGTCATGAACAAGGAAGAGCCATGTTTACAAGGCTGTCCATCAGAGCTGCAAGTCTGTTCTGTGTTGCCATCAATGGTAGTTTGATCTCCATGCTTTTTTGAACTTCTCATTCATAATTAAAAGGTTCTTTTTCTCCTTTCCCCTCCTGCTCACTCCTCTATTACAAGTCCAGCTCCCAAGAGATAGCTGTACAACTTTTGCTGCTGTAGGGTTCCAGCCAGTGGAATCTTCTCGAGCCTGCCCTGTGTGTCATAGAAAACCATGTATCTCAGTTTGTGATTTACAGGAGGGGCATTATCCATGAAAATATGGGTGCCTGCTCAGCTGTTCCACTGCCTTACCCTTACCATCAGGCCTTCAGCATATTTCCTCTTGCTAAAGATGTTGTAGAGATGGAAATTCTTCTTTAGTTACCTCTGGGCCCTTGGGAGTATAATAAGCTGAAAAAAAAAATTCATTTTGCTTTGCTAGTCACAGAGAAATAAATGGAACTGAGATGTACTAAAACCGATGGTTCTTACAGAATTTTTTAAAAAATAATGATTTGGCATGTTTCTATAAGAAGAAAATTTGGTGCTAATTGATTCTATAGTTTTTTGAGCCATCCATGTTGTTATAATCAGATGTTTCACGAGCTGATCAAGGATCGACTTATGTAGAAAAGACAAGGAAACTTCTGCAAGCTCTGGTATGTACTGTAAGAATATGTTTGAAGTTGAAAGGAAAAAATGTGAATAATCAAACAGAAATTTAACTCAAGCAGTTTAAAAAGATCAGGAGAGGATGGCTGAAACCTGAATCAGAATCATAACCCTTTGCAATTTTGCACAAAACAGTATATAAATTTAATTGGACCCATTGGGTTTTTCAAGCTTATTTGTCTAAGAGGCTGCTGATTTCTTTAATGGAAACATCATCCTTCACAATGTCAGTAGAACACATGGGAATCTTTGATCACACATGCCAGATGTCGCATTTTGTGACACTTAAACCTTGAAAAGCTGTTGTAGTTTTGGAAATCCATAAAAATCAAGCATGGCATGCTTTGTTCACTAGTGCTTCTTCTGTAAAAGGCTGTTGGTACTGAAATGCTGTCAATAATCACAACCCCTCTGGAAAAATAGTGTCGGAGTGTAGACGTATAAATTGAGGCTTAAATAACGACATGAAGTATTGTATGTTCACTTCAAAAAAGAAAATGGCTGTCTTGATTTTTGCTGCAGAAAATATTTTAAAATCTTTGATCATAGTAAATGCAGCTTCTTCGAAAAATAAAAATCCTGAAGTTTGTTGTAGCTAGGCTTTTACTGAAAAATGTGTATTGAGCCTCGGACTCCAAAATGTTCTAGAACAGTGCAGTAGTCAGTTTTGCTTTCTTCAGGCCTACCATAGGAAAGATTGTCTCTGCTACAGGTTTCAGATTTGGATGCTTTCCAGCAATCCTTCTCTGGTCTCTGCTATGCGGGTGCCCTGAAGAAAGAGTCATGCATCAGGAAGCCATTCTGATAGACAGAGCCACACAGCAGAGAGACAAGCCAACTTAAACTGGAGAAACAGCAGACAGCAGATGGATACAATCAGACAGCAAAATTCAGGGAGACAGTACTGATCCAGAGCATGACTGAGCTACAGTGAGCACATCAGGAGCCAGTTTTTTTAGATATCAGAGAAAAGAGGGGTCTTAAGAAGGAATTTGAAGGGAGATAATGAAATAGCTCTGCAGATGTTTACAGAGATTCCCTCCCAGGCATGAAGGGAAATGTGGGAGGAACATGGAGGCACTTGTTTGAATATTTGTCATGTGGGGGTGGAAGCTGATATTGTGGGTTATCAGAGAGAGGTAATTGCATCTCTCTGGTGCAGCAGAGTTAGAGCAGCAGAAGAACATAAGGAAACTCCTTCAGCCATCAGACAGTTGGTTCCTTGGAGTTCTCAGGCTGAATCCATCAGTTCTGAGCTGTGCTTTTGGTAGGACAAGTAAAAGCATGGGAGAAGAAGCATGGGAGAAGGATTGTTTAGTTGATTTTATTATGGTTTTGGAGAATGTCAGTGATGTTTTTATAAGGAATCAGGGAAGGGGTTCAGCTCCGTTAGCTGTATTGATTGTGTGTCATGACTGTATCAAGAACTTAGTGTTCTCACACAAAGATACCTACATGTGGATCTCTGTAAGAACTGAATTCCAAGGATATAAAATCTCATGCTGCTGGTTTAAATCCTTACTCAGTTGACACTGGTAAGAGCTTTGCCACAAACTTCAGTCAGACTAGGATTTCACTTTTTGTGCTCTGTGCAGTACTTTGTATCTAAGCATTTTGTTCAGCTTGCAGATGATGATACTGCTTTAATTAAAATTTCCTATAAGCTCTTGAATTAGCTCCCCTATCCATCTGTCATTCCACTGATATCCCAGATAATGTTTTACAGTGATGCCTTAGGTTTTAACTTTTATATTTTTCAAATCCTGTACTGTCTAGTGTGTAACTCTGAAGTTTTGTGTGGCCTGTTAGCTGCTGCTCTCTCATGCTGGTTAGACATATCAATCCCTCTATACGTTTGCTCTTGTAGGACACTTTGATTGTCCCAGGCCCCAAAATGTGTAAACTAAAAGCCTCTGAAGAGGAGGGGCAAACTTGGGGTAATTACATCATTAATTGAAGCTATAATTGGAGAATTAACCCTGATTTGCAAATGGACCAGACTTATAAAAGTGTGAAGACCCATGACCCGGGGTCCACCTTGGGTGGAGCCTTTGGACTGCCCTGGGTGTGCCTTTGAAGGCCCTTCAAATAAATACCTACTTTTATTCTCTTACTTTTGTCTAGCCTCTGTTTTCAGGTAGCCGCTTCAAGGCATCAACAGTAGCTCCCAGAGAGCCTGGAAAAAAAAAAGTTATATCATTTACTGTTGGGTAGTGAAGTACAATGCAAGCACTAAACTCTTCTGAGGGCTCCTACACCTGGAAGTAAAGCATGGCACTGAGAGCCAAGTGCAAGAGGTGCGAGCAGGTATCTCCACAGATCACTGTGCAGTGCCTTATGGAAGATAAGGAATTGCATCTCAGAAGGAGTACAGCTGTCTGTGTCCCTGAGAGAGTGTCCCTTGGTTTAGGGACAGTGTCCCATGTCAGTGCAGTGGCGTTGCCCAGCACTGGAACAAGCTGGTTTAGTGCTTGTTCGGCTATTTTGGTACCACTGCGCTGTAGAATGGGAGTGTGCTTTAAATAGAAAATATCTATAAGATGCTTTTTAATAGTATCCTCTGCTATTTTTTGTGATGTATTCTATTTTGAAGAGCTTTTTTTTTTCTCTTTCTGAGCTAAGAAATTTTCCCAGAATAATAAGAAAGAGCACTCCTAAGACTGGAAGTGAATACAGTGAAAAGAACAACTCGTTATTTGAATAAGTTTGCCTGAAGGGGCAATTTCTAAACTTTCAGTAAAATTCCATTCCTTTCCTTCATGTTAATTAAATGAAAGCTGTGGGGATACGAGAGCCTAGCATGGTAGTGTGATATATCTGGGCCACAGCTCAAGAAACAAAAAGTCATTTTACCCCCCTTGGCTTTTTATTGAGTGCTGTGATATTTCATTTTCAATAATGAGCTGCTTTTATGCAAAAGTTTTTGGTCCTACCAAATGAAAGGAGGAACATGTTGACAGGAAACTAAAATTGCATAATCTCTGCAGAAGTCTGTGACTGAATCACTCCTCTGTTCAACCCTGTGCCATTTGATATGGCATCAGGAGGTTTCTTGCTTCCTCTGACTTAAATAAGAAAAGGATACATGACCACTGCCATTAAGGCATCAGGACCACATTTGTCTCAGTTATAAATTATCCCCATAGTAAATGGGTATTAAATAGTGCATGTTTATGACCTCCAGAAAAATCTTTTAGAGAGATTGTGTTATCCTTGGAATCAGTCAGGCAGTCTGGTGGAGTGGGTTAACACAGTAGCAATATTTCTCCAGGTTTTCCCCCATTTCTCTTTTTCACACTTGGAAGCAGTGACTTCTGGCTGCTTTGTGCTGGACCACATGCAGACACAGCATGCAGACACAGCTCTTGGCTTCTCTGACTTCATCTGCTGTCCAAGCAACTGCTCCTCACTCCCTCAGAGGAAGATGTACTGGGCAAATAGAAATGTTTTGCAGGCCAGATGGGGCTAATGGACCACAAACTAGAGCATTCTGATCAACATGCATATTTAATTGCAGGTTGTTTTCTTGAATTTCTGGCATGCACTGTGCTTGACTGGTTTCTGGTGACCAGATCTAGTTTTGCATTTTTCCTCTCCTGATCATGTCAGTGTTATTCAGAGGCACTCAGACTTTCCAGGAATTGTTTAATCCTTTCTGAGATCAGGCATACATACTTCAGGTAGTCCTCAAGTAGTGCAGTTGTGTTAAGTGGCACCCCTACAGTATATAACTGGTGTCACATCAATATGGTAATTTCTGGGAAAATGTGCTTTGATTGTTTTCGTTTCATTTGCTTGTGTTTTTCACTCAAAATCTTGCCTTTAAGTTTGTGTATCCAAAGGAAAGCTAGTGCAGCTTGTCCAAAATGTAAGGAATTTCCCTCAGGCCTGTGTTTTTGCCCTTCATACCTTTAGGAGCAATTCTCTAGATTTCACCAGCTACTTGGGGGCTCATTAGGGTAACATGCATAAAAGGTATGCCAGGAATTACAGAGTTGATGGTCTTTCTTATCCAATTTTTTTGATTTTTTTCTTTTTTATATACTCATCCTAAAATTAGATCTCTGTTACATCTGTTACATAATCATCTGAGACCCATAATATTTGTGGACTTCTTTCAGAATATCCCTTGGACCAGATTTACACCAGCAAGGGTTACAACCTGCTTCTCAGCATTTTCCCTGTTGCTTATTTAAACAAGAGATGCTCCTTTACCTGCTCATACAAATGACAGTGCAACTTTTAGATGTCCTGAAGCAGCTGCTGCTGCACTCTGCACTAGCAGTGGCATAATTTCATTAGTGGAAAATAAACCCTTGTTAAGTAAATGTGGTATAAAGTGTTATGTAAGAGGAAACATTTAATGAGCAGATACTTAAAGTTCTGTTTATATTGTATGCACACAGCCTGTTAAGTTTTTCTTGGCCCCATTGTGTAAAAGAATATGTCTGTCCTAAGTAAGGAGTGAATTTGTTTTTCTAATAATCTCATCATGCTGGAACTAACATACCTGACATGGCAAAGTTTTGAGATTCTCCAAGAGCACGTATTTAGAATACCGTAGAGACTATATATACAGAAATAAGAGTAAGCATATTTAGGTTGAAGATGGCTTAGTTATATAACCTGGTTGCTTAAAAACATTTCTGATGCCTTCCAATGATGTCTGTGGCTGGGCCAGTGTCTTCTCCCTTTCCCTCCAGGTAGGACACCACGAAAGAGTTTGTAGGACAGGATGTAATTAAGGATCAGCCTTCAGATCCATCAAAAAGATGGCAGTTATCTGTGTTCAGTTAAGACACCATAGAAGAAGGAGGCTAACATATGAGGCATCAAGATATCAACAATAGCAGAGGTCTGGAAAATTTTCCTAAAAAGGGCCATAATGGCCAAAAGACACCCAGACGAGATGTTGTCTTGACTGGTAAGATGATGCCAAGGGTCAGACCTCAAAACTGAAATAAATGAGATCAGACTGAGAACTTAAGGTATGGCTAAAATCCAGCCCTCCAAAGGAGTTAATCAGATGAGATTTGGAAGACTTTGCCTGGGTAAAGGGATGCCTTCTCTGCCTTTAATTCTCTGGCTGTTTTTATACAGGAGAAGCCTATGCCCTTTCACTGGATATGGAGTGTGTGCAGCTCAGTTGTGCAAAAGTACCAGTGTGTGTGTGTGTGTGTGTGTGTGTGTGTGCGTGTATGAAACCAGTGTGTGTTGGACCTTTTTAGTGGACTTAGGGCAAAGCTTGCTCTCGGTCAGCAGACCTGTAGGCAAGTGTGTCTGCTGAGCTGCTGAACACGGTGCTGGTCCCACCACACTTTGCTGTGTTCACCAGTTACCTAAAATGTGCTGATCTGGTGAGTCACCCCTACACAGGGCAGGCCTTGAGTGAATGTCCAGGTCAAGTTCTCTTTATAGCAGTTTCTAAAGATGCATCTGTAACCAAGCTGTGATACGCAGTTGCTTTTCCAGAGGTAGAATAGAGTGTATGAAATCTTACAGCCCATAAATTTTGAGCTGTCTATGGGTGACCTTGCTCAGATTGTCAGCAGTGTAGGAAAGATCTTGTAGGAGGTCAAACTTTTGAAAATACCTGAAACTGATTTTTAAATTATAGTCAATGATTTGACTATAGATTTTTAAATTATAGTCCGATAGTATCTGAAGTATTAAAAATAGGTTGGAAATGGGACACAGTCTCCTAAATAATCTTTAAAATTAAGCAGACAAAATGGTTATAATATTGAGAGGTATGAGTCAAAGGGGAACAACTCAGTGATTTTTCTCCCTCTTCAGAAAACCTGTATAAGACAAACCTCCTAGGCAGGCCTAGCTAAATTATTTTCTTTCCTACATATGGCTCACCAAGTTGTTGTTTCTAGTGCAGCCCTTTCTTTGCCTTCTAACACCAGACAAAATAGGAAGCCATAATCTAGTCACCTCTACATTTTCAATTAAAAAGCAGCTTGTCTCATCATGGAACGTGCCAAGAGATTTTAGATAACAGTTTTTCTTACCACTATCTGTACATGCATTCCTGTCCATGTAAAGCTATCCAGGAAAAAGATTTTCACATTCTGTATCCCAAGACTAATAAAAATGTAAAAGAAATTCTTTGTAGGTTTTTAATTCTAGCTTGCTTTTCTTTCTCTGATCTTAACAGTTTCCTCTAAAAGTGTCCTTTTTGCTCTTTATGCAGACTCTATGTGGATGGGCCTTTTGGAAGTCCCTTTGAGGAATCCCTGAACTACGAGGTCAGCCTCTGCGTGGCTGGAGGTATTGGAGTTACACCATTTGCATCCATACTCAACACACTGCTGTAAGTGAGCTTAAGCCTTTAAAGCCATTTTGCCCAAATTTACAGCAACAGTGCATGCCAGAAAGCCTTTGAGGGTCTTAGAAAACTCCCACTGGCATAAGCAAATGGCTCTTTGAAAAGATGTAGAGGACTGGGATGTCCCTGAAGGGCATGAATCCTCATACCAGCTGCGTAACCCAAAGAGTTGTGGCAGAGACGTGCCAGTGATGCACCTGCATGGGGACAGTGTCACCAGCCTTTGTGTCCTGCCACCAGCCTAGCCTGTGATTAATGCAGTCACAGCACTTCAGCAAGACTTGTTCCCTTAGTCCCAGCCTAGATGAGGCTGTGTACTATAAGTTTTTGGGAGTCAGACAATTGTGACAATCTTTCTGTTGGAAAAGCAGGGCCAGCTTTCCTGACTTTTGTAAATGTCTAAGATTGAGGTTTTAATAGGAAGGGATGAATCTGAATTCAGGTAGCATGCAGATTAACTCCATTTGAAAAGTTTAAATTTTAGGCATGCATTTTTCTATTTTTCTCTTCTTGTTTCTCTCTCTCTTCTCAAATTTTATTTTAATGTATAGCCTTTCACGTTCTGTGCAGATTAAACCCACCTCTTGTTTTTTTGTCACAGCATGGTTCCTACCAAATCTTATGCTGGTGAAATAGGCTTGTTTTTATGATTGGTATTGATTTTTTTTATTTTTTATTTGCTAGAGTTACTGGTTAAGACCTCCAGTCACAGATTAGGCATCTCTGTTTCAAAGGCCCAGTGTAAACAGCAGTCAAAGCAGCAAACCTTCCCTGAGAGGCTAACTGGCTTTGGGGGGCTTTACAATGCACAATTAAAGCATTTCTTCCAAGATGAACATACCAATGGTCAGCTCTGACTCCAAAGTGAAGTTGAAAGTGTGGAATTTAGATGCTGTACACATTCTTCTGTCCTTAACCTGGGCTGGACCTGACAGTGCTAAGTGCTGCTGAAAGTTATTAGCCTCCTGTGTCTTGTAGTGCTGCAGCCCCCAAAGACCATCTTGGGCTCCCTCATTTTCTTTTCTTGAGAGCGTATGGATCATCCTCTCAAAACCAGGGTACATTTTTGCTGAAAGCCTGGGGCTCAGGTGGATGAAATGACTGTTTTCCTTGTGATGGATTATCCCTGATAGCGTTCAGCAAAAATGTCACAGAACACAAAGGTGGGCCAGCAGCAGGTAATTAGATGTTCTCCTTCACCAGTGTGTTATCAGAGGCTGCAGGAATTTGCACAGACACTGCAAGTGTCAAAAGGATTTTGCAATGTCCATTTATCTGCATAAAGCCATAAATTGACTTCCAAGGAGCTAATTCCATAACCTGCCTTTGTAGCCACTCCTCCCCTTGTGCACAGTACAATATACAGGGGAATCATTCTGGGGAAAAAAAGCAGTCTTAGTCTGCTTCCCTCCTCAGTATTTAAACATCAGCAAGGCACTGGTTTAGTGGATTATCTGCCTGTGTCTTCTGCCCTGGCTTGGAAGCAGATATTGGCAGATATGAACATGCAAACTGGTTCATGATGCCAGCGCTGCAGAGCAGCCTGGCCAATCCTGTTGTGTCAAGGTCACACAGCTCTAGGAGAGATCCACAGCCTGTCCTTGAAATCTTGTTTCCTGCTCCGTTGTTTTCCTGTTACATGTACATAATTTGATTCATGCCCCTGCCCTTCCCTCCACTTAGCTGTTGAACCCTATGCCCGATTTTAAGATATTATAGTATACTTTAAGGAAAGCTAGAGGCTTTTATGCACAAGAGTCTCTAAATAGTGGCTGTTATGGGCAATGTAACACAAAAATATGCAAGAAGTGTTATGCACATGTGATCGTAATGGGGGATTGCACCTCTACTGCACAATTACATCCTGCTGGAGGTAGACTCAGGCATATATGTCTGGGGTGCTATTTTAAATCTATGCTGGACTTGTTTAATGATGTTTGCAGTCCAGCCTTTTTGTCTGGCTGCAGTGTTTCATCACCAAGAGTGGTGTTTTGTTACTGAACTGGGGCATTTCAATGCAAAATGCCTTGCATTTTTATCTTCTTTTATCCCTTTTTATGATGAAAGGCACTTATTTTCTTTGCTACTGCTATAGGTCTCTTGTCACATCTGACCAGATTGTGACCCTTCCTAAGGGCTTGTCTTAGTCTAGGCAGTCAGAAAGAGATGGAGAAAATCCTGTTTGGCAGGTCAGCAGTATACAAACAAAAAACTTAAAATCAGGACTTGAAGGACACTGACTCCCCAGTCTGAAAGCACTTTTTTTACTTTCTCTGGGGAGTTTATGTGAAAGGCGAGTTCTCAGTTCTACATGCTGCTGAGGTGCTGCTGCTGTGTCCATCCTTGCTCCTCAGGGCAGGGGTGTGGAGAGGCAAGACACTGGTTGGAGCCATCACTTATATAGATCTATTATCCCTATACCCTTGCTGGATTTGCCAGCAGCTCTAGAGTTTGGGAAAATGCACAGTGGGTATGGTGAGATGTATCCTGAAACTTTTCCGCCAGGCTTGGTTCCTAGGATTGGCGTTTGCACAGGTTTCAAATATCATGCTTTCTCTATCTGAAAATTATATTAGTAGGAAAAGGAGGAAACTGTGCACTGACCATTTCAGTGACCAGAACAACAAAAGACAGTGTTGGCTAACTAAGAAAATGCTTCTTGAATACTTGTGCTTTTTTTTGAACTCATTATTCATCAGGATATTTTTTATTTCTATTTTCTTCCCCAGTTCATTCAAAGCCTTCCTTTTGCTTATTTGTGTTTTAATTGAATTAGAAATCTGACACGAGAGTCCTGTTTTTCTAAATGCAATGCCAAAATCTGCCCATGGCTGCACTTTACCCACCAGCATTTTCTGAGGTCTGTAATATATCACACAGTACCCTAACACAATGGAGCTCTGATTGGATTTGGTCTTTGTGATTTCGCTAGTATTAATTATAATCAACCAGATCCTTTCACATATAAAAGCAGAATTAAGACCTGACATTATTGCATTTGTCAATATTTTCCACTTACAGGCCGCTTTATAAACCTAATAAAGCATTGACATAATACACTTGAACTTAGAATGTCTCCTTTGCTTTGAAATAAAACTTTGATGATGATGCATGAACCCATATTTGCTCTCCAAATCATCTGTATAGCTGACAGCTTCCTAGTGTGGAAGCAGTATCTGTGATGGCTGTTAGCTCTGTGCTAGGGATTTAATATTCTCAGATTCATCCAAATAGGCTATGTTGGTCAATTCAGTGTCTGATGTATGATAACTTGAAGAGCAACTTAGCAGTTAGCTTCTAATGGAAATTCATGTTTCCATTAATGAATATAAAGCATCATAATTAATGTTTCCCTTTTAAATTATAATTTTGAACTACCCACATGTTTTATTTTCAAGTGATGGCTGGAAATGCTACAAGCTCAGAAGACTCTACTTCATTTGGGTGTGCAGGGACATTGAGTCTTTCCGCTGGTTTGCAGATCTGCTCTGTACGTTGCATAACAAGGTAATGGGTGTTGTTTGCGGGGATCCTGACAACTTAAATGTGAGGTATGCTCACACCACACACCTGGCATTCTACAGAGAATGGCAGCCCTGCTCAAAACAAATGAGTTCTAGCCGTAGCTTGGGCTGCCTGATCCAGGCTTCATTTATTCTTGGAGCTGCACAAACCAGTTTCGGTATCCATCACCAACCTTTCATTGCAGCCTTGCCAGGTTCCAGTAGCCTGGACACTTACCTGTGTCCAGACTACTTTATGAGATGGAAGGAACAGCACGTGCAGTCTGGGAAGTCTTGAGTAGCCTTTAGTCATCTGGCTAGTAGACAGATTGGGAAGGGAGTGGGATTTACAATTCCAAGTGTATTTTAAGAGATGTGTAGCTTCCTAAAATAATATTTTTTGCACAGCATGATGTGCATCATTCACAAAGGGGTGCTATGCAAGCATATCCTCTTCATTAAAAAGCTTACTTCACTAATTCTGAAACCCATATCCCTCAGCATAGTAGGCACAAGTGACTTCACACTTACATTAAAAAAAAGAGTATTATTTCACTAGCTGTTTTTATCATCCTCCCAGCTTTGGCAGGAGAATCGGCCAGACTATATAAATATCCAGCTGTACCTCAGTCAAACAGATGGAATACAGGTACGTGGCCAAATGTTGTTTGTAAACTAAACTAGACCTTGGAGTAATAGGCGATGCAAACTGTCAGTCAGAGGTAGAAGGGGATTACTGCAGATGGTAAAAACAGGAGGTGTGGCCTCGAGCTCGGGTGACTGATTCATTAATAGAGCAAAAGAGCCAGTTTGTCCCCACAGCATTAAGAGACTAGTGCAGTACCCTTAGCTTGATTAGGTGTGGGCAGAAATCCATATCTTCTTTTTCTAGGAACGAGGTCCTTCCAGGCCAGGCCACAGACCAGACAGTTGGCCGTGTTTGATGGGAAATCTGCATTGCTTCTGGGCTAAGAACCAAACCAGAATAGTTCTAGGAACTTGCAGTCTCAAATCTTCTTTTCCCATATATATTTTGAAAGAATCTAGTTATTTTTAAAAGCTTTTTATTTCATTGTCTCATAAATAGATGAAAGGTAGAAATTACTTGATATGTAAGACTGGAAATTATACTGAACTGTCAATTGTCATGTATTGCCAACACCAAGGCTGGGCTAATTCCCCAACTCTTGGCATCTCCTTTAACTATTTATGCTTGCAATCTTCATTTTACATTATTTAGCTCATAAGCCTAGGTACAAGTCTTTACTGTGCCTGTCAGGAAGCTTTCCGTTGACTACAAGGGGACCCAGAGCCAAGCCTAACAATTGCTGCAAAACATGAAATGCTGTGAGAAACCATGCCCAAAGGATTTGGATCTGCCTGGTATCAGGTGGAGATAGCATAAGATTCACAGCTGTGGTAGGAATACAATCTCGTGGTTTAAATGGTGTGATAGCTACAGTAGTTATGACTATGACAAATGTAAAGTCTGGACAACATATGTTGATTGAAATTGAGTGCTTGAAAATACCTAATTGATGAACCTGGTATGTAACTGTTGCATTAAAATTAAAACTTGAAGCAGGACTGCAATGCAATGAGACAGTGAAAGTGAAGTAATAGCCAATTCAAAGGGAGTTTTCTGATACTATATAGCATATTAATACTGCACAGTGATGCTAATCAAGCAGCTGCTGAATTTATTTAAGTCAGCTTTTTGGTTGAAGTCTTTGTTTAAAGTCACTTTTTTTGGGAGGGCTATTGAACAAAACTGCCAAGGACCATAATGCTCATTATTGCTCAAGGAGGAGCGAGGTCTCCATGGCCACACAGGGGATGTGTTCACTGATGGTAGTCCAAAGTGCTGAGTGCTGCCAAAATTAGGGCAGTTGCACTTCATGCTCCCTTTGTGCCTCAGCCCTTGTGCCTGTGTGGTAAGAGCCCACCCTGCAGCAAATGCCTCTTGTCTAAAAAAGCCCAGAGGAGGATGAGTTGGCCAGGACTATGTTTGCATTGGTATGAGGAATGTTTCAGGTTGTTCAGCAATGGAGGGAATGTGGGAGCCTGGATAACCTGTAATCCTCTGCCTGCTGCTGTTGCATTAGGACAGCAAACCCAGGGTTGTGCCCTGCAGTGGGAGGGCATTTCACCTTATCAAAATGCTAGTGAGTTAGCATTCTGGAACGGATTGGGTTCCATCTGGGGAGCAGTTTTGGCTGCTTTCTGCTGTCACAGCAGCTCTAAACAGCTGGGAAACTACTCTCAGGGAGAAAAGTAAGATTTCCCTTGTTACTTTTTCAGACCTAGTCATCTTAATAGTTACTTGTACAAAGTTTAAAAAAAAAAACCAAACTTCAGACAGAAATATGATTTTTGCATCAACAGCATTTCTTCCAGCTTAGCATTAAAAGCCAGTGTGGGAATGAGCAAAAGGAGCATGATTATTGTTTTATGGCTTAAATAAATTAGTTTAAAAGTAATGTGGAAATTAATGAGCAGCTGCATGAGGAACAATGTATAATGAACACCAAGGAGAGCCATTGAAAATGTACTGAGCAGAGGTATTGGTGCATAAAATGGCTGCAGTTCTCTTCACAACGGTTTGGTACTTGTGCTCAGGTTTTACACCTCAGCACTCTGGCAAGTCAGCCAGTAGCAGAAATGGGAGCCCTGGGTGATATGAGGCAATTTGCAAATCAGGCAGAATGGAGTTTTTTGTCTCTTGCAGAAAATAATTGGTGAAAAATATCAAGCTTTAAACTCCAGGCTTTTGATTGGACGACCCCGGTGGAAGCTCCTGTTCGAAGACATAGCAAAGTGCAATAGGAGGTAAGTGCTTGTCCACTTGAAGGATGCCACAGTTTGATGGCTGGGGATATCTGTTTCTAGCTATGCTTGTATGAAATAGTTCTGGGGTTTATCTTGCTGGGAGATAACCTATACAAACTGAAACACTTTTTTTTTTTACGCTCAGAGCAGTTCAGCTTTTCACGCAGGTGAGATGTTCACTGGCCCAGAAAATAAAAGTAGGAGATTTCCATCTCACTGCACAGTGATTGCATGTGTTCTTGTCCATGGCAATATCTTGATTTCAACATATACTGGTTTTATATATAAAGCTACATTTTTTAAAATTGTTGATTCATGATTTATAATGCTACTTTACAAACAGAATTCACAAGGAAGAATTTGAATTACCTGTATTGTTTTTATTCTGAAGATTTAATGATTTTGGGTATTTCTGGCTATTTTTTCTTTTCTGTTAAGACCTGGCAATGCCTTTTTACTGTGCTAGGAAAGCATATTATGGTCTGGAACAAGACGAGTGTAAACCAGAGAAGACTATGGAATGTGATTGTCCACATCCAACTCTGTTGGTTGAGTATTTTACCCCCCACTGGCATTTTATTGCCTCCGAAGGTGATCTGGAAGAAGGGAGTGTGTGAATCTTCCCTAGTCCACTTCTGGCAGTGGTGTGGGAGCAAACCCCCCTGAGTAGCTGTTTGCAGTAATCTGGGTGCATCAGGCTGAGAGGTGCTCTGCAGAGCTTTCCCTCGAGAGTTTTTTGTCCTCTCTTGCACTTGTAAAGTGAAATCTGCCCATGGCTTGTTCACTCTTCTCTTCTGAAGCCAGAAATGACGTGGGGACACTGAGCCCTGGCTCTTGAGAAATCCTGAGTGCCAAGTGTATCACTGTGTTCAGTGTGAGCTGCCGACAGTACTTGTCTTGGATTCAGGTCATAGAGGATGTTGTGAGCAGGATGCCCCAAAGGCTGCTACATCTCTAGCAGTATTTTCACACTTAGAGAAGGGGTTTAGAGTAAAGAACCATGGGAAAGAAAGGTTCAGAGAAAGAAAGAAAGAGGGTTCAGAGAACCAAGCTGACTCTGTGGGCTCAAAGATCTCTGCATAGAGGACTGTTGACCTTTTATGCTCCTTTCTAATGTCCTTTTTTGTCTAACTATGTGAGTGCAGTTTTAAAAGATGAAAATTATGAGATTCCTGCCACTTCAAGAATGTGAGACCACATAATACAGATGAAGTCATTAGTAGGAGTAGTTATACTTTTTTTTCTTTTTTGCTTTCCATTGCGTTACTCCTAATTAGACTTCAAGTACAATTTCCTCTTTTTCACGTCAGACCTTTAAATTGGGCCACCATTTTTCAAGCAAGGTGTCTTTTAATACCTAAATAATGTTCTGACTCTTTTCATTACCTTGCTAAAATGTAGGCTTTGTCACTCTTTGTCATCTCTTTATCAAGGTTTATATAGGTCTGTACCTATAGTTGTAGTTACCTGTAGCAATGCACAGTAGCCTTTAACAACATCAGCCATCCTGCAGAAATTTACCTTTTGCAGGTAATTATTCTCTGTATTTCCTTGGATGAGATGGGAACTTCAGTTTTTCCCTCTAGTCCAATTTCCAGGTCTGCTACTAGCTTTATTTCAGTTCTTATTTCTCTGTTACTTTCCACTTAAGCTGCTATACAGAGACCAAAAATCCAAACTAAAGCAAAACAGGTCAATCAAGTTGTTTCCAACATCTAGTGCCAGTGTTCAGGCTTTCACATTTGCAATCATCCCCTTGGGCTTGTTTATGGGCAGCCAAGATATTTTCCAGTTTTTATCTTGTGATTTTAGGAAAAGCTGCATATAAATAAACAGGCAGCTGGCAAAGCTCTCACTGTGTAGCTGTCTGATTGCTGTGTGCTTTGTGAATTGTTGCTGTTGTTGCTGTTTGGGTCCCAAATAAGCAAAGTGCATTTGTAAGTGTCTGAGCTTTGCCAGACCTTCAGAGTGTGACGTGGGACAACCCAGCATCAGGTTCCTGATCCTTTTTTGTTCTGGAAAAGAGGAGCAGACGTATGCCATCTACTGTTCATATTTTATGTGACACCTGCAGACCCAGCAATCTGCATTGGAGCAGTTACATAATAAGTTACTGGTCTTTTCTTTTTCCATGCTTTTTGTGGGGAATGGAGCAGCAGCCTTGTTCCTGTTCAGTTGTGTTCTGGATGGAAAGCTTGCACCATGCTCAGTTGGCTTAGGTCAAATGGGCATGTGGTTTTTTTCCAGGTAGAGAATGACCTAGAAAAAGACATGAATATCTGTAGGAGAAAAAGGCATAGAGCACTATGATACATTTCTCATGTCCTGTAAAGGAGAAACCTCTCTCTAGGAATGAATGTAGGATTTAAAACAGGAACATTTCAAGTCCTGACTCTGTCCTCTCAATGTAGCAAAGTATTTCACCTCTCTCAACTCCTACTGTTCATAAAATGGATGTAAGAATATGTGCCGACCTATTCATCCCATAGGAACACTGAGGAGTTATTTGCTTACTGCTGAGAATGAATAAATCCTTTACTGAAGTTTATAATTATTACAAAGAATGGCCTATAACATTGTTTCCTTTACTGCAAACATGTTAATGGAATTAATGAAGATTTTCAGACATAGGTTTATGCAGCTGCCTGTTTTCATCTTAACCACAAAGTGAGCCTTTGTCCCAAAAAAGTGATAAACAATTAAAGCCCATCAGCTCAGGGCAGGAATGTGCTGCTCCATATAATAGCTTCCCTCAGCCACCTTCCTGCTTGTGTTCCAGCACCCAGGCAGGAGCTGGGAGAGGCAGGGAGGGAGGCATCTGCAGGCAGGGACACAGGGGAGGAAGGTAGATGGTGAGTGTCCAGACTAGGTGCTGATGGTGGGTATCCTGGGAAGGAAGTCTGAGAGCCTTTGGCTCACTGCACAGAACAGTGACTCAGCTGAGTTTCAGGAGACTTTCTTAGCCATGGGTCTCTTGTCTGACTTCAGGCAAATCATTTAACCTTTCTGCAATTCTGATTACAGCCAAAAATTTTGCATACTTTGTAAGGATGTTGCTGGGTTAGGAATATGTTGGCAGTATGTGCTGCTTAGACATGTATTTACTTTGTTGGCTATTTATATGTAGTGAAAGGGAGAGGGGCAGCTGAACTCTTGGGGGTTTATTTTATCAGTTCACTGTACTAATTAGACTAAAGAAAAAGAAAAACAAAAAAACCCAACAACAACACTAATTCTTTCAATTTAATACACAGTGGAACACAGAGTCTTTCTGGCAGCTCATGAATCCTTTTTCTCCAGTGTGCACAGATTAGAGGGAGTTCAGAGTCTGCAAGTGCTGAGGAATCTTATTTGAGAGCAACAAGCAGCAGCGCTCTCATTATTGCTGCAAATTCAGCCACCAGCACAACACCCCTTGCGTTGTACTGCCAGGACAGGAAAGCTTAATAGATAAACATAATGGTGAGAAAAATGTGGTTTATGATTTAACCATGGATTGATATGAGAGATGATGTCATTGCAGTAGGCAATTAAAATCAGCATTGTAAGGTGCCTGCACAAGGACACCACTGCAGTTACCTGCATAACTTTGTGATGCTTTTTGATGTTTGAGTGCTCAGTTGTACCATGCCAGTGTTGCTGTGCACTGGTGCAGCGTGCACTGCCATGCTATGCCAGCAGCTGCCTGACACCAGACATGTTCACCTGGCAGTATGCAGCAATGATTTCTCCTTCTGTTAGTTCCCTCCTCTCATCAAACACATGCACAGGGAGCTTTAAACTGAGTTTGATTATCTTGCATGTGCTAAAATATTGTACATTAAGTAGTTACTGGATAAAATACTGAAAGAGTCCAAGAAGCAGTGTCTGGAACCCAAATCTAGAGTGCTCTAGATCACAATGGTTAGAGCCATGTTGCCTCTTGTATGCTTTTTCTTCATCCTAGTAAATCTTCAAGATCTTTTTCTGTAGTGGCACAATTTCAGCAGGAAGAGGAGGATTTTTTTTCATGATACAGAAAAGGCAGCATTGCATTGTCTTTCCCTGCTCCTTCCTTTCCCTCTCCTCATCTTTCAAAAAAAAAAAAGGGAAGTGGTGACTATCGTGAATGGTTCAGTCCTGCTGCGGTAGATGTGCTTTGTTCTGATGTTGGCTACAGTTCTGAGCCCTCAGATGTTGTATGACTGTGAGTCTAACTTACAGCCTATTTTTAAGGTGACCAGAGAGCAAAGAGCTGTTGTCAGTAGAGTGGTGTGAAAAGGTCAGATTAACTAATGAACCTAGGCCGAGAGCTGTGGGTGGTGAACAAGGATCATACTCTGTGTTTGACTTTTCACAACATTTCCCAGTATAGATGTTGAATAAAAAAACTGCATGCTAATGTGAAAGTAAAGCAGAAAAATTACTCTGTTGCTGCTAGAAATAATCATGGGTTAGTAGTGCTCTGTTTTCATTAGTGTAACGAATCACTGTTAGTGATTAGATCTGCTTGTGTAATTCATGAGTTACACTAAGGAAGTCTTTACAGTGAGACACATTTTTAACAAAAAAGTGATTCATCATGGAAAAAAATTAGAGTGGAAAATAGTGATATTTCATCATTTGGTATCTTGAGATTAAGATGAAGCACTTCTTCCTTAGAGTTGTCTTAGTCACATAAATAATAGGGTTTGTTGTAGGGAAACTTGGGAGAGATATGGTGGCTTCAGTAACACTAACCGCATCATCTAGTGAACTGTTCTCACCTTAAAATCTATACATAGTTGGCTTATGTATAATACCATGAGGCCAGAATCCACTTCTGTCTATTATTGGAAGGTACTGTTTATTCACAATGTCATAACTTCCCCCTCCCCTCTTTCTTTTTTTTTTTTTTTAACAGGAAGACCATTGGAGTTTTCTGTTGTGGACCAAACAAAATCTCTAAGATACTTCATAAACTGAGCAACAGCAGCAACTCTTATGGGACAAGGTTTGAGTACAATAAAGAATCCTTCAGCTGAAAGTCTGTTGGACTAGCAAGACTCTCTAGAAGATAAAAGTGCAATTTTTTGTTTGTACAATATAAAAGTTCAGCTGTGGTTTAAACAGACAGAAATGTACCAAAGAATAGCACAAATGTTTTTATTTATGATTATTTAATACTGATGGATGCAGCAGTATACCAACAAATAATCAGCGCTTTTACTCAAATGTAAATGCTCACACAATATTTGTGGTGGTAGTGATTTTTTGGATTTGTTTCTGTTACTTAAAAAGTACAGAAGCTGGGGAGACACACAATTGCTTTAAAAGCTGGTGGAAGAAGAATCCGTGGAACATTTGAACTTCTTCCACTTCAGTCCTCTGAAGCTGGATCAGAAAAAGAAACCCGAGGTTAATCCAAGTGGCAAAACATAGTGTATTACAAAGACTCTTGCTTTTGTTGGTATACAAATCTTATGGCTTTGGGGTGAAATACTCCCTATTAAAGATTTCATTATACATTGCAGAACTGGGATTCTGTATTTAAAATATAGAGTGTTACTTTGCTAGTCTACTTCTATAATGAAGTTAACCTAAGGAAAAGTGAGCACAATTTTGTAGCACCGGTGGGCAGCCTCTGCTGTGATGTTAGTCACAGCCTCTTGGCAAGCATGCATCTGTACATGGAGAACTCTGTATCTTGCATCAATTCAGCATTCAATGAGTTTGCAAAATAAGTATGATTTATGCAGCCATAAAGATAGAGCAAGAAATGCGATGAACAGGAGCAGACAGGACCTGAAGTTTTATTACACCACACATTCAACGTGGAAGTTGCACTCACATGCCTTGAATATCAAATATTTCAAGCTTTCAGATGCTCTGACTGATTATTTTACAACACAGCAGGTTGAAATCCAGTTTTAGAGGTTCCAGAGTATGTTTGGTTGACTCTGTTGCTTTGAGTATCTTCCCTGGGGCCATCCTTGTTTGCCATGGTGCTGCCGTGAAAGCAAGATGAGACCAGATCTACAGCAGATTGAGAATGAATCCCTCAGCTCTGTTGATCCTGGGATGATGTGTGCAGATAGAAACCTCGCAGTAGCTGCAGTTTACTTCCAGTATGCTCCAGAGGGGAAGATCTGAAACATCCAAATTTAAGCTCTCCTTCCCTTCTGCTCCCCACAGCTGTTTTGTGCCCATAATTGCCATGGGAGAGCTAAATGTTGAAACTGGTACTTCATAACTTTTTAGTTCTGAGGAGCACCTTTTTTTTTTCTCCATCCAAATAGCCAATCCAACTTCCTTTATTTCTTCTTTTCTCCCTTTTCCTTACTTTGCTGAGCTGAGGGCATTTACACAGGAATCAGACACTTAGCTGGCATAAATAGGCACCACTCTAGTGCCTCTGAAGAGAGCAGCATCACTTTAACATGCCAAAAACCTTCCCCTTGATCTCCAGCAGAAGCTTGGGAGCAGTACAGTGTAGTGTTTGCAGCATACATGGGCAGAGGCTGGCTTGAGAACTCTTGTGCCTGTAGTTCACCTGTATTTAGGGCAGTGCATTTGATTTCATTTACATCTGTCCAATGAAGATATTTTTGTATTTTAGTGGGAAAGGCACTAAATTTCTGCTCAGGACACAAACTCTGTTCGGGGGTCTGCAAGTATCAGTGTCAGTGTTCAGAGGGAAGCGTTTTTCTGGTAGGTGGTGTATAGGCATGCTGTATGTGTAACTAGTAAGAATGAGTTTGGTCTTTGCCTTGGCAGCTTCTGCTCAGAAGTTGCACTCAGTGAGCAACAGGGTGGTGGTGCATCAGTGAAGCCACATGGGAATGTGTTCCTTGGTGTCCAGACTTGGCACTGAAGTTTTTACCTCTGGCTCTGCCCAGTTTGAAATTAAGGGAGGAAGGAAAGAACCAGAGATAGATGAGTTCCTACTGACGAAAATTCTCGAAGTAGCCCAGATGAAAGAAGCTAAAATAGAAATGCAGTGTGAGATGGGAGCCTGTAATGTAACATGGTACATTACAGCTGCTGATTTTAATTTCTTTCTCTTTGCGGCTGGAAGTACCATTATTTTCCTACTGAATCTCATTCATCCATCACTGTAAAACTGGGGGTGTACCGCAAAGGATTAGATTATTTTTAATCAGTAAGATTTATTTCTAATCCTGCCTGCATAGATTTTATAATAAACATAAAACTATTGGCAAAATGCATAGATACTGGATATTGTAGGTCTTGCATACTTTTTTTGTTTTCTGGCTGTTAGTTTAAAGCACGATTGAAATCATGCTTGCATCACAACTAGAAAGTGATCTTTTCCTCCAGTTTCAAGATCTAATATCTCATGCTTTTTAAATACAGTTTAGAGTCATCTAATCACTTTGTTGTTTGTGGTTTCACATCTCTGACAGATATTGGCTCCATTACCATATAATGAGCAGCTAGTTTTGCAGTTAGCTCTGTGCTAGAGCAGATTATATTTTCGGGCTCAGCTTCTGTATAGGTAACACTTTATAATTCAAATAGTAATACTAGTACTGTGCTCTTGTTCTGCATTGTAGCTGCAGTTGATGCTGCTTGTTAAACACGTTACATTAAGCAGTGCTGTTACAGCAAGATCTGAGCAGATCCAGGCTGTCCTCTTTCCCTCTTTGTGCTGTATCTGACTCAGCTGACCCATTTGTAAAACAAGCTCTGGACTGTCTGCTTTTCTAGAGTGTTTTGAGGCTTAATTAATGTTTTGGGATCACTTTGGTGCACAAGCAGTGGAAAGATCTGTCTAATTGCTGTGCAGATGCTTGTGTTTTATTTTGGGTAAGCCTTTCTGTTGCTGATTTGGCTAATCTCCAGACCAGGTGGGGAAGAGTTTGGGGAAAGTCTAAAAGCTTCAGTTGCTTTTACCTTTTCTTTGAGCTATGCTTCTCTAAGAGAGGCAAAAGGTTTAAGGTTGTTGAGCGACTGTGACTTGGCTTCAGGAGTGGCAGATATTGTGATAAGCACAATCTTTCTACGTGCTGTGTTTTCACTGCTCTTCCTGAATGTGTTTCCAGCTTGCAAAACAGAGTCAAGCCCTCTTTTAAAGTCAATTGCTTTTATATCTGTAAGCCAAGTGTATGTAAAAATATAACTCAGTGCCAGACAAGTAAGTGAAGGCTGACAGCACTGAATTCCACATTTGCAGATTAACTGGATTTACGTAATTGAGCATCACTTTGCACTTTAAACTGTGTCCTGTGAGTCTGTCATAAGTGTCCTGCTGGCAGGAGAAGGATCCCGCCCTGTATTCTCCCAGTTTTCACTCAGACTTTCACAAGGCTGCAGACCTCTCAGTGTTTGCTCAGCAGGATTTTTGTGTTTTATTCATCAGAATTGTTTCAGGACTCTTTTTATGGACCAGGAATGTTTCCATACCATGATGGAAACCAAGCCCTTTCCCTGCAACAAGAATCCAGCCCTTGTGCAGCAGTGTGGGACTCAGGGTTTTACACAGCTAGCAGCAGGATTAATCAGACGTACCCAAGACCTATTCCCACATCACTGAGATTACTTGTGTGAGTAAATGCCCACTGCCACAACAAAGAGCAGCAGAAATGAGCCCTGATGTTGCCTAGGAAGGCCTGGTGGGGAACGACTTTCATCACTGAAGTCTGCAGAACAGCCTGTCCCTCTACAGTGATTATTCCAGCCCTGAGTTTGGAGCAACACTTCCCTGTTCCAATATGTGGTACTACTACTAGCACATGAGCTCCTCCTTGGTCTTTTTTCTGCTCCTCTGCAAGACAGGACTGAAAGCAGTGTGAGATCACACCAACCAACCAACCAACCTAGGTCTAGGAGAAGACACCTAGCTGATGATCATGCTGCTTAGGGTAAAAAGTTTAAGCCAAATCCATTTTTCTGCTAAATGCTGATTGTTTTGCCACAACAACAGTTGCTGTAAAGAAAAAATAGATAAACTCTCCCTCTGGAGACTCCTGCTTACATGAGCCTGTTGTGAAGATGTGTGTGAAAGCACTGCACACATCCTTATAGAACAAGGGAGTAATGTGTTTAAGCTGGAATAGGGCAGGTTTAGATTCTATGTTAGGAAGGATGTCTCTATTGTGAGAGTGACGAGGCACTGGAACAGGTTGTCCAAAGAAGTTGTGGCATCCCTAAAAGTGCTCAAAACCAGGCAGGATGGGGCTTTGAGGTCTGGAAGATATTCCTGCCCATGACTGTTGGTTTGGAACTAGGCGATCTTAAAGTTCCCTTCCAGCCCGAACTGTTCTATGACTGATTCTGTGAATCCTATTTCAGTTTCCACTGCTTCCTGATCTCTGGTTTGCTCGCTCTGCTCTGAATCCCTGTGGTTTTCTTTGACTGCAGATCTTCACCCACCTTGTTAGCAGATGTGTCTTGCAGGTGAGAGAAGTGCTGCATATATGGCAGTGTCTGATCTAAGCATGGAGCAACCTGTGAGCACTCTTTACAGCCAGTGCAAGTGCAGGAGCTGCCCAGTTGCTGCTAATGCCTCTAGCATACAGGTGCCAAAGAGATTCAGAGCTGGCTGAGAGGGGGCAGATAATGCAAGAAGCAGACCAGCTGTGTTGGGAGCAGTAATTAAGCTGTAGCAGCCTAACAGAGCAGAGAAGTAATGGTTTGGTAGGACTTGGAGAACAGCAGCCTGAGAGGAAAACCTCTACGCCACATTTAAGGCACCAGCTTATAGTTTCAAACTGCAGGACATGGCTTAGGGGAAGCAGACATGAGGCTGAAGAGTCATTGCCTATAGCAGTTCAAGGAATGTAAGTTAGGGAAGAGGCATGGTTATTAAAATGCAATATTTACTTTTTTGAAAAATAAAAGGGCTTCTAGGGAGATTCATTTTCACTTCAGGCTGGCAATCATTTCATAAACTCACCAGTATGATATAAGGCAAGATGGATCTGTTTTTCTCTGTATTATGCATCCAATTTTTCTGCTGATTTTCCATCCCTCACAATTTAAACCAGTTTTTATTGTTTTAGCAAAGAGGATTTAACAACAAGGTTTAATCAAAATGCCATTATTGCCTGTGCTGAGCTGAGGTTTTCTGCTATGAATGTACATCTTTCAGGGACATACATATCATATAGCTGATGACTCAACTGTGAACAGTGATTTGGGATTTGCATTGTTTCTGTTGCCAGTGTATTTCATTAAGGCCACTACAGTGATGCACTGGCAAAATGTATGGAGCTGAAATGAGACTCTTCATGCCCATAAAGGTCCTAGCATTTTAGTGCCTGTACTAAGCATAGTAAATCCTAGAAACTCTGAAATTTCCTTGGTAGGCACAGTAGATTAATTAGCATCTTTTAAGGTTAAAATCCCTGAGTCCTCTGCTGGACTGACATGTATAATAACTGCTCTGACACAAAGCTTTTGAGCAATGCTTCTCCTTAAAGGTCTGGATGAGGATATGTGAAGGTTTAGTATCCTGCTAATTGTATCACCCATGTTGTAAGAGGGATGGCATCCATTCTGGTACCAAGGAATGCTGTGCACTTCCTCTGATGTTATGAGTATGTCTAAACTTGCAGTGGATCATCAAGGTTTGCTATGCCTGAAGTGTTGCATTCTCTAGAGGGATCCTCTTTGTGAGAGACAGGTGCTGGATCTGTACTAAGAGCAGATATGTCCCATTATTACATGGGAACAGAGAGGAAGCTGGAAAAAGCCATTTGTCCGAATTGTCGATTGCCTCTTAACAGAGCCCTTGGAGGAGAGGGAAGGCTGGTCCTGAAGGTCCAGGTAAGCTGCTGTCAACTGAGGAGCAGCCCAAGGAAGGCAGGAGAGGATGATGAATGCCAGCAATAAAAAGAGTAAAATATTCTGTACCAGGGGAAAGGGAAGGAGGAGACATTCTTCTTAGGTTCTGAGTTTTAGAAATTAAAGCAAACCCCATTTTCTAAATGTGGATACAGAGTCTCCCTGGGGGTTGAGAGCTAATGTATGCAAAGACATTGCATTTCCATGCACAACTCAGTGCTAAAGCCCAGAAGAAAACTAGTATATTTTAGCAAACACCCTGGAAATAAGCAATTTCTTTGACATAAACCCTTTACTCTTTCAAGTTAACCTATTTCTAGAAAACATCTACTTCTATTCTGCAGCTGTGGAATTGGGAAATAGCTTTACCTGTTAACCCCTTTCCACCAAGATACTGGAGTGTAGAGTTCTCTGTGTCAGCTGTAAGTAGCTTTGACAGTTTGATAAATAAATTTTGTGTTGGTTGCTGCTGACCCTAGGAAAGGACAGCCTTGAGGATGAGAAGCAGTGTTACGTAAATGTCTAGTGTACATAGCAACGCTGAGCAGGGAGACGCTGCTGCATCGCTTTTGGTGCACCAGTCATTCATTAAAATTCTGTCATTGCAAGGTCACATTGCTCATCTCATACTCTGCAACCCTGGGGAAGAAATTTGGATGAGAGGTGGGGGAGGAAAAGCGAAAACTTCCTCCTTGTGCTGTAACCAAGAATATATTCATCGACAGCAGGGCACATATTTTGATTTCAAAAGAGCATGCCATTTCTCTTTCAGGGATAACGGATTCCCTCCTGGTGCTGTGTCATGGTGTTTGCACGTTGGAAGTGTAACACAGGGATAACGGGTGCCTTCTGAATTGAATAAATAACGCCTCTGAGCTTTCGCTTCTCCCTTTAATAGCCTGAGGGAAATGCAAAATACCAGAGAGCATATAGAGTGGACTGTGTCCCAGGCTGCACTCGGCACATTCCCGGTTAGCAATGCTGCACAGCAGCTCTGCAGGCTGCTGGGAAGAGGCAAGGCCAAGGTTGTGGGTTCGATCCCCCATGGGCCACTCACTTAAATGGTGATCCCTGGGGGTCCCTTCCAAGTCAGACTGTTCTGTGACTATTCTGGGTAACTGTTTTAAGGAGAACACATCAGTGATACATGATCTGCAGTCAGAAGCAGGCCAGGTCACCACACCGGCTGTCCCATCTCTGAACCACGATGAGTCAGAGCCATTCCTACATATGCTTTGGCAAAGGGACAGTCTTGGACTGAGTCTGCAGGGTGAGATGGAAGGTGGTTTAGACAGAGCTGGATGAGCCTCCTGTGTGCACTTGCAAGCCTGGAGCTCGGAGCTGTCATACCTGAGGGTGAATTGTGTAGGCAATGAGCTGGTCTGACCTTTAAGTACAGTCAAAGTTCGATGGTTAGCTGAAGGTACAGACATACCCTGTGCATTTCTCTAGCTTTGTTCAAGCATTTTGTTCAGGGACAGGGAAGCAGGTTATGTTATTGTACCTCATTAGGTGTTAGATGCTTGAAAGCATGTACTGGCTAGAACAGATGAGTATGGTGAATGCCAGCTTCCACTCACAACTGAATATACCCTGCCCACGTTTGCAGTGGTGTTCCTCAGGAATAAATGGCTAAATCTCAGCAGAGAAGGCACAAGTGCTGTATTTTGCTTTTACTGTATCAGAGCAAGATAATTACCTGTTAAAAAATAGTTGCTATGAATGTGATGATGCACCTATGACATTCTTTTTGACTGCTTAAACTCTAGTAACTGTTTGATACACACCTTTTGACAAAAACATAATGCCCCAAAACTTAAAGACGTGGCTGAGATGGAACTTGGCAAGGGCTCTCCACCTGATAGTGAAATATCATTGTCTGTTGGAGCTGGAATGCATTTGTGCTTCATGCATCTTGGTCTGCTCCATCACCATGGAAGATTAGAGGGAGCTGAGCTTTCAGATCCATCTCTTCCTCTCTGCATATGACCTCAGCCTTCATCTAGAGGTGTGTTTGAATCTTTGGATCACTGGATACATCATCACCCATGTGTCCCATAGTCCTTCTTACGGGCTCTTCCTCCTTCCATAGCACAAGTTGTATTAAGAGGCTTCTTCCACACTCCGTTTCCTGTAACTCAGGAAAATGCCACTTTGGGAAATGCAGAGGGCCTCAGTTTTTAATCGCAGCATACACCAACCTTCCAATGGGGCACAATCCAATGGGGCTCTTGCAGTCTCTTTGATTAGCTTCAGGGGAATGGGGGTGCAGCATTCCAGTGCTGGAGATGCTTTTGGCAGTGAGAGGAGGGGCAGTGCTACAAGGGCAGCTATGTAGAAAGTGGGAAAACTCATAATAGCAATTATGTCATCTTCTGAATGAGATTTGGGGATTTGCTTTTGCAACAGTCAGATCACTTGTGGCTATCACTGAAATTAAGTCATGATTCTGCCTTCACACGTGGGCATTTCAGGGCACTGGGCAGTGATGGAAATGGTTTCTTTTTTCAATTACACTTGCTATTTCCATACAGACCCTACTTTATCAACTGCATATGATTTCCTGCTTTCACTGATTAAATATTTCCTCGCCTGGTTTCTTTGCTTCTGGGAGCTTGAGAGCTCATTGTTTATAAAAAGGAAAGAAGAAGTATTGCGCTGTTAAGCAGACAGCTCCCGACACATATGTTCAGCTCTGCATCTTTGAGAGGGAGGCCCTGATCCTGCTGTGAGTGCAGAAGGGCAGAGCTTTCACTTAGATTCAGATGTGACCAGGACCCTCTTCCAGGCTTCATATATTGATGAAAATCTGGGCTTATTAATTAGCTTTTTCTGAAACAAATGTTTAGTCCAAATGTGCCAGGTTGTGAAACCCTTACTCCCACTGAGTTTTTCTCTCCCTGTGTTCCTTCTGATCATTTGCAGGAGCAAATTCGATGAAACACGTTTGGATAAGAATGGTTCTCTTGGTCGGTAGTAGTTGAGAAAAAAAGTCATAATTGTGATATTGTCCCTCCAACTGATGTCCAAAAAAGTATTTTTAATGGCCCAGCTGTATTAGTTCCATAATGTGTATATGGGCAGTTTCTTTCAAGATCTATGATTTTACATTGTTTTATGTAAATCTGATTTCATTTTCAGAACCAATGAACCAAAAAAATCCAAGACATCTTTTTTTATGTCGAGAACGCTTGTATGACCAAAACACATCTGTTTTAAAAGAATTCTTCCAAAATGCTTAGAAGAAGAATGGAAACTAGCTTGAAAAAACCCTTATTTTCTAATAGCAATTCATTCTTTGGTTTTGTTTTTTTTTCTTTCCAACCTTCATTAGTGAAAAAGGTTGAATAAACAATACTATTTTTTATTCAACATAAACAATAGTACCACAGTCTGAGCTTCAGCAATTCCATATCTTCCTTTTAATGTAAAGCATCTCTCCAGGATCATGTCCACACTGTCATCTGAACCTTCGTGGCAATGTCTGGAGCAGGTCTAGACTTGGGTTGCTTTGAAGAAGACATGATCCATTTTTTTCTTACTTTGGGTCATTATTTGGGACTCAAAAGCCATGTGAGAGTTTGATGTGATAAACAGACAGCAACTGGAGCCACTGGTGCAAGCGTGAGTATCCTGAAAACACTGTTATCCCTCTAGCGAAATTAATTAAAATCCAGTCTCAGGAAGGAAGTTGTGAGCCATCCCTAAAATACGGAAAAAGCAATAAGGTCAACTTTGCAAGTTTTCTTTTAAGAAATGACCCTTGGGAATAGTTATTAACAGTTAACGTGTTTAATGTGATAGAAAAGTTAATGTATTTTCTGTAGCTGTGGGTCTTGACTTTTTCACTTCTGACCACATTCTTCCCTCACTCTTCCCTGTCCCAAAAGAAAGAGACCAGAAAATTTGTTCTGAATTTCCAATTCTGTAATTATATATCTTTTCCACTAGAGATAAAATAAAAATAATTTATTAAAAAGGAAGGTGACATTCACTTTTTATATCTCTGTACAATGTGCGAGATAACCATTTTGGAAAGTATTCACATAAATGTCCACAATTCTGAGTACTTGATGTTCTTTTCAGAGGTGCTTGTTTATATTAATGTAATTTCAATCTGTTCTTATGTTTTTGTAGATCAGGATGTGGTACAATTCTTTGAAGATAAATGTCTGCTTAGTTTCCAAGTGGAACAGAAAGCAAAATTTGGTCCTGAACTTTCATTTGTAAGTTTTTTACCCAAGCTTGACTTTAAGAAAAAGAATCGTACTTAGTGGGTTTGTGTCTATAACAAATCATACTCTTGTCATATGAAACAGCCCATTTTGTAACCTCAGTTTGCTGCTCCCCAACACAACAGAGGAACAGTGTTTCACTGACTGGAAGAACTTAAATAGGTCGCTTTTGTACTTGCATGCCTCATAAACCTTCAAAGAGTAAGCAGTAAGATTTCTAACTCTGTTAATTCCACTAAAATGAAAGAAAAGTTTTACAAACTATCTCTATGATAAGGCAGAACTGGAAAACTGATCTTTAAAAAAGGCCTGGGTTTTTACTTTTCTGTTTTCCTGAGTTCTTTGGGGTTTATTTATTCTTCTTTTTCCTGAGTCATGTGCAGAGCTCTTTTCCCACAGTGTCCCTTTCTTAGTTACAGAGTGTTGTGAGGGTAAATGAAATCCATTGGCTAGTAAAGGGCTCAGACAGGGAAGAACTCTTGAACTGTATTCCATGTACTTACAGAGTTCCCCTACAAACGAATCACTCTGCATAGGATTTTCAGTGTAACCTGAAGAATTCAAGTTCACTGAGGTTTCTTTACCCAACTGCATTAAGTTTCTTTGTAAAATCCCATCTTCTTTTTGCCTACCAGTAAAATAGGAACAGTCACACTGGAAGAGAGTTTGGATTTGCCTGGTAATTGGTCCTTCATTTCAGATTTGTTTAGTTAAAACACAAAATCCTGATTGCAGTATGGAAAGGAGGTTTCTTTCCCCAAATACTCATCTGAATTAGCCATTTTATCTTAATGGCAGTCCTCACAACTAAAGTATTTGTCTGCTGAGTTCTTTTGCTGTTCAGATGTTACTTTTACATTCTATTAGCAGATCATCTTAATGTGATTTTATGTCTCTTATTGTATTTGACAGAGCACCATACGTTTTTACATCATGTAATTATGGCACTGTACTCTAAAGCTATTTACGGGAAGCTTCATGACTTTGGAATAAACAACCATTCCAAGACTGAGCAAAACATGGTTGAACTGCTGTTTGTGACCTGATTTCAATTAATGATGTGCTGTCTTAATTGGGGGAGCATTGTGTGTGTGCATGTGTGTGTGTGTATTACTGCTCATAAAGGAGGCTGGGATTTCACTCCTTAACAGAGGCTCTGATACTCCTTAGGATGCCCTAAACTTGCTGAAACATCCACACAGGGTTCACAGATATGCTGCAGGAGAGCCAGGCTCCTCTGGCATGACAGCAGGAAGTTGGGTAGGATAACTTAAGTACCAGAATTGTACTAGGCACCCTTGTTTAGCCACCCAGAGTCATTTTCTGCCTTAGAACATGAGGCACATGCTTACTCTGTATCTATCTGTGGCTGTGAGACCATCTCAGAAGCAGTATATATTATTTCACCCTCATCATCTCACACACTGGAGTTTAGAATATCACTCCCCTACACTCTGTCTTTGGAGCACAGTGGAAGGAGAAAGCAGCATCTGCCAGACCCTAACCCATCAAAATCAGTGATGAGAAAAGTTCCTTCCCATGTCAGAAGCAAGTAGAACTCCTTCCCACCTGTGCCGAGCACCTGAGTACCTGACACTGAAATGTGCTCTGGGTGTTTGCTGTAGTCTGCTTGCTCTGGTGAAGTGTTTGGCAGTGTGCTGAGAAAACCATGCTGCTTTTGATAGATACTGATCTGTATTGTGATCTTCAAGACACTGCTGATTCTGCAGCAAATCTGCAACAGCTGGTTTACAACTCATCATTGAGTTCCTGGTAATGCGTTTAGGGGTAGGTTGGGTGCACCGCAGACTAAAGCACCCACTTCCATGCTGAGTGTTCTGGGGGCTGTCCACCTGATCATTTCTGCATCTGGCAGGGTTGTGGGTTTTTATAGCAAAACTACACATCAAACAAAGATTAATACAAGTATGCAGACTTCTCTGAGATTTTTCGGAATTGTTAAAAGTTCTGAGTAATTTTTTTTTTCAAGAAGCAAGTAGTTAAACTGCATGTGTTGATCTCAGGGTTGTATTTTTTACTTTCTCATTCCAGAGTGGTGTTGATACAGTGAAGAGAAAAGGTACCATCCCTCCAGAATGGGGAGTTTACCTACAGAAAGATAAAAAAAACCCCAACAAAACCCTGTATATTCCTTCTCATTTATTTTCAGTTGTTAAATTAAAAACTTATGGAGAAAGGTAACAGCTCCATTTTAGAGAAGCTCCTGATCTGTGCAACTGCAAAAGATATTTATTTATACTAAATGCAGGGTCAGTGTCAGGCAGGGCAGAGTTATCAGAGGAAAAAATTGATATTTTCAAAAATTATGGTGGTGTTTTTCATTAAGAGGAATGTCCTTTCCCACTCACCTTTCACTGGCCAAGTAATGAGGTTTGGCAAAATATGTTTTGGCTCTTGAGCTTTGATTTTCTGTCTGATATTTGGAGAGTTTTTATGGGAAGCTATATATTTCAAAAATGCATTTGATCAAGAGAGAAATCTCGTTGTTCATGCAAGAAGATTATGGAAAGGGGAACACAAAAAATCTTTTTTACAAAACATGGCTGAAAATGCTGATGCAAATAATAAAGTCTCCTTACAGTGAGCAGCAAAATATTGCTGTCTGCTGTTTTCCTGATGGCAGAGAAAAACTGCTTCCTTCTCCCCACTTCAGCACTATATGGGCCTCATGGATCGTGACAAATTCTTGGTAACAAGATGAGCAGAAGGATGGGCAGTAGTAGGCAAAGTCTGCTCACAGAAATGGGTGAGCTTTTCTACAGAGAAAACGAGCAGCTGTGGGCTCAGCATCAGCTGTCTGCCTGAGCTAGGCAGGAAACCTCACAAGAATCTCAGTTGTTTACTGGACCAAATCTTCTGAAGTAAATGGACACCCCTCTCACAGCATCAGGGGGGGACTTAAAAACCTTCTAAGACCTCCAGGGAGATCTGATGCACCTGACTTGGATTTTTGCGTTTTCAGGATACAAAATGATTTCAAAAGCTCTTTTTCCCCTCCATTGGTGTTACAGGGACCGTACTTTTTTTTTGGAGAATACAGCAAGATATGGGCTGTAGGTGTGGGTGCTGGTTAGATATGAACTGGCTCCCCTGGCCTAAATTATCTCAGTGGAAAAACCACTTGAAAAAACTATTTGAACACTTGAACAGTTGAAACAACCTGAGGAGTACACCCTGGTGATTCCTTACCTGTTCCTGATTCTGAATAGTGGGTTTAAAGGGATAAGTGCCCCCTTACTGGGCCGAGCAGCCTCTGAAAGTTGGGGAGCAGCTGTGCAATCCAGCCACAACCCTGTTCACAGCAGGGAACCTCATGCTTTGGCTTAAATGTGATGTAAAGCACATTGTAAACATGTGGATGTTACAGGAGGGCTGAGGAGCGGCACATGGGAATAATTTATAATCAGTGCAACAACTTGGATTGTTTCTCCTGAAAACCCATCATTTTTTGTAAGCAAGATGACTCCAAAAAATATGCATTTCTCATCCGTTTTCCTTTTCCGACTCCTCCCAAATTTAATTCCTATGAATTAGATGTCTCCATGATGTATCATTCCTCTTTCTGGTTTCTTGTTAGAATATGCATAAGCATTAGACTGAGCTTAATAACTGTGTGCTTTCTAATCTGAAATTGTGCACTGTAGATTGATGACTGATGGTTTGAGTAACCAGCAGCTTTTCTTCCTCCCCGAAACTGTTCTTCTGGTTTTCATGAAAATTAATTTTGTTAGGCCAAAGTTTCTGATCTCTCTAGATTAATTTTGCAAACAAGCCTTCCTGTAACTTTTTACAGTAGTATGTCTTCTCATAGGAGAATGCCACCTTAATTAGGATGACTGCAGAGATTTCCGAATCTGTCATCTGTGCCCAGACTGCTAAACACAATTTCTGAAGTGACAGCCTCCCTGCAGACATCCCTGCTTGGTGCTCTAGAGTGCCATGGCTCCTAGGATGAGACAAAAGGCCACCATTCTTAAGACCTGGTGTCTAGACTTTTGGACTTAAGCATATTTATTTCACTAAAAGGGAAAAGTCTTTCTGACTAGGAGTGAGCTGATTTTTTGAAGCACCTGTGAGGAAGACAGAAAAGCCTGATTTTCATTTCTTCTCTCAAATAAGAGTTGTTAAAAGCCTTGTTCTCCCTGAATATTAATAGGAGGTTGATGCTTTGAAAGTCAACCCTCTCGATTAAGTAACTGAGGCCACAGACAATAGAATTAAAAGACTAAAATTAATTTTAAAGTAACTTTTCAAGTCCATGATGGTGTAAAAGAGGACATGAAGCCTAAATTCTCTAGTGTTCTGTATCTTCAGTGGTCATCGGCATTCACTGACAAGATGAAATTTAAAACAAATTGCTCCTGTTCTGACTTGAGAAATCTTACCCTCACTTGCTCTTGTTATAAATGATCCAGATGAAATCATCGTCCAGATGAAAGGGCAGCAGGAAAAAGACTCCTTATACTGCCTGTCTACACACATATGCACACATGTTGTACGACTTTTACTGCTATAGTAAGTATACAGTTATTTCAGTATTTGTATTTTTGCCATGATTATATTTATTTTGCAATCAGCTAATGGCTGTAGTAGCTCTGTTATTCTGGGATGCGTGTGGTGCTTCACTTTAAATACAAAAATCAAATTTTCTCATAATTTTTCTGGATACAAATACTGTCATTTTGATAAATTTGTATTTTTCAAGCTGCTAATTGTGTGCATATTTCATACAGATCATCTGACAATGTAATCAGTCCATATAACAGAGCACCACCCTGCCAATCACCCATAAATTTATGAGAAAATGGTCCAGGCCTTAAGGTTCTTAATACATCTTCCTGATACGTTCAGCTCTGTGACAAAGTAGCCACCACTTTTTTATAATGTTATTGCCTTCATGTGAAGGAGTTGTGAGCAAAGAACTTTAGCTTTTTGCACTTCTTCCAGAAATATATTTTCTTCTGTGGTAAGTATAGACTGTTTATTTGTAATAGGTTGCACAAAGAAATGAAGGTTAGTAAAGACAATGTTGTAGAAAATTTCCTGTCTTTCATCACTGGTGGGGAAAAAGAGAACCTGATTACAAGGAAGGCTGTGTTGGTATGCAAGGCAAGGAAAGCCTTGCTCGTGGCTCTGCCCTAAGAGTTAAGAGGCTGTGCAGACTACTTTGTATCTATGGCATTGTTGTCAAAAGTACAATGGAAGGACATACACCAGTTTGAAAACCTAGCACATTGAAATGGTTGTACATAAGTTTTTCAAGAAACCAGAAGCAAATTCAAACCAGAAGTATTTTAACATTGTTTCGATGACAGGAAAATGTGTGAAAATTTGTCAACAATATGTAATTTACCGGAAAATGCCTTATTTGCTTATTATTGTGTGGGAATGTTTTACTAGAAAACAGTAAAGAGAAGCAGGGAGGTGCTTTTATACACCCAAGTTCCTTTAAAATCTATATGATGCACTCCTGTACATGCACTACCATGCCTGTCATCACCAGCACTATACCAGCCTCAAAACTCTGGGACAATCCCACCACTGAGCCCCCAGGGATCCCTTCTCTGGACAGATAAGATAGTGCAGTCTGGGATGATAGGAGAGGGAATCGAGTTTCATGAAGATATGTGATCTGAAGTGCTGAGCCACAGTGAGGCTCCAGAATTAATGTTTGCTGCCAAATTCTTGTTTCGAAGAGGTTGTTTGGTTTTTTTTTCTGTATGTGGGGAAAGTACTTGTTTCATTAATCGATCAACTATCTAGAACTTCTTGACATTATGTGAATTCTGCATAACTGACATCCTCAACAGAGAGAGGTAATGGACAGACTTATGGGGAAATGTCCATTTATAAAATGGGACATCAGAAAGCTTAATGGGTGGCAGATGGATATGCAGAAATAAGTTGATTTTCTGTAGTTAAAAGAGGTATTTCCTATCTAATTCAGAGCTTATTACAAAAATTATGGTTAGAGGCCATTTTTAATGACAAGGTCTCATTGCTGCCAATTTTCAGCTCACTATGGATACTGATTCACAATTACTTGCATCCATACACATGCATGTACACAGATGGTGAATTACAGATTTAACTGGATAGAGAGGCCAGGTGCTAAAAATACAAATTTGGGTAAAAATTGGGAAGGAGAACAGAATGAAAAAGACTGACAGCTGTTCATTGTCTTGCCTTGACTAAATGTGACTCTTAACAGCCTGAGGAAGTAAGAGACCAGGCTAGAAAATTAACAACTTGACAGAGGCCAGAGACATGCAAAGCTGAGTACCTTATAATAAACCTATCAGGTATCCTCTAGATTTCTTAATTGTTTTCATTATGTGAAACAACATGGTGCTGCAAATACTTCCCTGGATGTTTAAGACCTGGTGGGCTCCTCAACTAGCAAGTACTTTTGTACAAGCCTAACTTCAATGCCCACTGGGTGAAGGTTTATGTGGTTGCATGATGTATTTACAGAACAACCTAGATTTTCAAGCACTGAGTACTGCCCCATTTCTGGCATTGATCTTGTCAGGATAAACTCCCCAAGCCTGAGCCAGCTGCCTAGTGGGAAGTTTCTTGTTTCAAGATACCTTGTCCAGACAGAGGAAAAGGTAAAGGCAGGGTTTTGTTTAAGCTCTGACCATTCTGATTCAGTGAGATCACATGGCAAGCACAGCCTCATGGCATTACCTCATTCCCAATAAAAAAAAAAAAAAATAGCAGCTCCAGCTCCCGTCTCAGGGAAGCATTTATGAGGAAAAGAGGTCTTCAACATTTATTTTACATATGTCTGAGCACAGGAGTAAACACAACCCCTAAACATGACCCTGAGAAGAAAATGAATGTGCCATTGCATTTGTAGCTTGCAGACGAGAAAGCACAAAATCTCCTGGCTGTGCTGGTGGCCAAGAAAACCTTTAGTGCCATGGTGATAAATGAAACCTCTCCCTCTTTCTGACCCATCCAAAACCTAGGTGGCTGATCCAAGCTAACATGCAGGGTCCCAAAAAGGCCGAAGGGAAGGCATGTTGGCAGGGCAATTCCTCCTGTCCCAAAACAGTTGCTTTAAGGATGGTGCAGTCAGTCTGCACCTGGCAGCAGTGTGTGCTTCCCATGCCAAAGGAACCTAAACAGCTTTGCTCGGAAAAGAGAAGCAGCTGGGGTTCCATGTGCTCCGAGTTAGATACACCTCTGAAGAAGTTTGACTCCCAGCTGGCATCAGGCCACTGGTCTGAGCAGAAACACCACAATGATGGAGAAAACCAGCAGGTGTTCCTTGTGTAAATTCTGTCCTAGTTACTAAGATTAATATGTGCTCTGCTATCTGTTCCTGGCCACAGACCATGCTGACTGTTGGAAACAGGCTTGTGTTCTTTGTTCCCTCTCAAAGCAGATGTGGTCTCCAGGTCATCTGGTGAGTGGGAAAATTGCTTGGGGGTATGCCTACAAATATGAAAGGGATAAAAATTCTCTTTCATCAGTTAGAGCTAGATTGAGTTCTCTTGCAGGGGAAGAAAACAGACTGTTAGATCCTCCACCGAAGAAAAGGGAAAGGAAAAAGCCTGCCTGGGAATTGGTAAATGATCGGAGCAGTGTACATAAACAGACTTTCACTAATAGGTCATTAGTTCGGTCACAAGTATAAATTATGCATTCCATGACCTCGAGGAAGAAGAGATGTACAAGAGCTACCAAAAAGTAGGATTTAGAAGACCTGATGAGCCAAAGCTTCACTTTGATCCTTTCACACATGGTAATTTGCCATGACCGAAGGAGGAAAGCCCAGGGAACGCTGGTTATCTGTGGTGAAGACATGAACAGCTGAAGAGTTGAATCAGAAATTACTTGTTGGCCATGTCCTTTGCAGGCAGTAATTTTTTGGTAAAAATTACCTTGATCAGTGTGGAAATGAAATGCTGTCACCATGGAATACTGAAAAGACTGAAGTAAACTTGCTTAATACAGTTAGGATTTTTCTATCAGTACAGCTTTTCAAAGGACAACGTTGCTTTACTGACACTGAAATATTTTGCATAATGGCATTTTTTTCGACAAACATCTAATGAAACACAGGAGTGGCCTTTCTGTCAGGGCAAGCACCCAGCCAGGGGTCACAGCTCTGCAAGTCTGTCCCAGACTGACACAGCCATTCAGACTGTCTCAAAGCTGGACATTTGGGACTTTTAAGCTACACAGTTCCAACATATTCTTGTCATGTTCTAACTCCAAGGCTGGGGACCCCAGAAGTGTACCAGACTCCAACAGAAGCTCCAAGGAAGCCCCTGGGAGCTCGTGGGATTTTCACTCTCCCTCCATAGATTGAATGGGTCTTCATGTCTTAAATATAAAAGCCCCTATTCCCCATCCCCCTGTGCTGGTGGCACGGACAATGTAGAGAAATCTGGATTCGAGCCTGGGAAGAAGGGAGGGGTTGGGGAAGGTGTATTTTTTGTTTTATTAATTATTTCTCATTATCCTATTCTGACTTTTCATTGTCAGGGTATTAAAATTAAGCTGATTTCTCCAAATCAAGAGAAGGTTATTTTGCTCATAACCGTATTTGGTGAATGATCTCTTCCTGTCCTTATCTTGGGCTGCGGAACTGGATGTTACAGTTGTGAAAGAGCAAATAAAAGATAATTATGCCTTAAATCCACCAACACACGAGCCAGTCTGATTTCATAGGGGCATTATTTAATCAAGCATAAGAAATACACAGTGTTCTTTTGGGTGGCGTGGTAGGCTGGATCTGGGAGATTTTTGTAGGAGTGGATCTGATAAGATGCTACAACATTGGAGGTTACAAGAGACTTGAGGAGGCTGCCCATCCTGCTTCTGCAGCACACCTCAACAAGGTATTTGTAAACATCAATCAAACACCGCGTGCTTGATTAACACCTTAGTAACATGACTGAGTTACCGGAGGCCTCTAGAAATTGGACTGATAAGTTATATTGTTGTAATCTTCACTTTCTATGAGCAAGGGTTGTATCTCTGAAGTAGTTCCTTCTTTTTTCTTCCAGCAGGCCTTGATGTGCCTTGTGAGCACGGCAGTAACAACGCCTCCGAACACAGCCGCTCCGACCAGCCAAGCCCAGATCTGACGGGCTTGCTGAAGATAGGGTGTCAAAAAGTCCTGGAAAGACTCAAGGGCTAAAAAAAGCAAACAGAAAAAGAAAGATCATTTTACTTGATACAATGTACTGTCAGTTTATGGAAGTTCTATAATAGATAATACTGGAAGGCTGAGTATAAAGAGGCAAGAGTGGTACAAATTGTCTGTCACAAATAGTTTTAAACAAATCTCTCCAACCCTGAGAGCCTGTTTCTCAATCTTCATATCCAAGGCTGGCACACGGTTCACTGCCCCCAGTGAACTTACAGTTTTGTCAAAACTTCACACTGTAACCCAAGAAGTTTGATACTGTATGACCAAAGGTCCTGCTAGCACAACATCCTTTGGCAACAACAACTGAGGCAGAACACTAGGGAGAGCTTAAGAAAAGGTCAAGCCTATTACAAAGTTTTCACAAAATATTTACCCAGCTTCCAAAAAATTTGCAGGTCTGGGATTTCCTGAACCAGATGTGGTGGTGGTGTGAGTAATAGTCATTGGAGGATTTTTTTTTTCCCTTCCATCTTTTCGAGCTGCTCTTTGGACTTTTTATCACAACTTTTAGCAGCAAAAAGATCCTTGCCTTAACTACATATTTATTGGGCAAAAAGGCTTCCTTTCACAAATTGTGCACCTGCATCCTGTTTGCTTGGATAGTTTCTGTGTGAGGAGAGGCAGTAGACAACTATTCTGTGGTCACTCTTTGAACAAGAAATCATCTTTCTTTGGCGAATCCAGGGCAGCTTCTCATTGTGAGATAGTCAGCTGCCTCCTTGCTTTGTGATATGAATGTGTGTGTCTGTTTTTCTCTCTACAGACTAATGAGTTATGAAAACCCTGCCATACAGGCCTCTCGCTTCTCAACAGAGGCTGGAAAGAAACCTGTTCAAAATGCACCCAACAACGGGCTGGCTTGAATTTGAAAAATGGGAATACTTGTCCGCTTGGGTCCCAAGAAGGGATTTGGAATCCACATCTCCCAATTATTAGCTCTAAATACCATCATTAGAGGTAATTACTGGCTAGTAGGGAAAAGAAAGAGCACCTGCATGAGCACCTTCTCTGGAAACTCCTATGGTGGTTTATTTCTGAATATTCTTTATGCATCTGGACTGATTTAGAGGTACTCGAACATATTTAGTATGGTGTACCCCCACAAAGGCTGTAAATATCTTCCTGTTGTTTTTTTCACTGGTGCCCAGAAAAACAATCTATATATCCTCTTGGATCATGGTGCTTTGGGGAGTATGCTGTTACATGCACTGTGCTCTGAAAAGATGCTGCCTCCCTGGGCCTGGGAAAGGGATGTAGCCAGGAAGCTGCCTGATTTGGTGTGGCCTTCTGACTACCCTCTGTTAGTATTCCACGTGGGTAGGGATGAGGTTGAAGGAAGAAGTCCCAGGATAATCTAAAGGGACTTCAGGACACTGGGGCATTTAAGTGAAGGAGTAGGTGTGCAGGTAGTATTCTCCTTGATTCCTTCAGTACTAGGGGAAAATACTGAAAGGAATATGAAAACTCAACAGATCGATACATGGCCAAAAGGCTGATGCCATAGGTGGAATTTTGGGGTTTTTGTCCCCAGGGTCACTTAGACAGAACGAGGCCTGCTTATGTTGCTGGGGTACACCTTACTCAGAAGAAGAAAAGGATCATGGCCCAGGAATTAGTAGGGCTAATAGCAAGGTCTATCAACTAGGCTTAAGGGGGAGTGCAATAATTGGTTTCTGCCATTTTTTGTGTGTTGTGGCTCACTGGTTGTGTCCCTCTGGATGTTCTAAGGAAATTCCAGTGATCCACAATCAAAACTAGGAAGGTGAGCTAGGAGGGATTCATATTATGGAGTCCCTCAGTCAGTTTTAAGGCATCGTTACTTGTTTTTGTAGTGGTGAGAAGTTCACAGCTCCCACAGATTTAATCAGTCTCCTCATTATTAGAGCTTGGAAAGTCTTTTTTAGTGGAAAGGATTGTCAAGCACTGGAACAGGCTGCCTGGGGAAGTAGTAGAATCACCATCCCTGGAAGTGTTCAAAAATCATGTAGATGTGGTACTAGAGAAATGATTTAGTGGTGGGCTTGACAGTGCTGGTTTTATGGTTGGACTTCATGATCTTAGAGGTCTTTTCCAATTAAAATGATTCTGTGATTCTATAAAAGTCATCCCACTGGGAGAGGGAGATTTTCTGGGAAAATGTCAAGACTGAATCTGTAAATTTATCTGTGTTCATTTCTGAAAGAAGGAAAAAGATACAGAAAATAACTGAGTCCAGGTGCTGAAATATAAGCTCTTGGAGCAGCTCTTGACAGAGGAACTTGTTTTGACAGCTACTGTTAGGTGGTGCCGTTAGTATTCCAAATCTCATGTTTGTTTTCAGGCAGCTGTGTGGGTTGTGGTCATTTTACAGCTCACAGTTCTCATGTCAGGGAAAGCTGGGTGTCTGCTCCAGCTTCTGCTCAGAGCAGTGCCCCAATAACTACCCTCTGACACGTGCCTTGGGTTCCTCAGGGATGGATTTCCATATGCACTCTTTGCAACCACTTCTGCTTCAGCGCTGTCATACATATAAAAATAAATGAAGTTGCAATTAAAATTACATACTCTTATACACTGATTTGCTCTGCAGTGGAGAGCTGAGCTCCAAGCACCAGTTTTTCCTCAGGGACACAACAATGTAATTTAGCATTAAAATGCCATTTTGTCATTGGATTCTTTCCAAGTTTTATTTCTTGTAACCAGCCTCATCATGCTCTGTGTAGTCCTGCTTTATCTCTCCTAAGATGCTTGTACTGTAACTCAGAACTGCTGCTCTTCACAGACTCACAGAATCATCAAGATTGGAGGAGACCTCCAAGACCACCTAGTTCAACCCAGCACCACCAAAATCACCCCTAAACCACTTTCTTTAAAAGCAAACAAGCCAGGTCTTGAGGGTAGGATGGGGCCAGATTTTGTGTGCTCATTCCTCATTCTGTCTTGTTCTCTTTCTCTGCCTTGCCTCTTCTTCCTCACCTGGAAGATCTGCAGAAATGCTGCCTTTGCTTGACCATCCACATCTTTGCTACTGATTTCTTTTATCCTTTTGTAAATTTTTCCTATTTGTCTAGCACTTCCTGTTTGCCAATCACAGACTTTCTCTTCTGTCTTGAGTACATGGGAATCTAGCATTCCTATCTGAAGAAAAGTCTGTATTTAAATGCTAGAGTGGTGAGAAAATCTGTATCTGTATTTTGAGAGTCCAACCACTTTCCATTTGTAACCAGTTCTTCCCTTCAGATAAGAAATACCTTAAGATCGCTTCTTCTCAGCAAAATTAACAAGAGATTGAATGACATCTGAGGATTATCTGGGTTTTCTGACCAAGGTTGAATTTCATTCGTTGTGTTTATCTTTCAGAATAATTAAGGAACTACTTTCCTTACTTCTGTGTTAAAAACATAGACAGAATTTAATAGGATTTTCTTTTTCTGAGGACATGTACTCCCCTGGGAAGAGGCAAGAGTCCAAGAGGCAACAGAAATTAATTGTTGAATAGTAAGTATTTTACCATTCCCTTCCTCTTGCAGTACCACTTCAGGATTCAGAAGTCCTGAAAGTCGTGGTATTTGGCACTTTGAGTGTCTCAGTTTGAAAAGACAGGTGTCTGCTAAGGAGGGCAGAAACCTCCCTTGGAATGGAAGATGCAACCCCCTCCCCTCCGAATTATTATAATTTTGAAATCAAGGGCTTTCAGGCAGAGATATGGGAAATAGGAATAACAGTTCTTTACCAATGATTATATATACACACATACTTACATATA